>CM039735.1:15522946-16107988 GCA_022539455.1 Dendrobium nobile
GCTTTCATTTTTAATTAATGAAATCTTCATTTGGGGTAACTTTTTTACTACTTTTTAAAACAACTTTTTAGTTAAAATTTTCTAATTCAAAATTTTTTTGTATTAAAATATTGTTGTAAAAAGCAGTAAAAAAAACTGTCCCAAATGAAGTCGAAATGCGAGGATTCTTTAAATTTGTATAGCTTAGACTAATTACAAAACCAATAGCACTATTTAGTGTATTGTTGTTCTAGGATCGTGCAAAAGCTTATGAACATATATGAACTTTGGGGTGCAAGTAGGATTTAACTAAGGCTTCGTTTGGGACGGCTTTTTTATTGTTTTTTAAAACGGAGTTGTAGTACAAATTTTTTAATTTTTGTACTAAAACTTCGTTTTTAGAAGCAATAAAAAAGCCGTCCCAAACGAAGCCTAAGTAAGATTTAGGTCTCGTTTGGTGGCAAAATTCCTTTTGTAAAATTTTGATGAGAAATGGTTATTTCGAAAAGGTCTTTTTACTAACGGAGAAGTAAAAAATAAAAGCTTTGGAAATCGGTAAGATTATAAGTGTTTAAAAAACACAGTTTTACAAAAAGTAGGCTTCCAAACAGCCACCTGAAGTATTTTTCATGTTTCGAAATGAAAACGACGCTAATTAAGCAATCCCAAACGAGACATTAAGCTGTTTGAGATAGTTTTTTATCACCTTTTTTACTACTTTTAAGAATATAAGTGCTAAAAATCTGCTTTTAAAAATAAAAGAAAACTTTTCACAAACGAAACTTAGTAAATCCTATAAATTAAATTTAATGATCCGACATAAGTTAAATTTTTTTAAAAAAAATTGGTATGACAAAGTCATGAATCTATTTGTTTAAAGATTCATTTAATAGTTTATATGATTTAAACATTTTATTTTATTTATTTATTTTGCTCACATTAAATTAGGATATG
Organism: Dendrobium nobile; assembly: GCA_022539455.1. Classification (NCBI taxonomy): domain Eukaryota; kingdom Viridiplantae; phylum Streptophyta; class Magnoliopsida; order Asparagales; family Orchidaceae; genus Dendrobium; species Dendrobium nobile. Next base: position 15,523,880 of record CM039735.1, read on the forward strand.
TTTGGGATGACTGCATCATTTTATAAAGGTGATTGTTGTTGTTGGGAAATAAGCTTTTTTTAAAAATAATTGAATATTATACATACTTAATTTTCTTTTAAATTATAGCTATCACTGTGAGTAACTCTTATTATAAAACATCCTATCATAAAAATTTTAAAAAAACGTGGTAAGCAGCAAAAAAATATTAGCCAAACAAAGCTGTAGTTTCGATCTGAAAAGCAAAGCTGTAAAAAAGTTTTCCAATACTAACAATTAATTAGATAATTAATTTAATTAAATATCTCAACTAATAATTTATTTAGCATTTAAATGATAACTTATATTTGAATAAATTAAATCATAAATAAAAATAATATTAAATTATTTAAAAAATAATATTTAATTTAATTACTTGATTAACACATGTATTTAATATTTTATTGAATATTAATTCAAATTAATAAAACTCTTTATCGATTTCTAATTATATTAACTAAATTATAATGAGATCGTAATAAGTGTTTACAGAGCATTTAAGTGCCTTGATGATGTTTGAATTTGACGATCTTGAGCTTGTAGGGTTTTTTTTCTCGTCGAGCCACTCGATTTGACTATAAGCATGTCATATTTGGACATTGTTTAGTCATCTAATTAATGTTTTGAATCCTCCATGAGTGTTTTGGTCCTTTATTTGCGCTCATTTTGGCTCGAATTGCACTTAATTTCGTGTCATTGGGTTTTTCTTTTTTAAATGTTCAATTTGATTATAAACTTGTTGAAATCGGTGTTTTGATGATTCATGGCAGGCCACCACGTGTGGGTGAGGAGCACTTTTCATACAGTGCCCCCCTTTTACAATTTTTTTTTCTATGAGGTTGCCCCTTGCAACTATAAATACCCTCCTTGGGGGTAGGGGAAAACACAATTTCTTCCCTCCAAATTCTATTTTTCTCTTTTCGTTCCTTACTTCTTCTTATATTAGTGGCATTTCACTATCTTGAATATGCAGTATCCCCTTTCAAGTTCAAGCGCCTCTCTTTGTGTAGGTAAGTCCCGATAAGAGACCATTCTCCCCTCAAATTACTCATAACAAAAGAAGATCAATTACCTCCTACATGAGAGAATAGTTTGAAAAGATCTGGTGATAGTAGCACCCGGGCCAAAGTGGATGGGTTGATTCAAGCAAACAGAATTTATTAAGAGAATGAGATATTGAAAGGGCAAATTCAGAGCAAATGACCAACAGACAACTCCATCAGAACACCATATTACACATAAAACCTTCCACTCTTATTCATACAAATGATTTTCTTAAGATCGAAGATGAGATCAAGCAGTTCCTTCTAGTTCTTGAGCAGATATGCGTCCAGTTCTTTAAAAGTTTGAGTTGCCATTGCTTGAATAAGCTCAGGGTCAGGAACTTCTTCATTCAACTTCTCATACTCCACACTCCACTTCACCACAGTACCATCTCCTTTCGATAACACCTGAAGAGTTGGCCTGAATCTTTTATAGTAGATCAGTATCTCCCCGTCGATCACACTGTACGATACTAGCTTGTTGGCTTCATCAGCGACCTCAATCTTCTCCTTTGCAAACTTGACGAAAGGAATTCCTGCAAGCATATTAATGGCATTTCACCATGTCTTATCTAAAGCTTAATTAAGCTCATGTTGTAGTTAGAGTTGTTTTTTATTTTTAATTAATGATGCCTTCGTTTGGGCTGCTTTTTTACTACTTTCTAAAACAGCTTTCTAGTTCAAAAAATTTTTGTATTAAAAAATTGTTTTAGAAAGCAGTAAAAAAAATGTCCCAAATGAAGTCGAAATGTGAGGGTTCTTTAAATTTGTATAGCTTCGACTAATTACAAAACCAATAGCACTATTTAGTGTATTGTTATTCTAGGATCATGCAAAAGCTTATGAACATATATGAACTTTGGGGTGCAAGTAGGATTTAAAAAAGTAAGATTTTACTAACGGTTGATGAGAAACGGTTGTTTAAAGCTTTGGAAATCGGTAAGATTATGAGTGTTTAAAAAACACAGTTTTACGAAAAGAAGGCTTCCAAACAGCCACCTGAAGTATTTTTCATGTTTCGAAATGAAAACGACGCTAATTAAGCAGTCCCAAACGAGACATTAAGCTTCGTTTGAGATAGTTTTTTATCACGGCTTTTTTACTACTTTTAAGAAATATAAGTGCTAAAAATCTGCTTTAAAAAATAAAAAGAAAACTTTTCACAAACGAAAACTTAGTAAATCCTATAAATTATAATTTAATGCATCCGACATAAGTTAAATTTTTTTAAAAAAATTGGTATGACAAAGTCATGAATCTATTTGTTTAAAGATTCATTTAATAGTTTATATGATTTAAACATTTTATTTTATTTATTTATTTTGCTCACATTAAATTTAGGATATGTTTGGGATGACTGCATCATTTTATAAAGGTGATTGTTGTTGTTGGGAAATAAGCTTTTTTTAAAAATACTATGAATATTATACATACTTAATTTTCTTTTAAATTATAGCTATCACATGTGAGTAACTCTTATTATAAAAAACATCCTATCATAAAAATTTTAAAAAAACGGTGAGTAAGCAGCAAAAAAATATTAGCCAAACAAAGCTGTAGTTTCGATCTGAAAAGCAAAGCTGTAAAAAAGTTTTCCAATACTAACAATTAATTAGATAATTAATTTAATTAAATATCTCAACTAATAATTTATTTAGCAATTTAAATGATAACTTATATTTGAATAAATTAAATCATAAATAAAAAATAATATTAAATTATTTAAAAAATAAAATATTTAATTTAATTACTTGATTAACACATGTATTTAACTATTTTATTGAATATTAATTCAAATTAATAAAACTCTTTATCGATTCTAATTATATTAACTAAATTATAATGAGATCTTAATTAACAATTTATGAAATTAATAAAACATTATAAATTATATTTAATAAAATTATATTAAAATATTATTATTTTGAAATGAATAGTTTTTAAATTCGAACCCTCGTCTTCGTCCTCAAATTCCCGACACCCTTCGACGGCAAAAAAGCCTGCAAGTCGCGATGGGAGCTCGCCGCAAAAGCACTGACTGTATCAGAGGAGCGTGATGAAGAGGAGGAGTTCGTAAGATTTCTGGCTTCAAGTAAATCAAAAATCCGCCTAATATCTGGATTTACTAAATCTGAGATTTAACGCAAAACGGAGGAGAAACGAGATTTAAAATTATTTTAGGGTTAACATGGTCGACGGCAGGATTTACCGTAATTCCGGCTACCAAGCAACGATTTAGATCTTTATATTTATACCTTCTGCATAATGGAGAGCACGTATAGAACCAACGCTCTTCCCATCTCCCTCTATTACTTGGATGCTCTGGTATTGCTGAGGAAAGATCTTGGGGAACAGATCTGTTGAATCTCTGATGCTTTCCCAGAATTTATTAGCAGGTGAACTTACTTCCACTTCAATTTCAAGCTTTTTGGCCATGATTTTTAACTTCAATGGTGAAGAGGTGTTGTGAGTAAAGAAAGAAGATATTGCTCTGCTTATAGAATAGTTGGCCATGACAATACATATCCATATATATACAGGCTGGTTGGGCTTATTGTTACAATTAAGATGGTCCTCAACTACCATCTACATCTGCGGTTTTTGCTCCTCCATTTATTTTCATGCCGGTGGAGTTGGTGAGATCTGAATGGATGTAGGTAAGGTCATTTTTCCTTTATGATATATCCTTATCAGGCAAGCTTGTAAAGCAATAATATTGATGTATGTTACTATGGAAATGTTTTTATGTTAGAATAATATGAATGTTCAGAAATCAAATAATTCCACTAACCTTTACAAAAATTACATAAAAATATTTCTTCTATTACTTTTGGATTTTTCAGATTCTGCAGTTGAACATGAGAGGATAACCTGCTTCTAACTTTGTTCTTCTATTTCAAAGGTGAATTATTCTTTCTTTTTATTTAATTTTACATTGTTGTTTTATTGCAATGCTACTATGTTCTCTTGTTCTGTGATTTCTTCTTAAGCCATTTTATTGTTCCTCTTCTTTTTTTGATCAAATTAAAAAGTTAACACATATTCAATGGCTTGCTTCCTCCTTAAGCCACTTAATTGTTCTTCTTCTTCTTCTTCTATTTCTCTTTGTAGCTCTCCTACTTCCTTTCATTAGTTGTAGCAGCCAAATTATGTCATGATTTTGTTGAACAACAATGGCTTGATCAAAGCGGTCTTCAATATAGCCACCAAACCAGCTGAAAATGTTTGGAAAATATGATATCAAACTATGTACTTTCTCATGAGATCATAATTTACAAATTAACTAAAATCATCCAAAACGTATTGGATGATGACTTCATTCTTTGTACTTATTATAATAATTGGGGGATGAAAATTTGGTGGGGTGAGCATGAAAAATTTTGAAGACTAGGAACAAATGGAGCATAATAAAAATTATTTAAAAAATTGTAATAGATATTGTATAGCAAGCAATTTAATGAGTACATCAAAAGAATTCATGACTTATTGGGCTTTGTCTAACTTTGGCAACACAATCACATCTAATTAAATGTGCATGTTGTTGATCTCATTTTTTGTTTGAGGTCGATTTCCCTGAGCTGATTCCTATTGTTTATATCTTCCTAGCCTAGCATAGACATGCTCGCTGGTAAGATTTCCCCTAGGTGGATACTAGACGACATAACACTAGCTCGGCCCTTTAATTCGACTCAAATCAAACCCTGTTAACCATTTATTTTAGATCAAGTCAATATCTAATCAATCAAAATGGATTTAATTCCGAACAAACTGGCATAATCAAATGTTGTTGACTAGATTTGATTCGACTATAACCCAAATCGAAATTGATATCTTCGATCGACGTCAGCTAAATCGTCACGAGTTAATTTGAACCAAATTTATGTTAAATAGAACAAATTGGGCACTAATCGAGTTTCATTTTATCAAATCAACCTTAATTAAATCAAAATTATCCAAATTAAACACAATTCAAATTAAATCGGCTCGTCTCGAAGCAATCAAAGTCAAACTGATGTTGATCGAAGCACGTCGATGCAAATCAACATGATATCGAGTCAAATTGACTCCAACAAAGTTCGATTTGAATGATGGTATCTCTGATTAGTCTAAATTGACTCATTGCGAGCCAATTGAAACCAAATTGACATTAATTAAATTAATTAAATTGATTCGAAGCGGTCTAAATTAAAATTTCAACTAATTTCTTTTAATTAACATACAAATTTCATTAAAATCTACTCTCTATATCTTTTGTAAATTAATTAATTAAAATTTAGCCTATGAATTTATCTAAATTAAAGTTAAAATGATCAGTTCTCCCGTCAATCTATCGAATTTCAAACGAAGAGGGAGACGTTTTTTATGGCATGTTTCACACGATCAAAAGGACGCCGATCTCCAGCAATGCCCATTCGTTCTTGCGTGAGACCCCTCCTCTCCTCTTTCAGCTATGCTATATAGAAAGAGACAGGCTTGCATCCTGTTCAAATAATGAAGGTAGGTACACTCTCCCAGTTAATTTATTTTATATACATATATAATATAAATGTTCATAGCTAATGATTACCTGGAAGCCTATTTCATTTCTAACATCACATAGTTAAATCTGTATATATTGCTGAAATGTCTTTTCCAATTTAGTTTGAAATAATTTGATTTTTTCCTAATGATAATTATGAAAAGATTTCAATATAAAATTTTAATCATGCATGCAATTGACATATCTATGAATTATATATTTTCCTTGTATTAAATATCCACATTATTGTATTTAATCAATAATGATTGAAGTTTAGATCTTGTTAACATGAACCTATCAATTTGTTCAAGATTATAAATTATTTTGGTGTTAGCATCTACTTTTGTAAAAAATCATAAGTCAGCAAACTGTAAAAATATAAACTATTAGGAATCACACTCTTTAGAGAATCATACTATCCATTAATCATGATTTCAAATAACCATTAAATTTTCCTTTGTATATTTTGATTATGGATTTAAAAATAAAATGTAAACATAAACTATACCACAAGCAATGCTTATGTTGTATTCATTACTTTCATCATGTATGATTATTTCATTTATATGCTTATAAAACACAGACATTTGAGTATATTTATTTCTTATATATGTCTCATTATGTTATTTACGAGAGGCAAGGGCGATCATTTGTACAATAAGTATATGGAGCTAAAGGATTTCAGTCATCTCGATTACTTCCCAATAGAGGTGCTACGGGTGGATACGACCAGACATTGACTTTGATGTAGTGAGTATTCTAAAACTTAGATAGCCCTAGATCTTATAAGCCCCATAATGGGTTTTTGCGCTCTTCCAACCTTAGGGCCCTATAGAAACTCCTATCTTTATTTTAGTATGCAGTTTACAATTAAATTTAAATTGCAAGTTACTGTTATTTTGCTAGTTACAACCCGAACCCATCGACTGTATGTTTAGCTTTAAGGGTGTTTTAGATTTGATTTTCTAAACTTAGTTCACATCCCTTTGGAAATTATTAGAATATAAAACTTTAATTATTTAAGGATTATTCACTTAATAATATAAACCATAAATCAAGTAATTGTCAGAGTTAATTTATCACATTCATTTAATTGTACTAACATAACAAATGCATAAGTTAAAAAATGAAATTTAATTTAAATAATCATAAAAATAAATCATTCTTAAAAATGAAAATTGAAATAGAAAATTTAAAGAGTGCAACCTAATAATACATATTCAAAATTATTATTATTATTTTTTTGATAAAACCTACACAATGGGGCCTACGCGTTAATATAAAAGATAATACAAGTCCTTAATGAAACAATAGCTCACTAAGAAATACAGCATTTAAAACAAAACCTACGAGCCATTGATCCAAACTTAAATCAATTTACAACATACGAATAAAGTTAAATAATATAATGAAGCCCAAAATCATAATTGAAAGACATTAAATTTAAAATCAGATTAAGCATGAAAATAATTTAAACAAATAAGAGTGAATAAAATTAGATAAAAATAAGTTAAATTAATCCAATTAAATCAGGATTAACTTCTAAATTAAAATATTGGAGAATTAAATACTTTTTTAAAATAAATTTTAAAAATAAAATTCAAGAGAATAAAAGAGAGAGAAAATACAAAGAAAATAATGCTAAAAGAATAATTGAATAATTTACAATTTCAATATTGAAAATTTGATTAAAAAACTCTCAAATAATTTAATATAATTTTATAAATTTAATTATTTATCTTTTTCTCATATTTCATTTTCCCAATACATTATATGCTGAAAATAATGAAAAAAAAACATATTATTTTATTTTTTACTAATGAAAATAATAAATTCATAAGTAAACTTCGCATATTGGTATATCATGTAGCCAATGCCATGCAGTAGAATAAAAGCTTAATGTTATTGTATGAAAATAATAAATTCATAAAATATTTGTATCATATTAGAATGTAAATATTAAAAAAAAAATAGCAAACCAAAAATAAATTAAAAATAAAAAAAATAAAATGATTCAAAATGGCCTCTAAGTTAACAATAGATTTATCAACATATAATATTAAACCAACTTAAAAGTATTAAATTTAAATATATTTAATACATAAATATTGGTTGATCCATTAGCATTGTTTTGCAGTATTATGGACCGCCAGAAAAGGCATTCAAGTTTCAGTTTCAAATACCCAAATTATGGGCAGGCTTATGGACCAGCCCAGCCCATTTGATATCTCATGAATAAACAAGGGAGCCAAACCTCCGAACAGATCTGTCAAGCAAAGTTTTGACAGAATATTTATAATATAAAAAAAACTATGAATATGGAAAGAAACAAATTCCAAACTAATAGTTGAATTAACACAGCTTAGACAATATTGGGAAGGAACAGTTCCCACATACATTTTATAATTCACCATGAACATAAGTAGAACAACATCTCCCTTCTTTGTCCATCATAAGATCTGCAACAAGTAGCTCCAGGCTACCAAGCAAGAAACTAGGAGCTGTTCATCTTCTGTGCCATTCAATTTACTCTTCTATGTTTCTTCCGTGACTGTTGTGCAAATTGGAAAGCTCCCATAGTTATCTCAAATTTCAGCCAATTCAAGATGCCCTAATCCTAGAAAAACAAAGTATTTAATGTATACAAATCAAAAAGAAATCCCTAAACAGTCCCTACATTCAAATTCCCACCTAAACTTTCTCAAAAATCCTTTCTAAATCAGCTGGGTGGCGCTTGCGATGCGGTCGGCTACCGAAAGCAATGGACGTCTCCGCCTCGGTTCTGCCTGAGCCGGTCCCGCGTGGACCGGTCTAGCAGCTTATCACATGAAATTTGTACGTAGCTCATCCACAACATCTTTTGAAGAAGCATCAGTAGAGAATCCTAGCTTATACATTAGGTCTTCCAGGCGTTTAACATCAGTCAGGTAGAGATATCCAATCTGAAGGAGAGTAATGAAAATAGAAAATTGAAGTGTATGTCTTAGTTTTGCAACCCAGCTGGGCAGGCAATACAATTCAAATATATTGTAACTGCAACTTACTAGTGTTTCTAGAGATGATGCGCTGTTGTAAATGGCTACACCAACCCTTTTAGTAGTTTTTGTTTTGTTGCTGCTTTTGTTTTTACCCCAGCGCAGCACATCCCTGTACAAATGCATAATTAGAGGAGATCAAGGGAAATTTACTACACAAAATCCACTTCCAGATTCTAGAAACCAAAACAAAATACTATATAATACACAATCGACCACCATTTATTGTAAAACTTAGGCTTCGTTTGGGACAGCTTTCATACTGCTTTCTAAAACGACTTTCTAGTATAAAATTTTCTAATTCAAGAAATTTTTGTACTAGAAAACTGTTTAAGAAAGCAACAAAAAAGCCGTCCCAAACGAAGCCTTAGTAAAGAGCATTAGTTGGTTTCACCTTTCTTCTTCTGTCAAGTAATCCTCTGCAAGGAGCTTCTTCAACAGCAAATCCTAGAACATGGAAAACATATCCTCGGTCATGGATTATGCTGAGAGAATTCATATAGCATACAGGTGTGTCAAAAACACAAACGAAAAGTAACGAGGTTTCAAGCCAATAAGGTCATATACTTCCATTCATGAATTATCTGAGTATTTGCTAATGTGTTTGATATCAGATTCAGTGTTTTATTAGAAAAGTACTTAGGGGGGAAACTTATAGGTAATTGGGAGGGGGGGGGGGGGGGGGGCAAGCAGCGCCCCCTGACGGGGTTTGACCTAACCGGTTCGATAGCGGGGTCAAGGGGCAGTGCCGCCGGAACAAATTTTGGTTGGAAGGATATTTTTGGAATTCAAATTAATAAATAAAATGATGAAATTTCTTTACCATTTGTTGGGGGCAATTGCCCCCCTGACCTTAAGGGGATTCCTCCCCTGCATACTATATAGGATGGAACTAATGATAAAACACATGAGGAATTATCAGTGCATGAAATATCAGCAAAGTTCACCACCATATACAGATCACACTTAAGCAAATTAAAAGAGAGGATTGCTAACAATGGTGGGAAGCTATTTCAGGGTAAGAGGTTCAAAATGATAATGATTCCTTAAATAAGTATTCAATAGAATAAAGAAAAAACAAAACGATTTATCTTGAGTGTTGCTTAAAACACAAATTACAGACTTGATAAATCCCATCTCCTATATCGCGTAAGATGCCGACTATATCGCTTATCATAGAAAATAAAGTTCTAAAATCAGTATTAAAAGTGAAAAGATCGGGAAATGTACGAAATAAGTTCTAGAGTTAACACGCAGAACATGTCTATGACTAAGGCTTCGTTTGGGACGGCTTTCTTGTTGCTTCTTAAAGCAGCTTTAAGAAGCAACAAGAAAGCCATCCCAAACGAAGCCTAAAGCTTCCGATTTTACACAAGTGGATACCTGTGATTCACACCGCACTACTTTCATTACACGCTCATTGAAATCATTGATACTTAGAGGGGGAAACAAGAAGTGCCTCCTAGCATAGAGCTGCAAAGTTAAACACAGATGAAACAAATGTATCAAATGTTTGGAAAATATGTATCACACAGTCAGATAAAATATATGAGAAATAATTAAGACTGACTAATTGGATGATTCAAGAACATCATCTAAATAAAAGGACTCATGTAACATAAACACAAATAGCATTTTAGAAATTGTCCAAGGAGTTTATATAAGGCAGAAGAACTTATAGTCGGAAAGCATTAGCAAAATAAAATGAAGCAGTGTAGATAACATGGTTACACAACTCTTTTTGGTTCGTTGGCTGGGACTTTGGCTCCCAAGTAAGAGGTCCTAGGTTCGAGTCTTGCACCATTCTCTTTTATAAGACATTCAAATTGATTTTCAATGGCTTCTTTATTTCCCAACATTTTGATTCATAAAGTATAGTCGGTCTAATAGCATTTATATAAATATAACTTTAAATCTCCATATGTTTCTGCAACTACAAGGTAATGTTGAGGCACTTCTCTATTTTTTGACTAACAAACTTCCATATTTTGCATAATGGACCTAAGCTAAGCATTTTAGATTTACTGACGTAAGTCTCTTTGAAAAAAGAAATCAGTGTTTCTTTATTCTAATTTTAAAAATATATAGAAGGAAATTCTACCTCATATATGCAATCTCCAATATATGCTAAACTTGCTGCATTGTAAATGGAGCGTGGTTTCTTCACTTTGGGAGCAGGAGGCAGCCATCGCTCGTAACCCATATATTGTTCATCCAAATCACCTATTTAAAAGAAATTAATCAATATTCTGATACTATATTCCTATTTACAACTAAATAAATGCAGATTACAAATGAAGCATAAAGCATCCTCTAGAAAACATATGGAATGGTTCTCATAGCATACACGATTAACAAATATTAACTAATGAAAATAACTAATGGCTCCCTTACGACTACCAATAAATGTATATTGGACTAAGACTTCATTTGGGACGGCTTTCTTACTGCTTTTTAAAGCAGCTTTTTAGTATAAAAATTTTAATTTTTGTATTAAACTATTTTAAGAAGCAGTAAAAAAGCTGTCTCAAACGAAGCATAAAATTGCATCTTGCGTTTCAACTTCAGATCAGATAGCAAGGGCAAGGCAGTTATGATACAATACATCTTGAAAGACATGACCTTTTGTAGGTTAACATAAGAATGAAGGGGGGAAAATCAAAGATAATAACAAAAGCAAGCAGGTCAGACCTTCACCAGCTAAAAAAACTAAAAAAGATGAGTAATTCTGAAGATGATAGAAATAGAATGTAGGTAAGACTTGATAACCTGAAGAACTCACAAAGATGAGTAATTCTTGATGTAGTATAGGCCACTCATATGGTCAAATAGGCTCACAAAAGCCCAATTGGCCTAATTGGCCAAAAGCCAATTACAAGGAGTCAAAAAGGATAATTCAATCTGTTTTTATTTCTGGTTGAATTTTCATGTTTTTTAGTTGATTTATTATATTAGGTTTAATCATCCTCTATGGATAAAATCAGCTTTAAATTTGAATTTTTGTAAGAATTTGATTTAACTTCCAATGAGGTTCAGTTTGAATTTAAATTATTTGAATTTATCCATTTAACCCTATTTATATAAATAGGGAATAATGGCTAGTACCTAGATTGAACATTGATGAATAAAATTTGATTATTTGTGAGGTCAACCAAGTGCCCCTTTGATTTGAGCTATGCAAGTAGATAGCTCAAAGTTGTGTATGTGAAGTTCTTTTTGTCTTCCTCTCCATCAATTGTGCTATAAATGCTAGGTTTAATCTTTCTTGGATCAATCAATTTTACTCTACAAGAAGCACTTACCACCATTCATCATCAAATTCCTGCAGTCATAGTCTACATTACAGTTACCCTCATCCATTTGACTTTATCCTTGCCTACATGATTCAAAAAATGAATGATCAATTGAATCAGTTAATTCTCAGTCTTTTTCGTGCTTTGGCTCCTTCATCAAAATCCTATAGTAATCTATAGCAATCCCACAAAAATTCCCACCACACCACTTATGAAGCCTTCCTACTAAGCCATTCTTCTACGATATCTTAACAAACCCTCTTCTTCAACTATGCCAACAATCACTATTGAACCTCCAAACCCATTACAAAACACATTGAACACACTTAAAAATCATAAAGAGCTCCTCCTAAACAATAATCAAATACTTTTTGTTAATATAACTCCTCTAATAGTGATAAACCATAGCAAATGTGTTATAGCTAATCCCCTAGGTTCTCATTAATGCAGGACAAGCCTACACCAACAAATCCTTGTTTGGACACTACTGATTCAAGTAAAATAGTTCCTATAAAGACCAACAAAAATAACTCTTTAAACTAGAGTACTTAGAGGTGTGATAGGCATGATGCAACACAAATATCAAATATTATGCAAAAGCATAGCGATGAAGATCAAATATATAAAGCTCAATTACATGAAGGGGTTAAGACCAAGCATGTAAATCGGATCTCCAACCCCTGTTTTCAACTTTATGATCAATTATAACCACTCCGATCAGGATGCACAATTCTATGGTTGGCCCTTCATCATAAAAAAAAATTCACCATGTGCTCATTCAAAGGACCACTACACCCTCCATCAATGGCTTGGACATCCCCTCCCTTCATGATGAAACATGTGGGGTTGAAAATACTTCCCTTCCAAAATAAGCCTTTGAAATTACTAATTAGTATAATTATGTTTTATTATGTGCATTATTTCAATGTCACTCATTTTCCTTTTTTTCTTAACAAAAAAACAACACATGTCATGAATCCTCGTAATGCAATGTAAATTGCTTCAAATACTTCCATATCCATCCATGGACGATCACCATAGAAATTTGTTAGATCTTGTTCTTTCAAGTCCCCTCCTTGTTTTTGTTTGTGTTCAAGTGCTTTGATGACTTTCTTCTTCTTTGAGTTCGTTTGGTGATCATCACTTTTCCTTAGAATTCTTTGGTGAGAGTTTCAAGTACTTGTGGTTGCTTATAGTTTTTTTATGAGGCTATAATAAGCCATATTTAACTCCTCTCTGTATCTACATCAATACACATCTCCCTCCACGTTATAGCTCTCAGCCAAGACAAACTCAAAGTCATCTTAACAAAACTATACTCCGCTTCGCCAAAATACTCCACTTATCACCATACATTAACAAGAAGAGAAAATCCCACCACTACACTCTTTCACAAATTCAATATGATATCTAGGTTAGCACATGAGATAGAGCTACAGCTTTTACTAAAGCGTAAAATTTTTTGCTAACCACCTCACAAAAGATCAAAGTCTAATTGAAAGGTGAGTACTAAAATAAAAAACCTAAATCATGGCATGATAGTGTTAGCAATGACCACAAACATCAAATTCAGGATTCCTCGTGCAATGTTAGGCAGTTGAAAAGCATTTAATTAGTTTGTTCAAGTGATCTGAATGTTACATAACAAGATTTATCTATTTCCACATATATCTAAACCACAATAACTTCTCACTAAAAACAATATTATAACACATTTCTTGATTGAATAATACACACTGTAATAATCATTCATTGGAAGTATACTGGAGCATCAAACTCAAATTAAAAAAAAAAAGAAATTCATATATGAACTATGTAAGCAACATTATTATACAACAAAGCCATCATAACAGAATCAATCACACAGAGTTAAGAAAAATGGAATTCGAAAGCCACAACCATTTATTTTATGGTTGTTAGTATGCTATATGCCTTGCTAATAATCCTATTTTTGAAGGTAAATACTTCGTTGTTTTAAGTTTCAGATGGTTGTTCTAATCATTTTCAATTTATTATTGGCAGACTTTATCTGTTCATTATGCAAATTATGCTGATTTATATTACTGGTAGGAATAAAACACTAGAATTTATAGATTGAGATATTCTAGACCGGAAGCCCTTTTGCTCTCTCTCTCTCTCTCTCTCTCTCTCTCTCTCTCTCTCTCTCTCTCTCTCTCTATATATATATATATATATATATATATATATATATATATATATAAAATTGAGCTAAGACTTTCATCATTTCAAATAAAAAATGAAAAGAAAATTAGTTAAAATCATGATCTATCTCACCGACGCTCAAGTCTATTAAACCTCATCAACCACAACTTCCAGCTCCATCTCAAGGAATCTCACATCATAAGTCACCACAACATGGTCACAATCAATCTATCATCTTACTAGAAAACTAATTTCTAATATCCCATTAAAAATTTTGGGGAGAGAAAATTTGTAAATAAGGTTCACTCCAAGCCGCCACTCTCAAGATTATATTCCCTCTTGTGGTTGCTCTCCCTTTCCTCTACTCTTGCTAATTTTTCTTAAGTTATCCCTAGCCAAGGCTGTTGAACTTTATGCGACTTTACTCTCCACCTACCTCCTCTTTTGCATTATCGCAGTACCATAAGCTTCACAAAACTCCATTGTCCAAGAAACAATTGTATAAGCTCTCTTTGTTGTCGATGGCTCACGATTGATTGAAATCATAAGTTTTACTTCTCTAACCCCTTCTCTACCCTCTTCTAATGCTACTTGTAAGCCATATCATCTTTTCCCATGTCTCCCAATGTTTTGTATGTTACACCTATGTATTGTGTTGGCCAAATTTTAATTTGAAGAGTATCTTAATCTCTCAAAATGTCAAATCCTTAAAGTTCAAACTAACACTCATGCAAAACTTTAGTGATGAGATCTTTTTTATTGAGGATGTGAACGCTAAGGCCAAGGACATGGAACTCACCTAGGGAAGAGGCCTTACTATGGATCAATTCCTGCCACTATGAAAAAGTTATGAAACCTTAAAGATACTCTTGAACTTCTTACATTACCTAATGGTTTCTCCTTATTTCAATTCTCCTAAAAAGAGGATCTTGATATTGTATGGTTTGGAGGACTATAGTTTATCAATGGGAAACCATTTATCATTAAAAGGTAGACTTGGAATTTTAAATTGATTGGGAATGATTTTGAAGAAATGTCTAAGTTACCCGATTTTTGCTTATGCTGTTGGGCTTCTTGAGGAATTTCTAATGTGCAAAATCAAGTAAGGATTCCCCTCACTATAGTGAATCCTACTATGACAAAGGAAAGGCTAACATTTGCAAGATTATGTGTTCATGTGAAACCATTTGCAATCCTCTATGCATTACATCTCTAAAACTATACAATTTGTGTATGAAGGAGGCCTTCAGTCTATTGCTCTTACAATACTTTCACCCATGATGCTCATTCTGGTCTTAAATTTACTTAAGGGTCGATTAAAAACTATCTATAACCCCCCTGTACATAAATCTAATATGGACATCAACACTAATTCTATTAATTGGAAGGCGCACCCCCCCCCCCTCCCCCGTGCTGCGCTCTAACTGTTAGAAATGCCTTTCCTCCTATATGGATCTCAACTCAGGATCTAATCAAAATCCAAGCCCCTCACATCTACCCCAATATCTTCAAACTATATCCATCAATCCTAGGAGCAATTGTGAAGTCTACCCTATTTCTAACAGTAGAGGAAAAAAATGTTAAATTTCTTTCCAATGTCACATGCAACACTGGTATCTTAGAATATGAGATATTAGGGGGAATAGTCGGATCCATGAATGCAAAAAACTAATTAATACTTCTAGTGTAGATTTCATCTTTTTGGTGGTGGAGACTAAAATATCGCATGATATTTTTATGGATCCTTTTGCTATTAGAAGCGCTTCTTAAAATAATTATCTTACTTAGTGGTATATGTCTACTTATATTCCTGATGCAACTATCAAAAAAGTTTATAGTTTGATTAACTAATTCCTCTTTAATAATAATGTCATAATGAAACCTTAAATTATCCCTTGGAATATGGCCGCTATGCCTAAAGAGGAAGAGGGACTAGCCACTTTTCTTCCATTCTTACCTCAACACATCATGCAAAATGAAAAAAAGTTTGAAAGTTCCTAATAAATAACTCTCAACTCACATATTGTCGAAATTGCTCTAATGGCATTTTTTAAGGACTTGTCCCAAAACCTCCTCTATCTGCTAGAAAGCTCTCAAGCCTTATGCTAATATTTTTAAAAGCAACATTTGCTTCTGCTTGGGTAATGGTAAGAGGATTTCTCACTTTTTTTACAATTGGATTGGAGATTTCTCTATTTCGGAGTTAATTGGAGATGTGGCCCTCATTGTTTTAAATTTACTGCCTAATAATCTTTTCCTTGAGATTATTTTTGAAGGTCATTGGAGCCAGCTTGAGGCTTTACAATACTTTCATGATTGCCTAAATAAAATTAATAAATTTCTAATTGACGAAGGTGAAGACAAACTTTGCTGGAAGGGTGAGGGTTGTTTTTCACTTACTAATGCAACTAATCATTTATTTTGGAGTACTCAAAATTTTGATTGGTAGAAGTTGGTTCTGTTAAAAAAGTATTCATTGGAAAACTTGTCTTGATAGTTTCAAAACTACTCAGAGAGAGATAAATGTCCAAAACCATTGCATTCTCCATTCTCAGTCAAAGGAACACAACAATCACATTTTCTTTGAGTGCACTTAACATATGTGGCCATTCATAATGTTCTTCATTTTGCAATTTTTTTATACCTCTCTTATGCAAGCCATTCACTACGTTAAAGGGTACCATAATAATAATCCTATAATTCGCAAGGTATATCCATTTACTGTTGGGATCCTCATTAGCAAGATTTGGAAGGAGAGAAATTGTAGAATTCAAAAGCTATGTTTTTTGGATCTTGAATGTCTGATTCAACATATAAAATGACAAGTCAAGCTGAAGGTGCAAAATTGGGAAAACTATAATCTTAGAATGAGGAGATATACATCTTTTTTAGCAATTGATTGGGAAAGTAATATCTATAGTTAGTTGGGAAGATTATATGTTTGATAGGGGTTTCTAAATGTTTTTATTTTAGATTGTTCTTGAATCTTGTGGCTATTTACACGCTCTATTTTGCTGGTTTCAAATTCTTTTGCTACATTTGAGATTAGTGACACGATTCTTGATCTTCAAATCTTATATTTTTTTCCCAAGTGCCCAGGACTTTTGTTCTTTACACTTGCAGATGTTGATAGCATTTTTTGTTCGGGCATTCTTTTTGTAAGTCCTGCCTTTTCCCCAAGACACTTCAAAATTTTTCCTTCTACAATTTTCTTCTTCTGTTTGTGCTTTATGGCGAGATTTGGCCAATTTTAATTTTCCTATTTTTGCTCCTTTTGGGCTCACCTTCTGTGAATTCTTTGGGTTTTCAATGTATTTGAACTTGAGCTCTTAATTCTCCAAAAAAAAATGTTGATTTCTAATGTTTATAATGGAAGTTTATTGTCCAACTAAACCCCGTTGTTTTTCCATTCGGGGAATAACTCTCGTTGTTTATTTGACTATTTATGTGCTTCAGTGTTTCGGGACTAGAATGATAACAATGTTACTTCAGCGTCCCTGTCCAAAGCTATTTATCCGGGGCCAGAATTAAGAAAATGAGAGAAAATTGCTCTGTATAATCAACCCTAAAGTAGAACAAAGCTATAATGATCGAAACATCACAGGAAGATTGAGCCAAAAGGAAAAGGGATTGATAACAAACAAGACCTATTTGGGCGCGATTTCGACCGGAATTGAAGAAATCCGATAGGTGAAGCTCCTTTGGCTTCTCTGCAACGGCGGCGGTCACCGAGAGCGGCGGAGCAGGGAAGGAGGGAGAGGGCTTGGGGAATTTTGGTATTTTGAGAGGTTTCGGACTCGGATTGGTGTCCCACGAAGCCCTCACCCGCCCCCTCGAGAGAACTGTTGCGACGGTGGTGGCTGCTACCGTCGTCATTCTCTTTCCCAGGTGCCGGCCGTGTGTTTCTCGTCTTGCTGCGATGAAGAAGCTCCTCCTGCTCGCTAATCCTACAGCTTCAGGCGCATTCTATCGAATGAGATTAGACCAGCGCCGCTGCTCGGAGGGAACGGTTCGCTAAGTACGGTTCTTATCTAGTTTAGATTTTGTTCCCTTGATTTACGTACATACCTATGAGTAATGAATTTATAGATACATTCAAGCGTTTATATATGATAGGTCATCAAAAAATTATCTTGATTGGGCACCAATCTCGATGCAAAAATTAAGTTGGAAACTTCAAAAATAAAATCCGGGATCATCTGAACTTTGATTTCATCAAACTTATAGTCGAACTAAACGTCTCGGAAATACAAACCCAACGACACCAAATTCAACTCGATCTGAGCCCAAATAAGTCTGAATCGAAGACCCGAAGCGTTGTTGGAAAGTTCGAACTACAATTTGAGTTACAAAACGGTTTCCAAACATAACATCCTTATAGTCAAATCGAGCGGCTCGACGAGACAAATCCAACGAGCTCAAGATCGCCAAATTCCAACATCATTAAGACCTTCAAATGTCTGACGAAAGATACACGATCAAGGGATTCAATACCGGTCGTCCATCGAACCACTCCCCATTTATCCCTGATCTCTTACCTATTTACGGGCCATGCCACTCCAAAAATCTATGAATACACTTATACACCCCTCATTTCTCTTGGGGGGGGGGGCAAGCAAGAGAAGGAATAGGAGGAGAAGAGAAGGATAATAGGAGGGAAGAAACTCCTCCTCGACCACCGTCGCAATTGTAATATCTTGTTCCCTTACTGTTCCTCTCTGAATTGGATTTTCCTCCCAGAATCGTCCAGGACGAAGTTGGATCGTCCGGGACGATTGGTACAGGTTGTGTAGAAAAATCCTGTTTGGCTGTCTGGTTCGTCTGGACGAAATCAGGATCGTCTGGACGAAAATAAGTCAGTGAACCCTTCGCCATGGACGATATGTAATTTTTCGTCTGGACGAAATTCTTCTCTTCATGGATCGTCCGGGACGAAGCTCGATCGTCCAGGACGATCAGTCTGGATATATATAGAAATGAGATATTTTGAAGAGAGAGAAATATCTGAAGAGAGAGAAAGAGAAAAGGAAAAAGAGAAAAGCTGGTTTTCGGAGACCGCGGAGCACTTTTCGTCCGACGCTGCTGTTGGGAAAAGTGAAGATCTCGTGGTAAGGACTCCGAATCCTGTTTCTGTTTTCAAAGATGTTGTATTTTTATCGAGATATGTCCGGATTTATATTTTTGTAGTCGAATAATTGACCCGGTTTGAGATTGACCCGACTTTCACCGCACAACTTCTGATATGTTATTGATATGATTATTCTACACGATTTGACTGTATTCTACGAATTTTCTTCCGGTCGGAATTGGTTCTACGCGATTTTAATTGAATAGAAAATTATCAGGATGTTTTCGGACTTGGTTTCTATAGAATAATAGTCTTGCATTGATGTTATAGATATTCTATTGTAATTTGGTGGAATTTGGAAATCGTGTCTTTTTGCAGGATTTTTGTGTAAATTTGACCGACTGCCGTTACTCTGCCCGATTTTTTGTATGATTCCTGATTTGACTGAAATTGTTAGATTGAATCGATATGAATATGATTATTGATATGATTGTTCTAATATTGATTATTGATTGCTTATGGATACTGAAACACGTATAACCTGGTTGAACATTGGTTGGAGATGATACCTGTACAGGATGGTGGGCCGACGGGCTTTCCTTTAAATCATAGATCATGGATCATGGATATAACGATGGGAGTCATAAGGAGATTATATGCCGACGGGCGGCCGACGGGCAATAGAGTGACGACTCTTTTCATAGAACCAATGTATTGATATCTACAACAGCAATATGAATTCTACAACAGCAACATGACCATTGATTATACATTGTTCAGTATTATCGTATTGATTGCATGTTTAATGTATTGATTTACGGATTTTACGGATTTGATCGAGTTTACTGTATCGTACGATTTCACTGATTTCATCGATTGACCACTGAACATTGATACTACTGAGCATTGATATAGACATTGATAGATATAGATACTGTATTGATAGCATGGACATGGACATCGTATAGATTCATTGATATTGCTGCCTATAGATTTTATAGACTCGCTACTGCCTACTGTTCTACACCGTATTGACTGTTGTATAGATTTCTTGTCAGAATGGATTGAAATTTATCGTATTGCTTTCCTCGATTGATTTCATTAAATAGATCGTATTGATTTGACGGATATTGATTGATTGATTGAATTGAAATGATTGATTTGCCTGCCGCTGCATCGACTGGTTTTATTGACTATTGATCTTCGGACTGCATCGATTACTGATTTGATTTCCACTGCATAGACTCATTGACCATTGACTGATATAAATTGATCGACTGTGATTGACTGACATGCATATTGATAGCATAGCCGTGCTTTGATTTCAGTTATAGGTATTAGGTGACCTGCTGGGCTTTGTAAAGCTCATTATATGTGGTTGATATTTTCAGGTCAGGGCTCGGGAGCAGGAGATAGGAATTGATCCAGATCTTCAGGTTTTCGTCTTTTGATCGATAGATGATTCTTTTGTACTCAGGACAGGATAGATTTCTCTACTTGTATTGATAGTTTAGTTCCTGAGTATTGTACATGATGTTTTGAGATGTGAATCGACTTGTATATTGATGTTTAAATTTTATAGATGTGTGATAGATTGCTTACTGAAGGTTTATAGATAACTCTGGTAAATTGTTGTGAAATTGATTGACATTCTTTCCAAGTTAGATCTTGGGGCACCACAGTTGGTATCAGAGCAGTGTTATTGGAAGAATGGATTGTTACCAGAGTTGTAGGTTTGGATTGAGAGTTGGGTAGATTGGGTAGCTTTAAGAGCTTCATTGGCATACATCGTTGCATGTGTGTATCATTTGTTTTGAATTGTGCAGGTGAAAAAGATATGGATCCTCCAGCAGAATCCAGTGTACCAAATGAGCAACACAGCGCAACTCCAATGCCTTCAGAGAGTATGATGCAGTTGGCTACTGCGATTGCACATGTTATGGGGGATGCCCAGAGCAAGATGAGTGGAAGCAAGGAAGAAGAGGTAGACAGACATTTGCAGATGTTCCACAAGCTGAAGCCTCCGTTGTTTAAAGGAGCTGTAGGACCACAGGCTGCTGAGGATTGGATCCTGAGAGTAGAAAAGATTTTTGACAGCATGCAGTGTCCGGGAAATAGAAAGGTACCATTAGCTGTGTTCCTATTTGAAGGAGAAGCGGAGAGATGGTTGATTGGACAGCAGAGAGAGAAATTCCAGGGGAAAACCAATGCTGAGATCACCTGGGATGAGTTCACTGCAGTATTCAGGATGTGGTTTGTACCACCGTCAGCTCAGCGACAGATGCAGGAAGCTTTCATGAGATTGGAGCAAGGCCGCAAGTCAGTGATGCAGTACGAGGCCGAGTTTACTGCACTTTCGAGGTACGCTGCTCACTTGATTCCTACTCCTGAAGATAAGTGTTATAGATTTCTGCACGGATTGAACAGAGAGCTGAGGCAACCACTAGTACCTTTCCGGATCCATGAGTTTTCTGAGCTAGTGGAGCGAGCTCGATTGATAGAGATTGATTTGGCAACACCGGTACCGAGGTACGAGGATACCAGAAGGAGGAGAGATGAGGTACGACGAGATGATTCTTATAGATACAGAGATAGAGAGAAGAGAAGCAGGTATGAGGGTTCGAAGGGATCTGCATCGGGATCTGCATCCCGGTCTGCATCGGTAGTATCGTCTGGTGGTTCTGGCGAGTGCAGTCACTGTGGTAAACGACATGCGGGTCGGTGCTACCTATTGACGGGACAGTGTTTTTACTGTGGACAGCAAGGGCACAGAGCAGTAGATTGTCCTCAAAAAGGACTGGGTGGAAGGACTGATTCTGGCACGGGTACAGGACAGCAGAGGACTGTTGGCTCGAGGGCCTACAGTGAGAGATCAGCAAACAGGATGGATGATAGAGCTGTCAGGGATCAGAGGGAGACAGTTGCACCACGACCTCCTACACTTCCTCCAGTGGTGCCACGCATCTACAGTCTACAGAGTTTACAGCATCAGGATCAACAGCGACCAGAGAGTTCTACTGGTAAGATTGATTTGACTAACCGATTGATATTGACATATGAACATTGCATATTGACATTTGATTGATTGCATTGTGTGTTCTGTATGGATTTCGACGAGTTTTGTTTTGGATTGGGATTTCGATCGATTTGGGTTGCTTCGTGTTTTGCTTCGTACCTTTAGGGAAATGTCGGGACGACATTTTTCTAAGGTGGGGAGATTGTAATATCTTGTTCCCTTACTGTTCCTCTCTGAATTGGATTTTCCTCCCAGAATCGTCCAGGACGAAGTTGGATCGTC
Organism: Dendrobium nobile; assembly: GCA_022539455.1. Taxonomy (NCBI): domain Eukaryota; kingdom Viridiplantae; phylum Streptophyta; class Magnoliopsida; order Asparagales; family Orchidaceae; genus Dendrobium; species Dendrobium nobile. The sequence continues at coordinate 15,546,317 of CM039735.1, forward strand.
CGGGACGATTGGTACAGGTTGTGTAGAAAAATCCTGTTTGGCTGTCTGGTTCGTCTGGACGAAATCAGGATCGTCTGGACGAAAATAAGTCAGTGAACCCTTCGCCAGGGACGATATGTAATTTTTCGTCTGGACGAAATTCTTCTCTTCATGGATCGTCCGGGACGAAGCTCGATCGTCCAGGACGATCAGTCTGGATATATATAGAAATGAGATATTTTGAAGAGAGAGAAATATCTGAAGAGAGAGAAAGAGAAAAGGAAAAAGAGAAAAGCTGGTTTTCGGAGACCGCGGAGCACTTTTCGTCCGACGCTGCTGTTGGGAAAAGTGAAGATCTCGTGGTAAGGACTCCGAATCCTGTTTCTGTTTTCAAAGATGTTGTATTTTTATCGAGATATGTCCGGATTTATATTTTTGTAGTCGAATAATTGACCCGGTTTGAGATTGACCCGACTTTCACCGCACAACTTCTGATATGTTATTGATATGATTATTCTACACGATTTGACTGTATTCTACGAATTTTCTTCCGGTCGGAATTGGTTCTACGCGATTTTAATTGAATAGAAAATTATCAGGATGTTTTCGGACTTGGTTTCTATAGAATAATAGTCTTGCATTGATGTTATAGATATTCTATTGTAATTTGGTGGAATTTGGAAATCGTGTCTTTTTGCAGGATTTTTGTGTAAATTTGACCGACTGCCGTTACTCTGCCCGATTTTTTGTATGATTCCTGATTTGACTGAAATTGTTAGATTGAATCGATATGAATATGATTATTGATATGATTGTTCTAATATTGATTATTGATTGCTTATGGATACTGAAACACGTATAACCTGGTTGAACATTGGTTGGAGATGATACCTGTACAGGATGGTGGGCCGACGGGCTTTCCTTTAAATCATAGATCATGGATCATGGATATAACGATGGGAGTCATAAGGAGATTATATGCCGACGGGCGGCCGACGGGCAATAGAGTGACGACTCTTTTCATAGAACCAATGTATTGATATCTACAACAGCAATATGAATTCTACAACAGCAACATGACCATTGATTATACATTGTTCAGTATTATCGTATTGATTGCATGTTTAATGTATTGATTTACGGATTTTACGGATTTGATCGAGTTTACTGTATCGTACGATTTCACTGATTTCATCGATTGACCACTGAACATTGATACTACTGAGCATTGATATAGACATTGATAGATATAGATACTGTATTGATAGCATGGACATGGACATCGTATAGATTCATTGATATTGCTGCCTATAGATTTTATAGACTCGCTACTGCCTACTGTTCTACACCGTATTGACTGTTGTATAGATTTCTTGTCAGAATGGATTGAAATTTATCGTATTGCTTTCCTCGATTGATTTCATTAAATAGATCGTATTGATTTGACGGATATTGATTGATTGATTGAATTGAAATGATTGATTTGCCTGCCGCTGCATCGACTGGTTTTATTGACTATTGATCTTCGGACTGCATCGATTACTGATTTGATTTCCACTGCATAGACTCATTGACCATTGACTGATATAAATTGATCGACTGTGATTGACTGACATGCATATTGATAGCATAGCCGTGCTTTGATTTCAGTTATAGGTATTAGGTGACCTGCTGGGCTTTGTAAAGCTCATTATATGTGGTTGATATTTTCAGGTCAGGGCTCGGGAGCAGGAGATAGGAATTGATCCAGATCTTCAGGTTTTCGTCTTTTGATCGATAGATGATTCTTTTGTACTCAGGACAGGATAGATTTCTCTACTTGTATTGATAGTTTAGTTCCTGAGTATTGTACATGATGTTTTGAGATGTGAATCGACTTGTATATTGATGTTTAAATTTTATAGATGTGTGATAGATTGCTTACTGAAGGTTTATAGATAACTCTGGTAAATTGTTGTGAAATTGATTGACATTCTTTCCAAGTTAGATCTTGGGGCACCACAGCAATTCCGCCCGACCTCCAAGTGATGTCGGAATTCCGCACGACCTCTAAGTGACGCCTGAATTCCGCCCGACCTCCAAGTGACGTTGGAGTTCTGCCCAAATACCATTTAACGTCGGAGTTCTCCTCGGCCGCCAACTGACGTCGGACTTCTACCCGATGTCGGACCTCCGCTCGTCGCCAAGTTTCTACCCAACACCAGACTTCTGTCAATTGTCGAACTTTCGCCAGACATCTATATGATGTTGGTTTTCTGTCCATTGCTGGATTTCTACCTAACACTATCTTTCTGACATTCGTCATCAGACTACGGCCCTTCCGACCTCCGTCGCCCGTCGACTATGTTCTTTCTGACTTACGTCGCCCACCGACTACAGCCCTTCCGACCTCCGTCGCCCACCGACTACGGTCCTTTTGACTTACGTTGCCCACCGACTAGTCCTTCTGACCTCCGTCGCCCACCTACTACGGTCCTCTGACTTACGTCGCCCACCGATTACAGTCCTTCTGACCTTCGTCGCCCGCCGACTACTGTACTTTTGACTTACGTCGCCCACCGACTACAGTCCTTCAGACCTCCATCGCATGCCGACTACGCTCCTTCTGACTTACGTCGCCCACCAACTACAGTCTTTCCAACCTCTGTCGTCTGCCGACTACGGTCCTTCTGACTTACGTTGCCCACCGACTACAATCGTTCCGACCTCCGTCGCCCACCGATTATGGTCCTTCTGTCTTACGTCGCCCACCAACTACAGTCCTTCAGATCAAACAAATATATCAACAGTGATTATTCATATTCTCATCATGTAATGTGCTCTATAAGATGTACATCATGCTAAGGCCTTCCCCCAAGGAAGGGCCTCATTTGTAATCAACTGCAAATAATAGTGGATTCATTCAAACTAGGTTAGACCCCATGGTTTTTCCCTCTTTTCAGGGGTTTTTCATGTAAAAATCTTGATGTCTCTAGTAAATGCTACACACTCTCTCTTATCTGATTGCGTGTCAGATTTTCATACAAAGTTAAGACGTTAAATATTATATTTCTCTACCGCCGTGAATACTCCAGGACGCAAAATATATAATTTTGTTTTAGATAGATTATCATTAATCAATTTTTATGTAATTTAGATATTAGAATATTGTATAAGTAAATAATAATAGATATAGGAATGTACAAGATTAAATGAATATTAATGCAAATACTCTTTTATGCGAGGTTTGCTTATTTATATCAATCTCTATTTGAACTGAAAAATTCATATAAAAAGGAAAAAAATTCATAGTGTGTTATCCATTTGAAATGATTTCACAAGTTTTTGTTGTTTGTTATAAATTATGCCCTTTCTCAGGGGAAGGAACTGATGTATTGTAGCAAATAAATAATATAGAAAACATATTTCTTGTTGGAAGTTGAAAGGGTCATTGGTCATAGCAAACATAATATTTAAACTGACAATGTGTGAGCTATCTTTAAGTAATTTTTTTTTCTGTCATACTACTTTGAGGAGAGAGGATCATGGATCAAGAACTCTAACATTATCCTTATGTTGACGTCACGAGTTAAAGTTGTTGTCAAGTATGTGCGTCAATCTTATAAGCATTGATGTGCGTTAATTTTTTTGGTGACAAAGAATGATATGACCAGCGGGCATTAATGTAACCAAGCAACAAAGGTCTGAGGATTGTAATGGAGCAACGAAGGTCGAATAATCATACTTGAGGAATAGTGTTCAGAGGATCATAATTGGGCAAAAATGGTTGAAGGACTAAGTTTGGGCAAGTGGTCGAAGGATCCTATTCAAGCTTTGGTAATATGAGGATTAAAGTTAAGTGATGTTAATCAGGGGAGTGAAGTCGAGCAACAATGGTAAAAAAATCGCAGCTTAAACAACAATAGTCTAGGGACCGTAGTTAGGCGATTGTGATCATAGGATCATAGTTCAATTAACATACCATATTCTGGCAATAGTTTCAACCAAAATCTAAAATACTTAACCGTGCATCCCTTATTAGTTCCCTCAATCATGGACCATTCTTTTAGCTTTTAAGTGTCGTAGTGATATTAGAATTAACCAATTGTTGGCTCATTTAACTCGTCTTATCAAAACACTAGATTTAACTATAAGAACATAAAATTTAAAGATCATTTGGTCAATCAATTAGTGCCATAAAATTTTCAAATACACTTTAAGCACTTGATTTGAGCCATATTACATTTATTATTCAATTTGAATAAAATTTATTTAAATCAGAATTTAAATAATCTTAAATTAAAATTAAATTTTTTTAATATAAATATACATCAAGATTTGTGCCAAATTAAGTCAAATACTTACTACACCAAAAATAAAATTTTCACCTATAAATGTACTAGAAATTGAACCCATTCCTAGCCTTTTTTTTTTTAATAAATGATATATATTTGTTATCCTGACTTTATACATATATTAATATACGAAATATTTTTTCTTTCTCATATAAAATAATATATAATAGAAGGTCCTTGATCTGTACGAGCATTCATGTATGTGGTTGGTTGGCCCAACTGCATTGTTGCACATAAAATTGACGCTTCGCCAACCGCACAACTCTTTTTGGCTTATTGGTTGAGAGCTTTTGGCCAGGGGCGGATTCAGCTTCTTTTATCAGGGTGGGCAAAAAAAAAATTTTTTTAGGGGATGTGCAAAGATGCTTAGGATTGATTAAATGAGGGCAAAAAAAATTTTTGAGAGGGGGCAAAATACCCAAAATACCCAAAATATTTCAAAATATCCCACTAAAATTAAATTTTTTTTTTTTGAGGCCTCAACTCAATGGGGATCCGCCCCTGGCTTTGGCTTCCAACTAAGAGGTTCAGAGTTCGAGTCTATGTGTATGCGTTGTGTGTGTGAGTTTGCCTTAAATGTCCAAAATGTCCCAAAAAAATAAAAAATAAAAAAAACGCTTCGCCAACCGCTAACACAAGAATTTGATTTATTTACCTTTACCGTACGCTTGCCCAATGAACAAAATTTTCAAAACAATATCATTTTTCCCAAAAAAAAAAGCATTTAAAAATTATTATCGTAAAAATGAATTACTTTTTTTTTTTAAATGATGACATTTGATATCTTCGATAACGATAAGTTTCATTTGGGACTATTTTGTAATATAAATATTAAAAATTTTATACTAAAAAACTGTTTTAAGAAGCATTAAGAAAGTCATCCCAAACAAAACCTGAATATGTTGAGCTCGTGGCGTTTTTGACAGCTATCCAGTCGTCAACATAGCTAACGACTTTTTTAAAATTTTTTTTTGTTTTGCCTTTTATAAATGATATTTCCTTTTTTTAATATCTTAATTGACATAAGATATGCCTCGAGATTCGTGTTGAATTAAAGTGATTTTTGATGATGTATCAAGTCTAATATAAATTAAAATCATGATGAAGATTAATGAAACAATGAATAAGAAGACATAATAGAATCAAATGTTTAGTATGAACAAAATATCAAACACATAACATCATGGGTGGATTTAAGGGAAAATTTTTGAACTTGGTATTATTAAAAATTTAATAATGTAATTAAGTATTAAAAAAATAAATTTAAAAGTAGGCAAAGTCGCCCATCAAACGGGCGACTTATGCTGACTTAGACTTGCTGAGTCATGTTCTAGTCGCCGAAATCACATGCGACTTATTTAAGAAAAAAAATTATTATTGTAAGTTGCCCGTTAAACAAGCGACTTGCTACAGTAAATTTTGAAAAATAATTTAAAAATAAAATAAGTGAAAAATATATTAAATCAATATACTGGAAAAATAATTAAAAAAAAATAGAGACAAAAAAATATAAATTATGATATTTAGCTTGTGTCTAAGGAAAAACTTTGAATCATTAATTATTTTTGTCACTTTACTTTTCGGCATAACGCCTATCCATTAAAAATACAAATTGTAATTTTAATACTGTCAAAATAAATAAATTTTTTATCAAATTTTGATGAATATATATTTTAAAAGTATTAACTTCTATTAAAATATAGAAATTATAGTTTACATTAACATTATATTTTTTTCTGTTTTTCCTCAATTTTTTATTTTTAATTATTTTTTAAGTATGTTTATTTAATATATTTTTCACTTAATTTATTTTTAAATTATTTTTCAGAATTTATTGTAGCAAGTCGCCCGTTTAACAGTCAACTTACAATAGTAATATTTTTTTAAATAAGTCGTATGTTAGTTCGGTGATTGAGACATAACTCAACAAGTCTGAGTCAGCATAAGTCGTCCGTTTGATGGCGACTTTGCCTATTCTTAAATTTATTTCACGTGACTCCTTAAAAAAAAAAATTTGTATGCCAAACTCCTTGGCTCTCACTCTCTTTTCTCATCTCTCATCTACGCATCTTCTCTCTACTCTCTCTCTCTCTCTCTCTCTCTCTTACTTTTTCTTCTCTTCATCTTCACATTATTATTTCTTTTTAAATTACAAATTTCACCTTTTTTATATTTTAAAAACTTCAAATTTTAATTTATATGAGATTTATGTAATTAAAGTCAATAAATTATATTAGAGAATAATTATAATATTTAATTTTAAATCAAATAGCTTAAGATATGGTAGAAGAGTATAATAAAAATACGCAGTTTTTTTTTATAATAAAAAGATGTAGTTTTTTTATATGTTTAATGCTCGTTGCAAAATATTTTTTTGTTATATTTTTATTTAAATTAGTTATGAAAATATGAGGTAGAAGAGTAGTTGAAATAGATTAGTATGATAATATATAGTTTAAATAAATTTGTGTTGAAATTAATCTAGATGAGCATGACAGTTATAATTTTTTTTTTCATTATCATAAAATTTATCTTCTTATAATTAAAAAATAATGAAAAAAATTAAAATCATAACGTTAAATTCAAGCTAAAATGAAAAAGATTGTGGGTATTTTTAAGTAAAAATTCTACATAACATCCACATCAGTTAATAGCAAACAAAAAGGAGGTACAGCAGCAAAATTTAAGAGATGCAGTAATGGCGATGCTTGAAAAGGAGAAGAATTGTGCAGAGAAGTTATGTCATGATTTGTGAGCTCATGAGAAGCGCGTACAACCAGCTGGTTGGTGATTGAGAGGTTTGGGAGTAGCAGCTGGAGGTCAAGGAAGGGGCGAATTATTATGTCCGGCGTCCGAACCGTCCGGAGGCGAATTTGAACACACCACGTCACCCGGATCCACCCGGATGCATTGGGGTCCGGGTGACGTGGCACATCCGGATTCGCCTCCGAGCGAATCCGAACACCGGACGTAATAATTTTCCCAAGGAAGGATGAAGGTTCTTGACAAAATATGTGGAGAAGAAGCGAGTCGTGCTAGCCAGGAAAAAAGACTTATTGCAACGATAAAATCGTGGCAGAAAATTTTCGCTAGTTGTAAGGGCATCTCCAACTGAAAAACTCATTTTTCACTCCAAAATGCAGTAATGCATCTTCAATCAAACTCCATTTCTTTCTCCTCTTTCGCGCGCTTCTTCATTTCGCTGCGAAGGTAACTATCTTTCTCCTCTTTCACGCGCTTCTTCGGCAAATCCCGTAACACAAAAAATTGGTGCAGGTGACAATGCGACGCTGCACTGTTCACCTACCGAATTTTGACGTGCGATTTAACATTCGAATGGAACGAATGGCGGACGACATATCATTGTATGTAGTTTGGTTGGAGAAGGTATAACTGTTTCAAAGTAATTGTTGGGGTCAACCGCAGTTAAAATTGTTGGAATTTTATGAGGAAAGATTATTCATGAGGGTCGACTTCAATTATCACGATTTTATCATCTCTTATATTAGGGTTATCATGAGTTAAACCGTCCATATACCTATCATATTTTCCACTTATTGAGGGTTAAAACAAAGAGGAGGAATTGGAATCATGTTTCACTAATATATTCTTGTTTTCATACTATTAATTCGGTCTTGATTGTGCACTATATCAAATTTTAATCATAAAAATCTAAAAACCAACAATATAATCATTCATACATCTACATTGAGCATAAGATTACATTTTGTCATGCATCAATTGATCAAGAACAAGTCTATGATAATGGTCCGAAATTTTATTTTTTATTTTTTTTAGGAGGGGGATCATCTTTACTAAGGAGAAATTTATTTGACTTAATAGATGCATTCATCAAATCACTTAAAATTTGATTTAAATAATTTAGAAATTTATAGAAGTTCAATGTTCAAGGAATACCATCACTTTATTCAACATTGACAATTCAAATATCATGTTACATGAGCCATGTTTTCCATAATTTCCCTCTCTCATAATATAATATATAGCTCCATCACCTATCCTTTAGTAGGAATTGTTGCCGTATTTCTAACTATGCATGAGACTTTATCAAAAGATTATTACGTGCTGGAGTTTGAATGCCGTCCGGACTTCAATCAGATGAAAATCTTTGAATTTTTTTCTCTCTTGTATACATGATGCGTACAAGAGAGAATATCCAAGTGTATTTACGGTATTGGAGCCCGGACGAAAAGCTGCTTCCAGACTCCACATTTAATAATCTCTCAACTTTATCACCCACTAATTGGCACAAAATCCTTCCCTCGCTTCATCAACATATGCTTTTGCACCCCCTCATATGACATTACAAGGAGTTAATCTTCCCATCTATAAGAATCGTTGAGCTCTTAGTATGCATGTTGTCCATGCAATGCAAAGAACATAAAGAAAAAACAAAGCCTTTATTTATCAACCCAAACTCATCAAAACATTCCAACTAAACACAATTAAGATCCAAAGCTTCCATTAAACCAGCCAAACTCAATTTCTAGGCAGAAGAATTGAGCTTGGAAAAGAAGCAGAGCCATTATTTGCAGCTCCTTCCAACTTCAGAATCTCAGTAATCATATTATAAATCTCGACATTCTCAAAAGAAGGAACTTTCCTTCCCTTCTCAAACTGAGGCCCATGAGCTATAAAAATTGTCCTCATCGAGAAGAATGAGTTATCATATCCATGGGATCCTCCACATTCCTTCTCATTTGATCTCTGGCTCTCCACCTTGTAGCTCTCTTCAAGTAAACCAACAATGGGAGGAATCCTATAACTTTCAGCGTAATGGAGACGTTTCGGCAAATCTTCCTTCAGAAACATCTTAAGTTTTTGTCCATTCTCTACTTTTCCTGAGCTTAACCCTTCATTCATCTTTTTGACAACTTCAGATGCAGAAACAGTTGAAGGAGGTCTAATGGCGATCACAGGTGAAAGGGATTCAATCCAATCAGGAGCAATTTCGATCCATGGCGATATATCTTCGAGAAAGATTGTTTTTTTATCACAATTTCCAACCATTCCATGATCACCAAGGAGAATTACAGCAACATCTTCAAAAACTCCTCTATTTTCCAATCCATGAATCAATCTACCGATCATATCATCAATTCTGATAACAGCAGACGTGATTTCGGGGTCATCAGGGCCAAACTGGTGCCCCTGGTGATCTGGATCTTCGAAGTAGAGAGTGATGAACACAGGGATTTGATTTCTGGGAAGATCGAAATAGCTTAAAACAGTATCAACTCTCTGCTCAAAGGGAACAGAGCCATCATATTTCTTGCAGAATTTTCGAGGGCAATGCCAGGAACCTTTGATTACCTCGGAGCCAGGCCAGAAGTAGGTGGCGGCGGAGAGGCCGTGGTTGACGACTGTTTCCCAGAGTGGTTCTCCGAGCCACCATTTGGATTCATGGCTACCCATTGTAAATCTTTCGCCGGAATTCGGATCGACGAAGTGGTTGTTGATGATGCCATGGACAGAAGGGTAGAGGCCGGTGACGATGGAGTAGTGGTTGGGGAAAGTGAGGGTGGGGAAGACCGGTATGAGGCCCGGAACAGCCTCGGTGCCATTGGAGATGAGGCGGTTGATGTTGGGTAAATTGGATTTGAATTGGTAGCCGTAGCGGAAGCCGTCGGAGGAGATGAGGATGACGGTGGGGTGGACGAGGTAGGAGAGGTGGCGTGCAAAGACTGTGGACACAGAAGTGGACGAGGAAGAAGAGGAGAAGAGGAAGGCGAAGGTGAAAGAGATGGAGGTGATGAAGAGGAGTATGGAAAAGAGGAAGATGAAGGTTTTGGATATAGGAGAGGGAGGGGAGGAGGAGAGGAGGGCGGTGGTGGGGGTTGGAAGGAAGCCTTCTGGGTGGGAGTCGGTGGCCGGAGGAGAGGTGGATACGGAGAAAGAAGAAGAGCCCATAACAGCCTCAACCGACGAAGAAGAAGAAGAAGAAGAGAAGCGGAAGATAAATATCAGATCACAGGCTAAACATGGGAGGACATTTACAGATCTTGTTACCTGGAAAAACCTCACCCTTTCTTTTTGATAAGGATTGTCCAAGTTGCATGTAAAAACCTCACCTTTTTGTGTTTGATGTAAAATATCAGCTTTTCAGAGTCCAGATTAGAACTCCAGTGAGTAAGAAGAACAGAAGCCGGGTAGAAACTGGATATCACAGTCTAAAGAGGGGAGGATAACTAAAGCTTTCTTGTCACCTGTAAAAATTTGATCTTTTTCAATTTTGAAACGTAATTACTTTGTTGACGATAAAAAAATCGCACCTTTTCGCGTTTGATGTGAGTTTTCTGGGCTTTAGACCTTGGATTACGAATCAAAGAGGCGACGGATAAGAAGAAGAAGAAGAAATAGTATTAGAAGAAGAAGACGACGACGATGAAAAAGAAGAAACAGGGGAGGGAGAGGAGATCGCGATGAAGAAATGCACTTTAAAGGCTGCGATGAGTCGTTGACCTGTTCTGTAGTTGAAGTTGGACTAAAGGAAACTGGAGCTGATTGCGGGAGAAGCTATGGCTTGGCGTATTGGCGATGTGAAATTTTAAGAAAAATCTGATTTTTATTTGTCTTCTTGTATGATAAAAAATCCGCAGATTCTTGAAGATGTCACAGTTTCATACTAAAATTTTTTCAATTATTTTTTGAGAGCTCTGTAGGAATGACATCCTGAATGGATCAAATTTGATATTGGATTCAGGATCATAATTTCCTACCTGGCAAAATCAAATGATGTGGTTTAAATTTTGTTTGATAGTTTTATTATTATTTTATAAAGTGTTATTTTAGAACAATTTTTTTTAACGAGTCATTAAAAAATAATAAAAAAGCTGATCCAAACGAAACGAAGCATTAGTGTTATTCCACATGATGTATGCATAATTTCATGAAAATAGAATAGGAAAAGAAAGGATTGTAAAATTTATCTTTAAAGTGCATTTCTTCGTCACGATCTCCTCTTCCAGCCTTAGTTAGAGGGTGCAAAGTCATGATTAACCCTATTCAAATTCTGATCCACTAACAGGCCTAATATTGATATGCTGTAAAAATTGGGTGAATATATAACGGATCTTTACTAGTCCTCTCTAATGAAAATATATATGACATGTTAAACTTGAATGCATTTGATAATGTTGCACTACTTTAACCTTTTTATTCTTTAACGTGATTCCGCATCTAATAAAAATAACTATTGACTTTTATTTTGTGGAAATCTATAAATCTTAATTATACCTTTTATATAAAATAAGATCTCAATGCAATTAAAAGAAAAGGTGTCTTTTGAAAATAATTTGACTATTTAAATGAACTCTAAATTTAACAACATTTTTGTCAAAAAATTATCTCATCACATGGATTCTATGGCACCAAATTTATCCAAAGTTTGAGACTATTTATATACTGAGCCCACTCAACTTATTAGAGTATATGTAGTTTTTACTAAATTTATAATAATCATGATAGCACTTTAAAGTTTATAAATAAGGTAAGATTCTACATATATTTGGCATCTAAAGAGAAGACATAAGTTCTCGAATCTTAGACAATTTTATAGCATTTTTTTGTCTAGATCAAGTTTTTAAAAACTAGAAAAGATGGGCCGATTCACTATAGGAAAGTCAGCAATTTATGGCGAATTTGCGGCGGAAATTTTTTCTCTAAACTTGCAACGAATTTGCAGACCTACACATACTAGGGACAATCCTCTTCTTCCTCCAACTACTTTGCAAATAGCAAGGAGAGCTTGTATAGCTAACATGTTACAAATTTGACAACAGAGCTAGAAACTGTCTGAAAATCACAAGTGGACATTAACATTTAGATATTGAATGAGCTTCAAAAATTGAGATAGCAGATTGGCGGAAATCAACATGCGCATGTATTGCCAAGTAGGAGAGTTAGAATATAAATTCCACTTAGATTGTTTGTGTAGGAGTTTTTGAAGCATTTGATTTGTTTAAAATGGGTCAAAAATCAGGCTCCGAACCTGACCCATTCTTAAAAGGGGGTGACACTAACCCGAAAAATTCGAGTCGGATTTGAGTCAGATTTTTGTGTCGTGTCAATTTTTTACGCCCCTATCTTGAACTTTTCTGACTTATGATCAAAAGTTCTCATGAGAGCCACCAACTACATGAAACACTTCATCGTATCTAAATTTAGCTTTACTATCACTTATTAGGGATAATGAAGCCAGAAAAGGACCAGGGTTGAGATACACAAGAGTTAAACATATTTTTAACAAGTAATATATTTATGAGTGATAATGAATCTGTCACGACCCAACCCGACCGGGACGGATCCCATCACGTTGAGTCGCGACGGATGAACCCCAGGATCTAGCTTTGGAATTTGCTTTCAGGCTTTCTTCCAATACACAAAGGAATACAGAAACACATAGCTGCTACAAACATCCAAAAAATTTTTATTCTTTCTTTCTCCATCAAAATAATCATATACATTACAGTGCATGGCTACAGTAAAAAGTACAGAGCATAACAGAAAAAATATCCAGGACTATATAAAAATCAAAAGTACAAAATACCTATGACTTCAAATCAGATCCTGAACGGCTAATCCAAAATATCCTTTCTTTTCCCAAAACTTGAAAACCATGAAGAAAATCACAGTTAGCTAACAGCTTAGCATGATCACACTAGCTGATCTAAATTCTTAGATTCTCTCATTTAAAATGCATTACAAAAGTTTTAAAAACAATTTATTCAAATAGCATAACATAATTCAGATAATCGTACATAAATCATATAATCAGACAGAATGCAGATATTTGCACATAACAAATAAACAAATAGAATTCAAATAACAGATACAGAAGAACTGAATCAAATTCATATCACAGAATCATTCAAATAAGATTTCAAATCAGAGTTTAGATCAAATTTCTCGGACCTAGAAAGAATCTCAAAGGATTCTGACCCCTTATGCCTCCCTTTGTGCTTAAAGAACCAGAACTTATCAGATATACAGTTATTCAGATCATATAACATTTTCATTTTCCCAGACCCAGACATAATCTCGAAGGATTTTGTCCCCTTATACCCCCCCTTTTCTGACATAAACAATATCTCAAAGAATTTTGGCTTCTTATAACTCCCTTCTGACATCATTCAAATCATATCAAACATCAAATCATATCAAAATCAGACATATATCAAAATGTCAGCAGATTGTATAACAACAGACAACAGAAAATCCAACAGACCAAAAATGCACAATTCCAGAAAATTACCAAATTATCAGAGATCATGTAAAACATCATTTCAAAACTTTAATTGTACTAAAGCAATATTTTTCAACATCCAAATAAATTTTTTATTCGATAAAAATACCTCAGAATTTAGAGTACGCAGTGAAAATTTTCCAGAAAATAGTCAAAATGTGCAAAATCATAATCTCTACAACATACAAAAAGTTATGCAGTAAAAGTTTTTCTGGTGCAAAGATATACCCGTTTTTCGCTAACGAAAACAAAACTTTAATCCGAATATTCGTGAAAACTCACATTTCTAAAAATTGAGACATGCATAATGTGCCTTACTTGGAGTAAATCAACTTTCTCATCTGCGACGACGGACTAAAACGGACCGAAATCTCCCAAAATCTGGCTTTTCTTCCTCTTTCCTTCTCTTTCTCTCTCCCCAATCATTTCTCTCTCTTCAAAATGAGAAATAGATATTTAATAAGCTGAGATATTTCCTGATCATACGAACAATATTATAGTTTATCCCAGGACGATCGACTCAGTTTATTCACAAACAACGTTCATATGAACGAAAATTAATTTTCGTATAGGGCGATCTCCTCAGGTTGCCATCGTACATACAATAATTAATTTTGTCCCTGGATGATGCTCTCTATCAAAAACTTTCAACTATTCATCTCAGACGAACTCAATTTTTGTATGGACAAACTTGGAAGGAAATATCCAAAACCAAGTAGAACATGAAAGAAAAGGGTTTTCACAATCTACCCACCTTAAGAAAAATATCGCTCTCGACATTGCCAAAATAGACTGAGTCAGAACAGACTTGGATACAAATGTCTCTTATCAGATTCCTTCTCCCAAGTAGCCTCTCTGACTGTTCTGAACTTCCACTTTACCTTAACCATAAGAATATGTTTGCTTATCAGCTTTTTTACATCAAATGCCAAAATCCTTTCAGGATCTTCTCTGTACTGCAGATTTTCCTGAACCTCCACATCGTTAGAAGAAAGTTTCTTTCCAGAATCAGATATTCACTTTCTCAAAGAATACACGTGAAACACGTTATGTATATCAGACATCTAATCAGGTAATAATAACCTGTAAGCAGAATTTTCAATTCTTTTAATGACCTCAAAAAGTCCAACATACCTTGGACTGAGATTGCTAACTCTTCCAAATCTGCTAACGCCTTTTATCAGACTGACTTTAACATATACAAAGTCACCAATCTGAAATTCAATCAATCTGTGCTTCTAATTATAATACTTATGTTGTCTATCCCGTGCAGATTTCAATCTTTCTTTAATCAGATTAATTTCCATAACAGTATCATCCACAAAAGCTGAACCCATCACTTTTATATCTTCCACCTTTGTCAGAGTCAAACGAGTTCTACACTTTTGTCGTATATAGCTTCATATGGTGTCATACTAATACTGGACTGATAACTATTGTTATATACAAACTCTATCAATAGGATATGATCTTTCCAACTGCCTTCAAAGTCCAAAATACATTATCTCAAAAGATCTTCCAATACATGAATAGTTATTTTAGACTGTCCATCAGTCTGCGGATGAAAAGATGTACTGAAACGTAACTTCGTATATAGTTCTTGCTGAATACCTCTCCAAAGTCTAAAGGTAAACTAATCATCCCGATCTGATACAATTACTTTTGGTACACCATGTAATCTGATAATTTCTTTAACATAAATCTGAGCTAACTTGTCCACCGGATCTATCTGTCTAATCGGAAGAAAATGTGTAGACTTTGTCAATCGATCAATAATCACCTAGATAGCATCACGCCCTTGCCTTGATCTGGGGAAACTCATAGCAAAATCCATTATTACCTCTTCCCATTTTCACTCAAGGATAGGCAATGACTACAAAAGACCTCTTGGTCACTGATGTTCTGCCTTCACTAGCTGACAGGCTTTACATTTTGAAACAAATTCAATTGTCCTTTTTCAATCCAAGCCACCAAAATAAACTTTTCATATCTCCATACATTTTACTACTTCTTGGATGAATAGTGTAACCTAAATAATGAGCATCATACAGAATCTCTTATCTCAGATTTTTAGAAATAGGGACCCAAAGTCTATTCTTATTAAAAATAATACCATAATAAAAAACTCGTAGTTCAAATTTCTTACCAAACTTGATCTGATCAATTAACTTCGAATATTCTGTATCTAACTTTTGAACCTCATGAATCTTTTCTTCTAAAGAGGGTTGAATAATCATATGAGTCACTATACCAGAATCAGTAGGAGAAATCACCTCCAAATATAATCTTTCCATATCTCATATCAGATACTCATCAGAGGTGAGTTATACATCTGATAATTTAGAAGACTTCCTACTCAGAGCATCTGCCACCACATTGGCCTTACCAGGCTGATACTGAATACTTAAATCATAGTCCTTAATCAACTCAAGCCATTTTCTTTGCCTCAAATTCAGATCCTTCTAAGTGAATATATATTTCAAACTCTTATAATCAGTGAAAATCTCACACCTGACACCATACAAGTAATGATGTCAAATCTTCAAAGCAAATACAACAACGGCCAACTCTAAATCATGCATCAGATAATTCTTTTCATGTGGTTTCAACTGTCTCGGAGCATAAGCTATTACCCGACCATCCTGCATCAAAACACATCACAAACCTCTCAGTGAAGCATCACGAATACCTAAAATCCTTCCGTACCAGAGAGAAGTGCTAACATTAGAGCAGTAGTCAAACAATCTTTCAATCTCCAAAAACTAGCATCACACTCCGGTGTCCAAATAAAAACTACTAACTTCTGAGTCAGTCTTATCAGAAGTGTAGAAATCTAAGAAAATTCCTTCACAAACTTCATATAATATCCGGCCATACCCAAAAAACTATGTATATCAAACACCATAGTAGGCATTGGCTAATTAGCAACTGCTTGAATTTTATGGGGATCAACAAGAATACCTTTATCACTCACTACATGTCCCAAAAAAGAAATGATCTTCAGCCAGAATTCACATTTGGAGAATTCTGCATACAACTGATGCTGCCTCAATGTCTCCAATACACTCAAATGTTTGGCATCATCTTCCTCGGAAGTAGAATATATTAGAATATCATCTATGAAAATGATTACAAACTGATCCAGATAATCTTTGAATACTATATTCATCAAATTCATAAAAATAGCTGATGCATTAGTCACCCTAAATGGCATGACCAAAAACTCATAGTGTCCGTACCGAGTACTGAAAGCTGTTCTCATCACATCAGCTTCTCTTACATTCACCTGATAGTAACTAGATCGCAGATTAATCTTTGAGAATATAGAAGATCCAACAAGCTGATCAAATATATCATCAATCCGTGGCAACATATACTTATTCTTGATTATGACTTTGTTCAAATCTCTGTAGTCAACATACATATGCATCGTACCATCCTTTTTCTTCATAAATAGAATAGGTGCTCCCTAAGGAGAGACACTCAGAGGAACAAATCCTCTTTCAACCAACTCCTAAATATGGACTTTCAACTCTACAAGCTCCATGGGCACCATCCTATATGGAGCTTTAGATATCGAAGCCATACCCGGAAATACATCAATACATAACTCAACATCTATATCCCAAGGCAAACAAACTAACTCCTCAGAAAAAACATCAGAAAAGTCTCGCACTATTTGGATATCAGAAATAGAACACGCATTTATATTCATATCCCGAACTGATACCAAAAATATCATACAACCCTTCTTCCACAGTCTTCTCACTTCCAACACAGAAATTAGGTAGGATAAAACACCTCTTAATCCTTGGAATACACAACTTTCACCGCCTATAAACAATGTAACTTACTTCTTCAGACAATCAATTTGAGCTCTATATAGACTCAACCAATTCATACCTAAAATAACATTATACGAAGAAATCGGCAACAAAATCAAATAAGACTTTCCCTTTTACCAGAAATTTCAATTTCACACAAATAAAATTTCTTGACTATCAAATTATCTCCAGCCGGCAAAATAACAGAAAGTGAAAAAGGTAACGTAACTGAAGCTAGATGTAATGCAACTAAATAGTGCTCGGAAATAAACAAATGACTAGCCCCAGAATCAAACAAAACACGACAGGGGCGCTCAGAAATATAAATCGTATCTGTCACAACATCTGGAGCATCTCGAGCCTCTTGCTGATTCAAACTGTACACATATGGCTAAACTAGAGTTGGAGCTATAGAACAACTAAGCTCCCTCATATTTCCACTAGGTGGTCTCCTTGCCACTGAACCACCAGCTCTATAAGAGGATCCTTCAAAAATAGTATGGGGAGGAACTTTCCTCGGCCTTCCCGCTGGCCTGACAAAGCTCTCTAATCTTGACTCAGATCGTCGATCAAATTCAGCTTATGGACATTCTATAATTTGATGTCCTGGCTAACCACATTTGAAACACTGACAATTCATCCAGTAACACTGGCCAAAATATAGCTGGACACAATTCTGGCACACTGATGCCCTACTAATTGAATCAGAACTGGCTACACTGCCACTACTAGAGACTGCTACAGATACTGACTGTCCACTTCTTTTGGAATCTCCAGATACAAATCTGTTCTTCTTTCTAAAAAAACCACTACCAGAAGTATCACCACTAAACCTTTTTCTACTAGCAGTCCACCGCTGCTGAGTAGCCATCAGATCATCCTCTATAGACCGAGCACTTTCCACAAGCTCAGAGAAATCAGAAATGTGAAATGGTACCAAGGGTTGTCTCAAACTATCTCGAAGTCCTCTCAGAAATCTGTAATACTTCTCCGCAGGTGTACTAATCAACTGTGGAGCATATCTAGCAAAAGTAGTAAACTCTGCTTCATACTACATAACTGTCTTGCTCCCCTGAACCAACCTCAGAAAAGTCTTCTGCATTTGTTGCTTTACAGAAGGGGGTACAAACCATGCTCTAAAGACTTCAGAAAACTCTTCCCAAGAAATCAAAGAGTTCAATTTACCTTAAAATTTCTCCTCCTGCTAGCCCATCCACAAGCGCTCTGCTTCACCATCCAATAGAAAAACTTTTAATGATACCTTTCTATTAGGAGGATATTGTATACCAACAAAGGTCTTTTTTAACCTCCTCAACTAATCATCTGCTGCTGCTTTAGGCTTAACAGTGCCCTCAAATCTCGAATGCTTCAATCTCAAAAATATTTGTAGATGTCTATCTATATCCTCAGATCTAATAGCAGAAACTCAATTCTACGTCTTGCTCATCATCTGAGCTACAAACATAGCAAACTGCGAAATTGTATCTGAACCAACTATTGGGGCAAAACTATTCAAAGGAGCTGCCTGATTAGCACTCTGCCCACCAGTCATATTCGAGTCGGGCGAATCCATAATCACATAGAATTCATAATTATGAACATAAAAGAAGAATAATAAAAACCCGGACATACCAAAAATACCCCACCAAACTTACAAATCAATTCCTATAGCTCTGTCTTACGATTCAATTCCAAAAACTATTGCTCTGATACCACGTTAATTATCATGACCCAATCCGACCGGGATGGATCCCATCTCGTTGAGTCACGACGGATGAACCCCAGGATCTAGCTTTGAAATTTTCTTTCAAATTTTCTTCCAATACACAAAGGAACACAGAAATACATAGTTGCTATAAACATCCAAAAAAAAATTATTTCTTCCTTTTTTCATAAAAATATACATTACAGTGCATGTCTGTAATAGAAAGTACATAGCAAAATTGAAAAAAATAATCATTACTGTACAAAAATCAAAAGTACAAAATACCTATTACTTCAAATCAGATCCTGAACGGCTAGTCCAAAACTTTCTTCCCTTTCTCAGAACCTGAAAACCATGAAGAAAAGTAAAGTGAGCTAACAGCTCAGCAAGATCACATTAGCCGATCTAAATTCCCAAATTCTCTCATTCAAAATGCATCACAAAAGCTTTAAAAACAATTTATTCAAATAGCAGAACAGAATTCAGATAATCGTACATAAATCATATAATCAGACAAAATGCAGATATTCATACAGAATAAATAAACAAACAGAATTCAAATAATAAATAAAGAAGAACTGAATCAAATTCATGTTACATAATCATTCAAATCAGATTTCAAATCAAAGTTCAGATTAGATTTTTCGAACCCAGACATAATCTCAAAGTATTCTAGCTCTTTATGCCTCCCTTTGTGCTTAAAGCACTAGAACTTATTAGATATACAATGTTATTCAGATCAGATAACATTTTCATTTTCCCAGACCCAGAAAGAATCTCGAAGGATTATGACCCCTTATGCCTCCCTTTCCTGACACAGATAGAATCTCAAAGAATTCTGACCCCTTATAACTCCTTTCTGACATCATTCAAATCATATCAAACATCAAATTATATCAGATTCAAAGAAATCAGTCATATATCAAAATGTCATCAGATTGTATAACAACAAACAACAGAAAATCCAACGGACCAAAAATGCACAATTCTAAAAAATTATCAAATTATCAAAAATCAGGTAAAACATCATTTCAGTACTTTAATTGTACTGAAGCAATATTTTTCAACATTCAGATAAATTTTTTATTTGATAAAAACACCTCAGAATTCAGAATACCTGGTGAAAATTTTCCAAGAAATAGTCAAAACATGCAAAATCATAATCTCTACGACATACCAAAAGTTACGCGGTAAAAGTTTTTCCGGTGCAAAGATATACCCATTTTTCGCTAATGGAAACAAAACTTTAATCCGAATATTCGTCAAAACTCACATTTCTGAAATTGAGACAGGCATAATCTGCCTTACTTGGAGTAGATCAACTTTCTCAACTGCGACGACGGACGAAAACGGACCGAACTCGCCTAAAACCCAGCTTTTCCTTCTCTTTCCTTCTCTTTCTCTCTCCCCGGTCGTTTCTCTCTCTTCAAAATGAGAAATAGATATTTAATTGGCTGAGATATTTCCTGATCGTACGGACAATATTTATAGTTCGTCTTGGGATGATCAGCTCGGTTTGTTCACAAACAACTTTCGAATGAACGAAAATTAATTTTCGTGCAGGGATGATCTTCGCGGGTCGCCATCATACGGACGATAATTAATTTCGTCTCTGGACGATACTCTCTGTCAAAAACATTCAACTGTTCGTCCCGGATGAACTCAATTTTTGTACGGATGAACCTGGAAGGAAATATCCAAAACGAAGCAGAACATCTGAACATGGAAGAAAAGGGTTCTCACAGAATCATTGAGATAAGTGGATGATTTCCAAATACATGACCTAAGTAAAGTTTTGCCCTAATGTGGGGAGCCCAAATAAATTTTTAAAATGCAAAATAAAAAATAAACTTATATTAAAATACAGTTTCTATAAATTCTGATGATTTAGGATTCGTTTGGGACAGCTTTCTTACTACTTCATAAAGCAATTTTTTAGCAAAAAAATTTAAATTTTTATAATAAAAAACTACTTTAAGAATCAGAAAAAAAATCGTCCCAAACGAAGCCTTAATTAATTCCAATTCTAATTAATGATGCATATTGTTGCTTTTGAAAAAGCCATAACCTAAATTCATATGATGCCGTGAAGCACTATCTTCCATCCAAACTATAATCATAAATGGCAGACAAGTTGGTATAATGTCCCATCCTTTTACTATAACCCCCTATGGCTTTTAATGATAACTAATGGATAGTTGATTATGAAGAAAATATAAAAGAATTCTTTAATGTTAGTGCGGCACACACAACTGTTTTTGTGAAATAAAAAATAAAAAATTCACGAAGGATTCTTAAAAAAAATAATTATTAGAAATGATTGGACTTTCTTGCATTTTATTTAAGTAATTTTAGAAGTGTTGAGATATTTTTATTTTTGATTAACTAGATTAATTAATTCATAAGATAGTTTATTAACTCTATGTGTAAGATATAGTGATTTGTGTTATAGAGTATATTTGCGTTCATAGATGATTAAACTTATTCCTTATGTCTAGTAATTTATCTTATAGATACCTTGCAATACCTAAATAAATAAGACTTGTATCATATATTGTCTCCTATAAATCATCTTAATAAACCAAGAAAAAAAATTAAAATTTGTAAAATGGTGAAGGATCATAGCATATGAATAAAAAAAATTTGAAAATTTTTTTAAACAAATATATATATATTTAAAAAAGGATAAATATATCTCCAGACATTTCAAGCATCTAATTTTAAATTTATCTGGCCCAATTTAAGACAACTCTATAGAATCGAAGGGATTAAGACACTAAACTTGTCAAAGCCATAGTGAACTCACCAAGACCACAATGAACTTATTATGAACATGATGAGCTCTTCGAGAACACGATGAGCTCTTCAAGAACATGACTTACTCATCATTCTCGTACTAAACTCGTCATAATCACTAATAATAAATCAGGCTTTCACAGCACTTATAAGGACCTACTGCAACAGTTTAAACACATACTAATTTATTTGCAACGGTTTAGAAATCGCTACAAACCTGTTATTTTTGCATTTGCTGGAAAAGCTTTAGCACGGTTTTATGAATGATGCTATAGGAAGGTTTTAGCAACGCTTTTAGCAGGTGTTAAAATCACTGCTAAAGGGAACAATAGATTAAAAAAATATAATAAAAAAATCAAATTAATTTTGTGATCAAATTATAAATTATAACATAAGAGTTCACACAAATATTATATGAAGCATAACGTCTCATATATGCAATATTTTATAGCGGTGGTTCTAAAATTTTTGCTATAAACTGCTGCGAAAATATTAACTTTTTGAGAGTGAATATATTCATCCAAAGCTTTACCGGGCATTCTTACCTGCAACTTAGGTTTCGTTTGGGACAGCTTTTTTGGTACTTTATAAAAATGTTTTTAGTATAAAAATTTATAATTCAAGAAAAATTTGTACTAAAAAGCTGTTTTAGAAAGCATCTAAGAAGCTGTCACAAACAAAGCCTTATTCAAACAAGTCTAAGGCTTCGTTTGGGACGGCTTTTTTACTGCTTTCTAAAATGGAGTTTTAGTACAAAATTTTTTATTTTTATACTAAAACTCCGTTTTAGAAAGCAGTAAAAAAACCGTCTCAAACGAAACCTAAAACTTCGCAGAGAAAGTTGGTGATTTCAAGTTGTAAGCACTGATACTTGCTTTTGGCTACACGTCTCATGTACTCTTTATTTTCTTGTTTAATTTTCTAATCAAATTTGAAATGTCATGATCAAATCATTAATAATTGATAATAACTACCTAAGTTTTTCCTGCATTTTGTATGGTTGCCAATGATGCCTTGTTTTGATTTTATTGCTATTGTTTATACAAGTGATTGAAGATTTGGAAATCTTTTAATCATTTTTTAACTTTTTTTTTTGCTATAAAAATATTACAATGCAGGAAGATCTGACCCACTATATCCTACAATTGTGGCACAATTATTGCGAGAATATGAATTATAAATTATACAAATGTAAAAAGAGAAAATCTCAAAGAAAAATAATATTTAAGTTGTGTAAAAAAAAAGTCTTTGATGTTATTTTCTAGTTCAATTAAGATTTTGTTTGGGATTATTTTTTTATTTTATTATTTCTTAAAGTAGTTTTTTAATACAAATATTAAATTCTTAATACTATAAAGTTATTTTCTAGTATAAATTTTTTATTTATATATTTTTATACTAAAAAATTATTTTAGAAAACATTAAAAAAAGTGCTCCAAATAAACCCTTAATGTATCTTATTTTAAATTCTGCTTTTCTCTATCTTTGTGTTTAATGTCTTGATCAAGATATCTTAATATTATATTTTAGGAAAAAAAGGACTTTATTCTTACAAAAATTATTTATAAAAATATTTACAAAAATTATTTGTAAATATATATATATATATATATATATATATATATATATATATATATATATTCGCGTGAGTAAATTTTAATAATATTCAATTGATCAAGGTATAATTTATATTAAAATATTCTAAAATAACTTTTTACAAGAAAGTAAATTAAACTTTTATTTTAAAAATATAATAAATATATTTTACATGTCATGCAAAAAACAAAACAATAGGATAGGTGTAATAAATGAAGTCTCTATCTCCTCATTAAGAAAATAAAGAAAAAACCTAATCAAATGAGCCCCACTTATATCATACTTTATCATATACTTACTGATAAAAGAAAAAAAATTCATTTCATTTTTCTTATTCTTTCTTCAAATCAAACAAAGCCTTTGGAGACTTTGCAGCCTATATTTATATATGGTTTCATCTCAACAACATGAACAATCTAATAGATTAATACATAAGAAATTTAATCAATTATATAATTTAAAATTAAAAAATTATATATCTTTATTAAGTATTAAACGCTTAGTAAGACATGAATGATTTAGGCTTCGTTTGGGACGGCTTTTTTACTGCTTTTTAAAATGGAGTTTTAGCACAAATTTTTTTATTTTTGTACTAAAAC
Source organism: Dendrobium nobile (assembly GCA_022539455.1). Classification (NCBI taxonomy): domain Eukaryota; kingdom Viridiplantae; phylum Streptophyta; class Magnoliopsida; order Asparagales; family Orchidaceae; genus Dendrobium; species Dendrobium nobile. The sequence goes on from CM039735.1 coordinate 15,570,415, forward strand.
TCCGTTTTGAAAGCAATAAAAAAGCCGCCCAAACGAAGCCTTAATGTTGATAGATCCATCAAAAACATTGAATTATCGAAGATAAAAGTACGAATAATCCAAAAAATAAGATAAAGAAAACTAGTTTTTTTTTTTTTACAAGAATGTAAGATTTAACAAGTCGTTGTGGGAACTTTATATGCTTACATTTTTATATTAATTTATACTTGTTGCGTGCGAGAATATACGCGGAGGTAGAGTTTGTAAATTCGCGTCCTAGCATTGCACGAGTATTTCGCACACAAACAGAAAAGAGAAAGTGAACACCAAGGTTTTTACGTGGAAAACCCCAAAAGGGAAAAAACCACGGGGCCTCGCCCAGTTGTAAAGTTCCACTAGTGATTTAGCATATTACAGATGGCTGATTCGTCCCACAAGTTGGGATAATCAGAATACAATTTGTTTCTCTCAGGAAGTTTACAAAATTATGTGAATTCCTGGCGTTTCTCGAAAATCCGGCAGAGTTCCGGCATCTTCAGGCGGCAGGAAGAGTTTCGGCGGAGGTCGAGGAGGTGAGGAATCTCCTTTTCCCTTTTCTCCTCTTCTTCTTCTCTCTTCTGCGAATTCCTGGCGTTTCCTGAAAATCCGGCAGAGTTCCGGCGTCTTCAGGCGGCAGGAAGAGCTCCGGCGGCGGTGGTCGAGGAGGTGAGGAATCTCCTATTCCCCTTTCTCCTTCTCCTTCTCTTCTTCTTCTCTCTCTTCACTTGAGTCCCCTTGGTGTAGAATGAGGACTCTATTTATAGTTTTTCTGGAGTGCATAGCCCATAATTAGGCGTGAGATCAAGGGCGAATTGGGAGTGGTTTGAATGGACGGCCGATATCGAATCCTTTGATCATACACCGTTTGTTGGGCATTTGAAGGCCTTAATGATGTCAGAATTCAATGATCTTGGGCTCGTTGGATTCGTCTCGTCGAGCCGTTCGATTTGATTATAAGCTCGTCAAAATCGGATACCGTTTGGTAACTCAAATTGCGGTTTGAACCTTCCAACAGCGCTTTGAACCCTTGATTCGGACTCATTTGGGCTCGGATTGGGTTGATCTTGGTGTCGTTGGGTTCGTATTTCCGAGACGCTCAGTTTGACTGTAAGCTCTCTGAAATCGAAGTTCATATGCTCCCGAAATTAATTTTTGAAGTTTCCAACTAGCTTTTGCCTCGAGATTCGTGCTCGATCAAGATAATTTTTGCATGATGTATCAATACTATTCGAACGATGATTAGTATTTGCAACGAGATTTATAGTCGATGACTAGAATTTGTTGAAAGCTTCTATTAAGTTCAACATGACCAAATATTCACTTTGTTTAACATGCCTTAGTATTTGCAACCCGAACCCAACTTGATTAGGTTTGACCTAAACCTGAACTTTTTGGGTCGGATTCGGGTCGGTTTTTCAGCATATACGTAGCTCATCTTGATCTCTTGGTTGTGAGCTTTCGCTATCAACCAAAATATATTAGATTCGAGCCTTGAATATATGATATGTGTGGAAATTTAACTATTTAAATGTCCCTAAAACTATATATGCATTTTTTTTCTTTTTTTTCTTTTTAAAATATGCATCATATTTACCTTATACATAGTAGGAAGCTTCTACTTTCTCTTGCTCCTATATTTGTGGAAGTTTGGTGCACCAAATGTCGTAGCTCAGATAAGATCTTATTTTAATTTTTCTTCATTTAATGTAGCCTCTCCAATAATAGGGCAAATTATTGGGTCAGATGACCGGAGGCGAAAAATAAGTTCGGACATCAAATAAAAATTTGTCGCGTCACCTTGCGCTTTTTGACTTGCGCTTTAGTTGCGCTTTACCTGCGCTTTAGTTGCGCTTTTTGACTTGCGCTTTACCTGCGCTTTAGTTGCGCTAAATTTAAAATAATATTTTCCGGACCTATCTCTGCGTTCGGTCACCTGACCCAATAATTTACCCAATAATAGTCATTTACTTATTGCCGTTCACATGGGTTCGTTTGCCGACTATGGGAGCCTCAATGCTTTTTTTTTTTAAGTGGCATTTGGTAGTTTGTAAATAAAAATATTTTTTAAAAAATAATAATTTTTTCACTTATTCAGAATGTGATTTTTTTAAAAAAATTTGATAAGAATTGTTAAGTATGAAATTAATATTAATATCTAATGAAATCTAATAAATTTTGGATAGTGACATCCTCTCTTGTTTGGAAAGAATTTTTATGATTTTTGCAAAGATTTCTTTCTCTAATGGGAGTATGGTACTCTTTTTTTAAAATCCCAAGTCAAAGCATATTGTCATCCCTCCCCGCCAAAAAAAAAAAACATATTGTCAGAGAAAGGTTTCCTATGCATGTTAATTTAGCAAGAAAAATGTTACATTTTCTCAGATATAGGACTCCCCACTTATCTGAGGCACTCGCCTTCACGGACTTGCCTAGGATATTCATCGTGGAGGACTCATTCAAGGCACTCATCTTCAAAGACTCACCTAAGGCACTTTCTTGGGAGAGATTATTAGGTGCGGAGTACGGACGGGGAGAACCGTCTGCACAAGCACTATACTCAGCTAGGTACCAGCACTCGATACCGTTGGGTATCACTAGGTACCCAGTGCTTGTGCAGACGGTGCACACTCCGCACCTAATAATTTTTCCTTTCTTTGAATGACTAATTACTCGTTCTGGGTACTGTACAAAGACTTCACGAGCGACATTAGAAACAGATACAAGTGTTCATTTTTGCCTAGTTCATATATCTATACCAATTTTGTACTTGTTAGATTATGAATTATTTCCTAATCTTTCTAGTATAACTCAGGCTTCATGCTATTTTGGTTATTCATAGATAATATTTGACTTCTTAGCTATTCTCCACAGTTACTTTCTCTCCCTCATGATCTCTTGCAATACTTAGCCAGACTTATCAGTATGGTCAAGTATCACCCACAAACAAATTTGGATTCAACATCATGAAAAAATGAAACAAGTCTTGAATATGACCAAGAGCAAAAAATTGCATAAAGAGCAACAAAACTAAGAATCGAATGTGAATATGATGAAGAACAAAATCTTCACAATTTACGCAATTTAGTCTAGATGGAAGAGAGAAATTATAAGGATGATTTGAGATGGATTGGGGTTAGTTTAGAGGGATGCCCCGAGAGCGAGTACTCTTAAGGGATCCTTTGACTCAACAATTTACAAATTACAACTTGATGCCAAAGCACTGACTTCTACACATGTTGCGGATCGAAGTTACATTCACATCAATGATGAATAATACACTCCACCGAGGTGAGTGAAAAGAGACAAAGTTGACCTATGATTTTTTTTGTTGCTATGGGTAATTAATTTTTTTCTTTTCATAATAGAAAAGTTCATCTTTAATCTAGCTCTGAGACTATTATCTTAAAAATAGTTAAATATGAAAATATTTTTGTAGACCTTGTAATACATATTAATTTAAATGATTTAAAAGAGCTATTTTAATATTACTAATTTCCCATATCATATATTATCTACCTATAAAATTAAATTATTAGGCAATTTAATTAATTTATTAGATACTTGTAATTTAACCATTATACAACATAATTAAATTTTTAAAAATTCATTATATTTTTTTCATATTTGTGAAAGTCTAACCATTTAGTTGCATTTATCTCATAATGATCATATTGAGGTACAATACATGACAAACAAAAGCAATTATACATATCAAAAACATAATATTATCATCATAACTAAAATTTTGCCATAATAGGTCTCAAAGCTGTTTTTATTTTTAGTATTAATTTTAAAATAAATTCGAAATTTTTAGAATCGTTTTTATTTTTTTAATCAAAAAATTCATATATAAGATTTTCATAATGGACTGCCCACTACATTTATATTAGATATAAAAATATTGGAATTTTTTAAGATATAAAAAATTAAAAATTAGATTTAATTGATAGATAAAAACACAAATAATACTTGATTTAAAATGCAAAATTTTGGATTTTTGCTCTATGATATAACAAAATATAAATAAATAGAGAATAAGACTTCAATTTTATTTAAGATGACTCTCTTATTGCTTCTTAAAATAATTTTTTTAATATAAAAAATTTTTCAACTAAAAATTTATATTTCAAAAAATTATTTTAAAAAGCAATAAAAATAACTATTCCAAACGAAGCCTTCATTTGCAGCAGTTTATATTTTTCTGCTTATACTTTTAAAAACTCATTTTCAACAACATTTTTTAAATAATCTTTTCAAAAAGCAACGTATTAAGCATCTTGAAAACTGTAACTGGTAAAGAACAAAGAACAAGATAAGACAAATGCAGGCCATTAATCTCTTCCAGGCTTACAAATTTGAACTTATACTTTAAAAATCGTACTTTGTTCTCCCACTTCTCAATATGAGGCACAGCATATCAGGAATGCTTGAAGTTTTGTTATAATAATTCCAAGATTCCAGCATTAAACGCTTTCTTGATCCCTTAAAATGAACCACCTGAAGAATGAACTTTGTATCAATCATATGTAGTTTGCTGCAAGGAAAAATATGAAAATTTGTATTCTAGTCTGAAGAAGGGAAAATTATTTAGTGCGGAATCCGAACGTGTTTGGAGGCGAATCCGGGCATGCCACATCATTGGGGTCCAGTGTATCTGGTGATGTGGCGCGTCCGGATTCATCTCCGAATACATTCATGATCACCCGTAAAGACCCCGTCCAGGTAAGTCCGAATACATTCGGATTCCGCACATAATAATTTCTCCTAAAGAAAGGAATTATGTGGCCCACTTTCCATGGCTTCTCAAAGTAGGCTCTCCAAAAGGAGAAGAAATTATAAACAATTCTGAAATTTTATTGGTCCCAGAAAAAGATCATCAGATTATCAGATTATATCATTTGGCCTACACAAATTTAGAAATAATGATACATAAGCTAGAATACTAGGGCTTAATAAGAGACTAGGACAAGATGTTTTCCTTTTCTATTTGGGAAAAATATCAAAATGATATGTTAATTCTTTATGAAGGATCAAAATTATTCTCAATTATATTAAATGACCATTTTTAACCCCTCAAATTCTTAAAAAAGAATCAAAATAGTCTCATGATAAGACTATTTTGATTTTTCTTTAAAGATATGAGAGATCAAAATGATCGTTTAATATAATTGGTGATCATTTAGTTTTTCAAAAAGAGTTAAGTGACCATTTTGATCATTTTCTCTTTTCTATTTCAAGGTATGTCATCATTCAGTTGATAAGTGATTTTGATGGTCTTGTTTCAATACAATTACAACATGATTTTATGTAATGCACAATAAATCAGCCTTGACTTAGCACCATTAGGAGTAAGATCCAAAGCATACAACCTATTCAACATCCTTAAAACAATAACATATGCGTTTTAATATTTTGTTTGGATCATTTACTTATCCACCGTGTGATATGCTTAGAAGTTGCTTAATGATTATTTCTCATAACATTAATTTTCTTTTAATATTTAAGATGAAGGGACATAAAATAAAAAATAAAGAAAATCTTTGTTCTAGGATTAGAAGAGGGCATTTAACAAAAATATTTTTAGAGTAAAATTCTAGATTTTAAGATTTTTGTCTGTACATCAAGAATCTAATGTTATGTAGAAAAAAGTAGCTAGCGATATTAAGAATGTTGCAAAAGATATGCTTGGAATATCAAAGGAAAAATTACTAATAATAAAAATAGTTTGTGATAGAATCAAAATGTTCAAGAAAAGATAAAAAAATAAGAAGATTTATTATAAAAATTAGTTCATAGTAAAAATTCTGATAATTGACAAAGATCTAAAGAGACATATAAGGAGTCTAAAAAAACAATATGCCATGCAAAAATTTTAGCTTTTAATGGTTTATATAATAGATTAGATACTAAGGAGGATGAAACATATATATATATATATATATATATATATATATATATATATATATATATATATATATATATATATATAAACTAGCTAAACAAAGATATTGGAGTAGTAAGGATTTATTTCAAGTGAAGTGTATTAATGATGAAGATTAAAAAAATATTGTTATTAGAAAATGATATTCAACAAAGATGGAAGAGATATTTTGCTAAACTTTTCAATGAAGATTGTGAGAATGAGATTGGCTTTAGTGACCTTAGCGGCCTATATGTAAATAAAGATTTTTATTTTTATCGGCATATTAACAAAACTGAAGTTAAAAAGGCTTTAAAGAAAATGAAGTATGGAAAAGCTGTTGGACCTGATGATATTCCAATAGAGATGTGAAAATGCTTAGGAGATTAAGAAACTTCTTGGCTTACAAAACTTTTTTATATTATTTTGAAGACTAAAAAGATTTTAGATGAGTGAAGAATGCGTGTGTTAAATCCTATTTTTAAGAATAAAGGAGATGCACAAGATTGTGCCAAATATAGAGGAATTAAGTTAATGTGTCATACTTTAAAATTGTGTGAGATTGTTATGAAGCATAGGTTGCGGCGTGACACTAATGTTGCTCAAAATCAATTTGGATTCATACCATGTAGGCCTACTATGAAAGCTATACATTTATTGAGAGGTTTTATGGAGAAATATAGAGAGAATAAGGAGGATCTACATATGATTTTTATTGAATTAGAGAAAACACATGATAAATTTTCAAGAGAAATGGTATGGAGAGTTCTACTTAAGAAAAGGGTTAATAATGCTTATATCCAAGTCATTAATGATATGTATGCAGGAGTTGTGACTTGGGTTCAAACACAAGGTGGTTTGACCAAGTATTTTCCTATTTCAGTTGGATTACATCACAGATCACCCTTGAGCCCATCCTTTTTTGCTTTAGACATAGATGCTCTCATTAGATATTTGCAAGAGGTTTTACCCTGGTTTATACTTTTTGCTACTGATATTCTTCTTGTTGATAAGATTATAGGAGTTGAAGATAAACTTGAATTATGAAGATCAACCTTAGAATCTAAAGGTTTTCGTTTAAGTAGATATAAAACTGAATATATGAAATGTAATTTTAGTAATAATAGATCTAGTGGGGGGATTGTGACTTTGGACGATCAAGTCATTAATAAAAGTACACATTTTAGACATCTTGGGTAAAAGTGATGGTGAAATAGATGGGGATATTATTAGTAGAATTCAAGTTGGATGATTGAAGTGGAGGAATGCATCGAGCTTGTTGTGTGATAGAAAAGTCCCTCCCAAACTTAAGGGAAAATTCGATAAGATTGTAGTGAGACCTACAATACTTAATGGTGTAGAATGTTGGACATTAAAAGAGAAGCATAATATTAAGTTAAGTGTTGCAGAGATGGGATGCTCAGGTGGATGAGTGGCTTTACTCAGACAGGATAAGAAATGAGCATATACATGAAAAGGTTGGATTAACTCCAGTGAAAGATAAGATTAGAGAGAGTCGCCTTATAGATGGTTTGATTATATAAAACGGTGGTCTCCGATGACCCAGTTAGGAAAGTAGATGTAATAGATTTGACTTATGTTAAGAAAAATAAAGGTGGACCTAAAAAGACTTAGAAAATATTAGAATTAACATTTCTTTATTAGATTTAGATGAGTATTTGACTCTTAACAAGACACAATAGAGAAAAGAGGATTCATTTAGCCGACCAAACAGTGGGGTAAAGACTTATTGTTGTTGTAGTATTATAAAGTTTCTTCGGGTAAAAAAGATTTGCTGTTAAATCATTAGATCATTTGAAAGGCTCAACTTTAATATTATAAAGTTAAGGCCTTCAAATGAGTTTACAATTTAACAGCAGATTTCTTTATTACATTTAGATTATTTTTGGCGGTCTGCATATTGAAAAATATGCGGATTGGTTTCAATAGTCTAAAATACATTGATGAATGTAACTTCTATATGGGTTTTTATAAACGTTCATATTTTTTTAATTTTTAATACAAGCTTGATTGAGTTTGTCATGCTCATGCTTGGATGAAAAAGATTGAGAATTGCTGTTAGGTGGTTGTAATCAATGGTCAAGCTAATGTTCTAACCCATGAACCGAATAGCATTTTGATGTTTACAAATATTAGGGCATTATCCAGAAGCAAAAAATCATATTCCAACTCAGTTGTTATGAGAAGTGGCAGCGATTGGAAAGAACTCGCCTACTAGTAACATGGGATGATTCCACAACTTCCAATTACATCGATTGTACCTAGTCCAAAGATTAAGGTTTTATTTGGGACAATCTCTTTATTACTTTTCACAACAACTTTTTTAGTACAGAAACTTTTAGTTCAAGGAATTTTTGTACTAAAAAGCTGTTTTAAAAAGCCGTCCCAACCGAAACCTAAATTTGATGCATGGTATTTATGGCCTTTGAAAAAAAAGGCTAAATAATTAAATGCAAGATCATTAAAAGAAGTATAAATATAACATGTTTTTAAGAAATACAAATGGAAAAGGAAATTGTTAAGGTATCAAGGAATGATAAAACTATATATTTTGGGAAGGTTAGGAAGAAATCAAGAATAATTGTGGATATAGAATAAGTGATTGCGGTATTCTTAGTTGAATTAGAAAAAAAAAAAAAAACAAGAGTATGAGATAACTATCAGTGGTAAAAATTGATATATAGTTTCTTGTAAGATTGTTATGAGATAATTCATAGTGTGCATGAAGTACGAGAAAGAAAATGAGAGAAACTACGCGAGATCACTACTTGACGCCTGATGATTGGTTTGTTAGACAGGTGTGGGATTGACAGTTATATTTCTCTACATCAACATGGTCATGGTTATTTACGTCATCATCTCAATCATTTTGACATTTAACTAAGCAATTTCTGATGTGAAACGGAAACGCCATCTACTTGCCTAGGTGGCAAGACTAATTAAATCCCAAATCAATTTGGGGAGAGAATGAAAATCTGAAATGAAATTTCAGATTAAGTGATTTGGGAGGGAAAATTAAGTGAAATCCAATTTTGAATTCCCAAATTAAAGAGGAGGATTATTGCTCATTCAATTGGGAGAAAGTTGGGCTGATTTTGTGGAGTCATTAATGTGATTAGGAGAGGGAGGGGAGGCCATTAAGGGGCCGGCCACATGAGGAGGAGAGAGGGGATGAGTTTTGAGAGAGTGGGGACCACCAATTTAATTTCAGATTTTACAAAATCTGAAATTAAAATTTCAGATTTAATAAGGAAGGAAGATTCCTAAATTAAAACAATCAATTGGATTGAATTTGAATTTCAAATTCGAAATTCAATTTCAATTTATTTTGATTGCTTGAATTAAGGAGGCAATTTAGGAAACATTTAATGGCTAATGAAACTCCTAAATTTCATATTTGAAATTCAAAAGAAGAGGGGGAGAAGGAGGCGGCGGCAAGGTGGGAGGGGACCGGTGGGCTGGAGCTGGCCGGCGGCTGCTGGTGGAGGATTGGCCGGCGGGAGGAGCCTTGCAAGCCGGCGGGTTGGACCTTGTAAGCCGGTGGTCTGGATGGTTCCAAGGGGTCGGCGACAACAAGGTGAGGGGAGGGGAAGAGGAGAAAATCTAAGGATTTTCGTTGCTTTGATTCCACCACCTTGTTAATCTTCAAGACTCGATCTCCACAATAACGAATAGATCAAAGAGAACTAAAAGGAAACGAAATACAAGAAACCTAGAACTCACAAAGAGATCTAGTTTTTCCTACGAACTCACTAAGAGATCGAGGAGAGTGAACTCACTAAGAGATCAACAAGAACATAAAATTTTCATTATCAATAATTCATCATCCAAATACAAGAGAAGGGTCCTCTATATATAGGCCTCAAAAGAAATTAAAAGACACATTTGCCCCTTAGGCTTACATAAGACAAGAGGGTAAAAAGGGAAATTACAAAAATTAAATAAAAATACACTTAATAAACTGAAATGAAATAAAGTGTTCTCGGCCGTCGATCTTCAGCTCCTCGGATAAGCATGGACGGTTGGATGTCCGCATCAATTTCTTTATCCCATGCCTTCATCTGACGACGCGTCTTCCTTTGTGCTTCTGCAACTATAGTAGCATCAGCAAATAAAGGATTCTCTTCAAATTCCTCCTCTTCTTCATTCTCCGAGGAGTCGGCATCTCTACCATCGGTGGATCCAACCCCATGTTGTCGCTAGTATTAGGGGTGTAAGTGAGCCAAGCCGACTCGTGAGCTGGCTCGAGCTCGACTCGTTTATGGGCTCGCGAGCCGAGCTTATCGAGCTCACGAGTCGAGCTCAAGCTCAAACTCGAGCTCGTTTGATAAACGAGCTCGAGTTCGAGCTTGAGCCCGCTCGGCTCGTGAGGTCGCGAGCCGGCTCGTTAATTATTTATTAATTAAAATAATATATAATATGTATTATAATATATTAAAATATATGTTAATAAATAAAATAATATATAAAACATATTATAGTATATGTTGGGAGTTGGGACGTACACAAGGGACGGCAGAGTTGCTTTTTTTTTTGGAAGATGAACGTTGCTTTAATTAAAATAATATATATATAATATATTATAATATGTTAAACGGTTGCTCTAGCTATAATACTATGGCTTGTCAAGTGACAGCTGCTCAGGCTTTGAAGTACACAGTTGCTTTAAACACAGGCAGGAAAAATGGTCGCAAGCGGGAGAAATGAAAAAAACGGGCACAGGCAGGAAAATGCAAAATTGAATCAAGCGGCTCGCGAGCCGGCTCGAACTCGATTTTAATGGGACGAGCTCGAGTTTGAGTTCATTTTTTGAGATCAACTCGAGCTCGAGCTCACTTTTAGACTAACAAGCTGAGCTCATTAGTGCTAAAACTCGACTCGACTCGACCCGTTTACACCCCTAGCTGGTATACTCACAAAAGTGGCGGCTCATCATCATAACCCACAACATATAGACCACTTCAACCTCCATGGTCTCTTCCTCATCATCTTCTTGTGTTAGAATCTCCGAGCGGCGTCACCACTGAATCTCTAGTTCATTACTTGACACAAAAAATTGTTCTATCCACGGGCTGTGGTCAAAGCTAGCTTCTTTTTGGGATGACCCCATTGGCTGATGATGGGATCCCCTGGAGGATTCTCTAAGGTATCGACCATCAAAAGAATTATTAATTGAAACCTTCTTCGGAACCCATTTCTAATGGCTTTCGTCAATGGGGGCGGATCTCTAGGAGGCTGCTCCATATGCCACACCCGCACCTATTTGTTTCTAAGTATTCTTTCATGAGACCATCGCCTGCAAATTTATTTGTCTTTTCGCTAGGCCATTTCGACAGTGGATTCTTTGATCCGTGATCCAAGTGTTACACCCGCATGTGCTTCCTGTGAAATTGACTTCAATTTTCTTTGAGTTACCAGAGGTGGAAACTCTCTTAGTGCGGTCCTCCTAGCCTCAATCGTCAATGGCCTTAGGTACATCTTTTCATCAACCCATTTTCCTATAAGACCTTTAAAACCCCGTGGACCCTGACGGACAGAGTCTTGGGCTCTTTCGTCTTCTAATGAGTCAGGGTTGGGGTTGTTAATCTCAGAAGAATTGTTTAAGCTCACTAGTAGAGCTGTTCCTTTTTACCCATTTTAAATTTGTAAATTTGTTCCAAGTAGGAACACTCGCTTCTAGTTCCTGGGTTGGCAATGTGGATGGGTGGACTTGCAGCAACTGTTGAGCTCACAGCTCAGCATTCATCCTTCTCCTTCTCCTCTACCTTTTTGATGGCCTTCCTCCAGATAGAGAAGCCACGACATCATTCCTTCCAGACACAGATAACCCGGTCGGCACCAATGGTGGTATTAGTAGGCACCACATAAATGTGTTTCTCGGCTACAATGCTCTTCATGGCTAGGGTCCCTAACTGGGACATCCTTTCAAAAGCATAGATCCTCTTCTGGGAGACCACTTTATCAATGGAAGTTCTGATTGGTGGCACTCGTTGCCCTGGCAAATGCACATACGACATGCGATGGCTTCAGTGGGACAAGGTTTCCTGGCATGCACTTTAGTCTCCATGCTGTAAACATGAACGGCGACAGCCCTTGCAGTAGCTGTAGAGAATTGTAGTCCACCAAATTGAATGGTGACACATAAATCTTCGATGTTAATAATAGCATTTGTAAGTTGAATGCTGACACCACGTCCCAACTAGACAGCGAAAGGAGTGTTATAGAGGTTCGTTCTACACAAAATGAAAGATGTTGATTAGTAATCAGAATTTGATATATTACCCCATACTTTCAAAGTTCAAGGACTCGACATAATGAAATGAGAAAAACAAATAATTTGTATAATTTTAAAATATTATTCAAAAAATTTTAAATAAATTGAATTAAAATTATTCATTTTATGAATAACATTTAAATCTTAACTCATTAGATTTTGTTGCTCCTATAGCTTAACTACACTAGTGTGGGTTCCAAAAATTCGGCCCCGACCTCCACCCAAGACTTTTTCTATCGGGGGAGTTTTTAACGGATTTAAGTTCCAGGATAAATTTTGGGAAGGCAGATGGATTTGTAGATAAGAAACTACTGAGAGATTTCGTCCTCATTTTGTGAGAATTTTATGATCTGAGTTCTGGTTTTCTATAGGTGCAAGAGAAAACTTTCGATTAAGGCTAGTCGTTGATGAATACATCGTACCCTTAAATACGCGATATTCGACATATAGTAGCAGCATGGGATTGTATTTGGGAATTAGGAAAGAGTTTTGACATTTTAAATTAAAAATTTCACCATCTTGCACTTAAAGAGAATGGCAGGGCAATGGATGATGGACCCGATCAAGATCTCATGGTTCCGTCGTCTCGAGCCATTGTGGTCCCTAGTCTACTTAGTCAGGGAGGTAGTCGACCCAACCTGACAGAAGGATATTTGTCAGCAGCCATGGGTTGCTTCGTCCAAGGGGACCTTGTAGACCTTGGGTGACTGTTTGTCTAAGGGGATAAATTTGAATCGACCTTAGCTAACAGAGGGCTTTGTGGCCCATCGAATATACCCTATTGATTCATATCTCAAGGATTTGATGCCACTAAGGAGCATGGTTTTCAAAACCGGACCGGACAACAAACCAGAAGAATGAGAGGTTTACGGTTCGATCGGTCGAACCGAGGTCGAACCGGATGACGTAATAAATGATAATATTATTAAAATTTATAAAATAAATGAGATATTTTTCTCTAATAACTTCACTCTACATTCCATTTTTATATTAAACTAATCATATAACATAAATATTGCATCAATTAAATTTATAAAACATAAAAAAAAAATAACACACAATATAAATGTGACATCAAATAAGTTAATAAAATAATAAAATATAAGCAAATATTTCATGAATTCAACAAATTTTTGCATTGTAGAGAGGCAATTTCTGAATTTCGTGATTCAAACTCAAGGCATATAAGGCAAATTGAGAAAAAGAAAGAATTAAACCCAATATCAAAATTCAAAAACATTATGATAAATGTGCTTCCTCATTAAAGAACGAACACCGCATATCAAACCAACCCACAGCTGTCTATCATTAGGCCTCATGTGGTAATACAGTATAATTATGTTGGATGAAAAAGGTATAATTGCACTCCCTTGGATGGACAACTTGCTCAAAACGTTCAATCAAAAATCAAAATATAAAAAACAAAATAGATGGCTTACCTGGAGAGCTCGACAACGACGAATTGGGTTCTCACGATAAGTCGTGCCGCCGGCTGGGATGAATCAGAGAAGGTGGAAGAAGACCTTTGGCTGGGATGAATCGGAGAAGGCGGAAGAAGTCCTTCGACTGGGATGGAGGAGTCGCGCAGCTTGAGGCATCGAAGAGAGGAAGACTTAAAACAAAATACTCAAAGCAGCTTACGATTAGGGCAGCGTGTATAGCGATCAAAACTTCCCCACGCGCGTGTTCGATCGCGGATGGACGGCTGATATTTGCAAATTTTCGAACCGTCCGATTCTTCAAAAGCCGCCCGGTTCAACGGTTCAACCGGGTTTTGTACCGGTTTTCAGCCGGTTTCAAAGGAAGCCGGTTCTGGCATCAAATCGGACCGCCCGACGGACCGGTTCGTTGTTGAACCGGTCAAACCGGCCGGTCCGGTCCGGTTTTGAAAACCTTGCTAAGGAGTATATTAGCTCTGGCCATAACTGGCATTTCCTGGTGCCATTTGGCGGCAGAACCACTTGATTCAGAGGGCCCCGGGTTATAACCGTTTATCATGTGGTGCTATTTGACAGCAAAATCGCCGGTCAGAGGACACGTACCACGTCCTTACTAACATGAGATTATTTGAGAATGGATCCTAGTGATTTTTCGACTAGGCATTAGCTCTATGTGAGCTAAGGTAAACTTTAATTTGTCCACCCCAGCAAACTGTTGTGGAGGGTGGATGAGTTTTTTGTTTTAAGTAGTTTGATGGATTATTTTAATTTTAAACATTTGGAATTTTGGGATTTGATATTTTTTTGAAGCTTTGGATTTTGTAGGTATTTGGATGGCATTTGAAATATTTTGAACCCCTCTGACTGAGATCTTCATTCAACATGGCCATCATCAGGGTGATTTTGAGGCCACTTGAAGATATTTGAATTTTGTAGAAGTTCGAGAGCATTAAAAATTATTTGTGAACCCCTCCGGTTGAGATCATCATTCAACACGGACATCATCGGGGTGTTTAGGATCATTTTATTTGAAAATATTTCCATTTTGAGGATGAAACTTGTCATTTCTGTCGAGCTGCTGACAGATGATCGAAATTCGTAGGCTTTATGCTTTTATTAGTGAATTCTCATTGTTATAGGCATTGAAGGCCTAATATGAATATATTAAGACAAATCTACCCATCGCCGCCACCGTATATTTGTTTGATGGTTTGAACCCTGTCGACTACTATTGATCAGCATAGAAGGATCGAGTTCGAACTTTAATTCACTTATTGACACGCGCAGCATCCTTAGACATCAGGTGTGTACTTATAACATGGTCGTCGGGGCCCATACAGGTGTTTGTAGATATTTTATAATTATTTTTTGAACATTGTTGACTCCTATTTACCTGTTTAGGAGGATAATGTTCAAATTTATTGACCCGCGCAGCATCCATAGACGTCACATTTGTACCAACAACACGCTCGCTGATACTCATGTGGGTATTTATTTACATTTACCCCCTTTGTGTACCTATGTGTATATAATCTACAGTGCATGTGCCGGGGTGTTTTGAACATTTGACGAGTCTTCTACGATAACTTGTATCTGCTGCAGTTCTCTTCTGTATTTGCCCGTAGGTGATATGTTGAGTGTATGATGGTTCTTCTACAATGACTCAGTAGATATTTGTATTTGTTATAATCACTCTTTACTTTTCTTGTAAATAATATATTGGGTGTGCGAGGGGCCTTCTATGGCAACTTGTGGGAGTTTGTGGTTATTATATATTGTCTTCATCCATTCGCAATGAAATGACATATTTGATGGCTCTTGAATGATGGTTGATTGTATGAGCGTTGTAAGCGAGTTATATATTCATTGATGGTCTTTTGAACTTTGCTTGTAGGTAGTGTGTTGGGCTCATGATGGGTCTCCCACAACACATGTTGTGCACGGATGGGTTTCCTACAACAACCCGTAAGTGCCCGCACTTGTTGCATATCCTCTACCTTTGCTTACAACATATTAGTGTATTTTGCTTGCAAATGTCATTATGTTCATCCGCAAGTTGATGCTGACAGCAAGCCACTACATCTGTCGGATTTCCTCTGTATTTGTTACAGTCCTTTCTGCATTTCTTCTTGTGGATGATATACAGTGTGTACGGTGGATCTTTTACAAAGACTCGTAAGTATTTGCCTTTGTTATGATCTTATATCTTTTGTCTTCTAGAATTTTGTCTTTCCAGTGTTTGCAGGATATTTATCGTAGTTGCTCCATGTCTACTGTCATCATTTATAGAAAGCTTAGTACATTCACTTGCATGTTGATATTGAAATTCATTTGAATATAAGATTGTCATGTTTATTATTCACGAAAGGTTTAATACATTTGCTTGTCGATTGATGATTGCAATCTACGGGTATACTGTTCTTCACACAAAAGGACTTTTTGTCATTGCTTGCAAACAATATTTCACCTGAGTGCTCATATGGACTGGAGACATGTCGTACTTATAATCTACCCTTTTTATATCTTGTATGTAAGTGATTTGTCATTGACTTCTCGCATAACATAGAGTGTTATTCATTGCCCCTTGGTCTCATGTTTGTAACGGACTGTTATAGTCACTTGTATGTTGGTCAGTGTTAACTCCATAATACTATCGTGTCCACTACCTGTCGATGATCATCACTTACAAATATGCTACTGTGATTGTGATAAGTTTCTTGTATATTCTTCAGGCTTCATTTTATACCTTGAGTTATCATGTAGATCATATGTTTAACCCTTATACTTGCAAGGGATAAACATGTATACTTGTCACAGTCTTATTGGAAGCGGTATGAACAATTATTGTAGGCTTCTATATTCATCATGATCATCATAGAGATGTTGCCAAATCTCCAAACTTTACTTGCGAGCGTATCACTGCACTATTCACAGATAAGTCATTGTATGTGTTTGGAGTTCCATCACTTTTATGCATGGATAGTATGTTCTTTATATGTTCTTCATGAATGTATTATCCATGATCAAGGTGATTTATATACCCATGTGTTATATGCTCCCTTGCTAACATTAGCTCATAAGCATATATTTAGCAATTTATCATGAGTCTTCTGATTACTCATTGATCTTCATATTATTTGTCGCCTCTGAAAGGATTGTATGATTTTGTATCCACCATGAATCCTTGCTCGCTTGCATGAGATTCGGATGGATCACCTTCTTTGATTAGCATTTGCAATTTGGAATGAAAATTCTTTAACCCTTATTGAGAGCTTAGTGTTATGATTCAAACTCAAGTTTCATTATAGTTCAAGTTCCAAGTCTTGTGCGAGTTCACTTCACTTAGTGTCCAAATTAGTTCGAGTCCAAGTACAAGTTCAAGTTATCTTGCCTTTTTTTTTTTTTTTGTGTCTGAGTTCAAAATGAGTTTTCAACATTCGTTTAAGTTCAGATATAGCGGCATGTATGGAGTCTGGGAAGGATTTAAGGCAACTTATAGAAGGACTGAACTGCCAAAATCTGCACTTGAACATAGAATAGCGTATGGGACGTTGGGTGGGCTTTTGAGTGACGAGAAGATCAGATATAGCGGCAGTTGCGGAAGCCTGGGTAGTGTGGAAATTGATCACTAGATTAAGAATAACCGCTGGCTGTTTGAGATAGATTGGAAGACTCGCCTAGGAGAGCTGATCGGCAACAGCTTGGAACCAACGGGCTAGGTCGATTGAACTTAGAGGGGCTGAGCTTGGTCTGCGTTGAAGGGAACGACTTGCTGGAAGACTTGATCAAATCGGCAAGGCTTCAGCATAAAATGAAGACAGGAGGTAGAGGACAGGTGTTGATGACCCAAGGAGGAATCGTAACTCTTTTGTTGGAGCGGAAGACAGACAGGAGACGTGGGGAAGATAACAGAGCTCAAGTGCATTTTTTTTTTCCTTACCACTCATATCAACGTGACTTTGCCTTGTTTTGAAGACGGAGCCGTGACCAGCTAGGCAGGATTTGACGGAAGGGACGAGATCTCGATGCAACGAGGTGTCAGCATTGAATGACATTTAATTGAATTTTTACTTTTTCCCTATTTAGTCTCTGATTTTCTATTACAATTTTTTTCAGATAAATCCATATTAGTGACTGATCATTAATGTCTTGATACAAAGTGACGGCCATGACTTGAACAGTCAAAAATTGCCTCGGTATGCGTATATTTTACTAGATTTGCATGCCAACTTCATTGTTTAACATGTCGAATTTTACGAAAATCAAAATTAGAAAATTATTAGTTGATTTAGGGTTAATACCGATGTTCCGATCGCAAGACGCAGTCCTTTTCATGATCGAATATCGTTTGGGTGATGCCGAGGCCTAATTCTCTCGAAATGCATGTTGTTGCTATGGAACTATCTCGATTTACGCGCACAACCTCATTCGAACAAATTAACAGTGCATTTAGAATATTAATGGTATTCCGGCACAACGACAAAAACCATTTTCAGATCGGATGTCATTTGGGCGACGCCGATGGACATTTTCCTTGATATGTGTGTTTGTCTTAAAATTTGTACCATCAATTTGGACGATCCAAATTAAACATTGAAATTTTGATTCTTGAGTATTCATTATATTATGGTCTCAATAGCGAAATCCATTTTGCGAATGAACATCAATTGGATAGCGACAAAGCTTATTTTCCTCGAAATTCATGTCGTTGCTTTGGGATCCGTGCCACCAATCCGGATGCTTCAAATTGAATAAACAAAATGTAATCTGTAGAGGTTGACAACATTTCGGACGCAACTACGATGTATGTTCGTCGATCCGACATTATTTGATCAGCTTCAAGCTTTAATTTTGGGTCTCGGTCGTCCCTTTTAATCGATCTCATCCAACTCGATTATGAGGGGCCTCAGCCTAGTAGAATTCGACGTCCTGAACAAAATGACATCATCTGTTTGGCAATTAGAGGTCGTTTGACACTTTAAGTGATGAGTTCTGTTAAAGCGTGGCTTGCCAAATTTGTCGATTTTGCTCCCCTTGCATGTAGTTTTAGTTGTAGGGGTAAACAAATGCCCCCCAACAAATGTGGTACGCATCCAAAGCATATCACGTTTGTTGTAAGTCGGTTGACAGTCCTTACTAATCTCTCTTTTTTTTTTCTTTGCATTTTTTTTGTCATTATTATAACTGTTTTTTGACGCACTTGTATTTTCTCCTTGTGCATGAGATGTTTCATTGGCAGAGACCCGACGACTTTCCACCAAGTGAGCCTAATGAGGTTGCCATATGGGATGTGATCGACAGGTAGGATCCTTAGAGTACTGTTGATGTTTGGGACAGACTAGAGCAACATCAGGATATGCTGAGGGGCGGGATGTCTTCCATAGTTTATTTGCTTGCTCCCCTTACTTCCAGAGCTTTCTAGGGATTTTGTTGCTTTTGAGTATCTAAATAGTTGGGTCATTAATCTCATACTACAGTGCGGGAAGTACTACTCCATGAATAGTTCCATTGCACCACTGAGCTGGGGGGCCTGCGACGTTTTGGAGCCAACAACCGATGTAGCAGAACCTGTTGAGCAGTCGAGACTTCTTAGTCAACGGCAATTACAGTCAGCACCCTTGGAGTAGCCGAGAGACTCCACAGTTGGGAAGATGCATAGTCCAGTCAAGGGTTACGTTTGTTGGGCATACTATGTTCTGTAGGCACACATAGGTACACTGAAGGCAACGGGGATTTACGATGCAGTTTACGTCTTGCAGTTTGACTACGGGCGCCTTCCTTCCTCTTGGGCGGACTCAGGCAGAGGTACTTGCTGGATCAGAGTAGAGGAGCTCACCATCACTCTTTCAAACCTCCAAGCAATGTCTGGGCTATCGATTTTTTGTCACCATTTCGAGGAGTGTATCCCTCTGGATGAGAAGTTGTTTTAGCAGGTCCTTTCAACAGACGAGGGTAGGAAAGGGAGGTTAGTACTGCCAGATGTTTACCCAGTTGCTCTACAGCACTAAAGGCAGATGTACATGGAGTCAGATTTGTCACGGCGTGCCAGAGCTTCCATGTTTGTGGATGTTCGGATCCGCAGTTTTCTTCAGGAGAGGCACCTGTCTACTATTGAGGTTTCACTGTACGACCTTTTTGAACTTGGTTTGCAGTGTGGTACACCATTGTAAGAGGAGACCGCTAAGCCCACCTCTACTTCTGACCGTGCTTCCCTAGGGTTGCCATGTGTCAGAAGACTAGTTTTTATTGGGTTTTTAGCCACTTGGCTCTGCACCTTCGTACTCCCAGTCTAGACAAGTTCTTTGAGGTGCATTGTTCTCTTAGCAGCCAGCCAGTTAGCACAGGGGCAGAGGCTCTCGCTTGCTCCAGTTGTACTTGCCAAAGTTTACAGAGTTTTGTGTACCCTTTCTAAGGCGAGTTCTCTTGAGGTACGTGACCCAGTTTTGCTGTGGCGGTACTTATACAAGTGGATCAACTTGCATGTTCGAGGTGCTTTTTACTATTTAGAGACTCCTGACTACTTTTTTCAGAGGGGTTATCCTACAGTTCTTTAGTTGTCTCAGGCGTCCTCTACTTTTGAGTCAGAGAGGATTCGTCTTTTCTACTTCGCCCCACAGTTGGTTACAGCTAGATTTGCTTTAATCCATCAGCAATACACTTAGTTTACCACCACACCAAAGAGGTACAGTTGTAGTGGACGGGATTGACCACAGAGGCAGACGCATACTACTGTTTCGTGGACAGAGTTTAGCAGTTACTGAGTACTTAGCATACGTCCTGGCTGGTTGTGTTACAAAGCATGTGTTGTAGTGACATTGGAGGGCTATCAGCACAACATGGTGGCCAGGCAGTTCGGGTACTCTCAGGCTACAGCTTTTAACGGTTGGCCAATGATCCCTAGAGTTATAGATGTTTTGTGTTCAGATACAATACCACACGAGACCCGCTTCTTTACGGCAGCACTAACGTGGTTGTACTTGTTCAGACTTAGCACTGGTTCTAATTTTCTTTTGGCCCAGCCTTCTAGTTCTATCAGCGTCAGTTTCACACAGCTGACTTGGGTGCGGTTGTCTTTTGGTCTTGCTCTGGAGCACAATGCCATGAGGTACGAGCGTAGAGTACGAGGACTTGGGTTGTCTAGAGGATCGAGATCTCGTCGAGGCTTTTTAGACGCCGCTTTTGATAAAGGTCTTTTTTTACCTTTTCTTCTCCTGTTAGTTATTAATTTGATTGAATATTGATTGCTTAATTTGTTCTTGATACAAGGACAAATATTGAGGCACATACTACTGCTGGAGCTATTGTTCCTTCTCCGGCCAAAGCTTTGTATTTGGCACCTGGGTCACCTTATACTGAGACTGTCAGGCCTTCATGTAGACGTGTCAGTTCTCCATGTGCTTCATCCTCCCGGATGTCTATGGACGTCCACACTTTACTTGGAGACCCTTGAGAGAGTTCCAAGAGTCCTAGGAGGTCAGACTTTACTGGTTATAACACGATGGATCCTCCGGACGACTTCTCTTTTCGGGTGTACCCTTGCGGGTCTTTCTATCCTGGGGAGTCTTCAGGGGCCAGCGCAGGCTTACTTTCAGAGCTCCTTGCAACACTGTTGTACGCCATAACTAGCTCAGACTTTGTACCTACAAAGTGTTCCTTCTTTCCTGAGTGCCCCCGGATTGACGTTGTGGGCCCTTCTTCTGCTCCTGCCGGTTACTTTGTTGACTCTGCGAGCCCTCCAATAGGTACGAATTTGACTTAAGTTAATTAATTTTGATGGATTATAATATCAACTGTCAATATATTGATTGCTTGTGATTCTTTGTGCATTGCCTGAGGAGGCTGACTACACTTCAGAGATTCCTTGTTACGTCCCCCTATCCCCCGGATTCGAGGAGTGCTGATAGGTGCAACTACATTACATAGCTTTTGAGAGATTTGATTTCCAGCATTGATCCAAGATCTCCGGAGTCTTGGATCGAATTTGTCCTTCTACTGGCCGGCTCCTTGGCTTGCTTACCAATTTTGGGGTGAGCACTACTAAGCTAGTTTTCTAAGAGTTGATGTGTCGTGAGGCGAAGTCCTACATCCGGAGACTGAGGTCCCTTTCTGTCTTGCGGACCAAATATATACTTTCAGAGCTGGAGGAGAGGATTGCCAGACGACAGGAGATGGCTGACGACATCCACGACAGGTTTGGCGGTAGTGCAACGGCCTTAAGAAGGCATCATCAGAGCTCTTTCAATATGACCCAGGAGTTCGACAAGTTGACGACCCGCATGCAGAACCTTTGGAGAGACATTAGACAGGCGATGACGCAAAGGTTTCACATACAAACATCACATGTCTAACGTCTCTCCAAAGGTTCTGCATGCGGGTCGTCAGCCTATCAAACTCTTGGGTCATGCTGAAAGAGCTCTGACGATACCTCCTCAAGGTCGCTGCACTACTGTCGTGGACGTCGTCATCCATCTCCCGTCGTCTGGCAACCCTCTCCTTTAGCTCTGAAAGTGTAGCTCTGGTCCGCAAGATAGAAAGGGACCTCAGTCTCCAGATGTAGGACTCCACCTCATGGCACATCGACTCCCATAAAAGTACCTCAGTAGTGCTCACCCAAAAACTAGCAAGCAGGCCAAGGAGCCGGTCAGCAGAATGACAAATTCGATCCAAGACTCCGGAGATCTTGGATCAATGCTAGAAATCAGATCTCTCAAAAGCTATATAGTGTAGCTACACCTATCAGCACACCTCAAATGCGGGGATAAAGGTACGTGACAAGAAATCTTTGAAATATAGTCAGCCCCCTCACGCACTGCATAAAGAATAACAAACAATCAATATAATGACAGATGATATTATAATGCATCAAAATGAATTGACTTAAGATAAAAGCATACATGTTGGAGGGCTCGCAGAGTCAACAAAGTAACCGGCAGGAGCAGAAGAAGGGCCTGCAACGTTAGTTGGGGGGCACTCAGGAAAGAATGAAAACTCAGCAAGTACTAAATATGAGGTAGTTGGGGCGCACGACGGTGTTGCAAGGATCTCTGAAAGTAAGCCTGCGTCAGCCCCTGAAGACTTCCCAGGATAGAAAGACCCGTAAAAGTATACCGAAAAAGAGAAGTCATCTAGAGGATCCATTGTGCTATAGCCAATAAAGTCTGACCTCATGGGTCTCTGTAAACTCTCTCAAGGGTCTCCAAGTAAAGTGTGGACATCCACAGACATCCGGGAGGATGAAGCATGCTGAGAACAGACACGTCTAAGTGAAGGCCTAACAGTCTCAATACAAGGTGGCCCATGTGCCACATCCGAAGCTCTGGCCGGAGAATGAACGACGACTCCAACAGTAGTATGGGCCTCAATATTTATTCTTGTATCAAGAGCAAATTAAACAATCAATATTCAATCAATTAATAACTAACGGGAGAGGAAAAGGTGGAAAAGTACATCTATCAAAAGCGGCATGTAAAAAGCCTCAACAAAATCTCGATCCTCTAGGCGACCCAAGTCTTTGTACTCTACGCTCATACCTCCTAGCACCGTGCTTCAGAATAGGACCAAAAGACAGCCGCACCCAAGTCAGCTGCGTGAAACTGACGCTGATAGAACTAGAAGGCTAGGCCAAAAGAAAATTGGAACCAGTGTCAAGCCTGAGCAAGTGCAGCCAGGTTAGTGCTGCCGTAAAGAAGCGGGTCTCCTATAGTAGTGTATCCAAACGCAAAACATATGTAACTAAAAGAACCACTGGTCGACCATCCAAAGCCTAAGAGTACCTGAACTGCTTGGCCACCCTGTTAGGCTGATAACCCTCTAATGTCACTACATCACCTGCTCTGTAACACAACCAGCCAGGACGTATGCTGAAGAAATACTCAGTAACTGCTAAACTGTCAACGAAACAGTAGTGTGCGTCTGCCTCTATGGTCAATTATGTCTACTGTAACTGTACCCCTCTGATGGGGTGGTAAACTAACAGTGTCTGGCTGGTGGACTAAAACAAATCCATCTATAACCAACTGTGGGGCGAAAAAGAAAAGAGACTCAAAAGTATATGACGTCTGAGACAACTGAAAAACTATAGGGTATTCCCTCTGAAGAAAGTAGTCAGGAGTCTCTGAACAGAAAAAAAAACACTCAGAACGTGCAAGCGGACCCACACGTACAAGTACTGCTATGGCAAAACTGGGTCATGTACCTCAAGGGAACTCGCCTCAAAAAGGGTACACGAAACTCTATAAACTCTGGCAAGTACAACTGGAGCAAGCGAGAGCCTATGCCCCTGTGCTAACTAGCTGGCTGCTAAGAGAATTCTGCACCTCAAAGAGCTTATCCTGACTGGGAGTACGAAGGTGCAGAGCCAAGTGGCCAAAAACCCAACCAAAAACAAGTCCTATCTGACACCTGGCAATCCTGGGGAAGCACGGTCAAAAGTAGAGGTGGGCTCAACGGTATCCTCTGACAACAGTGTACCACACCGCAAACCAAATCCAAAAGGGTTGTGTAGTGAAACCCTAATAGTAGACAGGTGCCTCTCCTAAAGAAAACTGTGGATCCAAACATCCACAGGCATGAAAGCTCAGGCACACCGTGACAAATATGGCGCCCTGTACGTCTGTCTGTAGTGTTGTAGAGTAACAGGGTAAACATCTGACAGTACTAACCTCCCTCTCCTGTCCCCGTCTGTTGAAATGACCCGCTTAAACAACTGCTCATCCGGAGGGATGCACTCCTCAAAATGGTGACCAAAAATCGGTAGCCCGGACACTGCCTGGAGGTTTGAAAGAATGATAGTGAGCTCCTCTGCTCCAATTCAGCGAGTACCTCTACTGGAGTCCCAGAACTCAACTAAACCTCGAGCCTAACACAACAGGAAAATTCTCTATTACCGGCGGAATTTCCGGCGGATAAATATACGCTGGAAATTGCGACGAACTTATCTGCGAAAATGTTCGCCGGAAACTTTACGGCGGACTTTCCGGCAGTGTGGCCGTCAAAACATTACTGGCGGATAATATGCCAGTTTTGCGTCGGTGTTATTACTATGCCGGCGCATAATCCGCTGGTAATTACCGACGTATTTTTCCTCGGCGTAACTAAAACACGACGAAATGATACCGGGAAAAGTTCCGCCGCTAAACTATCTAATGTCCGCCAGAAATATGCCGGTAATATTCTAATATCGGGTGAGAACCCCTAGGGCTGCCTTCTCATTTCCTCTTGTTCGAATTCGCTCCTCCGATCTAACGCTCTTCCTCTTGCGCGTTCCTACGCTATTCGACTTCGCTCCTTCGATCGATCGTCCATTCTGCTCCTTCGACGATGTTCGACTTCGTCGTTCGACTTCGTTGTTCGCCTTTGCTAGCTCCGACGCTGTTCAACTTCGCTTCGACGCTGTTCGACTTCGCTCCTTCATCGCGGCTTGCTCCTTCGACGGTGTTTGACTTCGCTCCTTCAAAGCCGTTCGACTTCGCTCCTTCGAAGCGGATCGACTTGCTCCTTCGCAAGTAACTTTCTCCCTTTCGTGTTGTTTGACTTCGCTACTTCGATGAGCTAGCTTCCACATTAACACTTGCTCGTTTGCTATGTAGGTAACTTGTTCGACTTCACTCCTTCGACGACTTTCCCTTCATACTGGATCAGAAGTTACGACATTTTAACGGGAGCTCGCTTGCTGTGTAGGTAACTTTCTTTCTTTCTCTTGTAACGTTGCGCATTAATCATCATCATGTGTTGGAAACGAAATGAACATATACGTGAAAATGTTGGAGTAGCTCCAGTGGAAGATAAGATTAGAGAGAGTCGCCTTAAATGGTTTGGTCACATTAAACAGAAGCCTTCCGATGACCCCGATTAGGAAAGTTGAGGTATTAGATTTGACTTATGTTAAAATAGGTAGAGGTAGACCTAAAAAGACTTGGTTAAAAATATTAGAAATGATCTTTCTTTATTAGATTTAAATGAGAAATTTGATTTTTAACCGGACACAATGGCGAAAAAGGATTCATGTAGCCGACCCCACGTAGTGGGACAAAGGCTTGATGTTGTTGTCATTTTTAATCGGTTGGAATTAGCTAGTGATATGCATAATATGAGGGAATTAATCATCATCTGAATATAGTTAGGGATTTATGATCTCAGATGGGGTGATCTCAGTAGTTTGGTAAAGATAATGAAATCTTATAGGGAAGTAAAGATAAGGGAATTGAGATTTGAGTACAAAAATTTTTTGAAATGTGTTCAACATTAGTTCCAATAAATGTTACAATACTATCTAATATATCCAAATTATGTGTAGGTCATATTATAGATATCAGAACTCAACGAAGTTAGATGTATAATCGATTGACGCAAGGACGAAAGACATTAACGGATGAGTTCATTAGATGGGTAAATATTTTTATTCAGACAGCTTCTCAACTACCCAATTTCATCTCAGATGAAAAGTTTCATTTATCATGTTCTTGTTGACCTTGATTTTGCCCAGACCCGGGCCCAGGGTCAACATGGTTGACCAAGTCAACCTAGGTTGACCTACTAGGCCTTTTGAGCTCAAATCAATTTTAAATCGATTTGAACCTATTCTATGGCTCAACCCATTGACTCCCATGACTTTCTTGACTGATTTGACTAAGTCAATCGTTGACTTGGTCAAACCAAGTCTTTAATAGGTTAAAATAACCTATTTATAGCCCATTAAAGGCCTATTTAATGCTTTAATCAATTCCAAGCGTTTTGGAATTCAAACTACGGCCTAAACCGACCTATTTCCCTCCCAATTAATGAGTGATTATATCTAGACCGTCAATTAGAAGATTATGAGGTTTAAATAGCAAAAATTAGGTCTTGAGGAAGATCTTTTTGCTCTTGCTCAATCTCGAGACCACCTCAGGCCTTGAAATTTTGTGAGAGCACTCCCACGACTTCCCTCCACTTTTTTGAACCAAATCCCGACGTCCAGACCCCGCCGGTGGCGATCCTCCGGCGAACCCGAGACGTTTCGCGTTCCAGGACGAATCCCGGCCGATCGAGCGAGCTTTGGATCTCGACGTCAACTAGGAACTTGCTCTTGAGGATCCCACGAGTCCAACAAGACCAAGATCTTCCAAATCCACCGTGTGGATTGAAGTATATCTCAAACCCTAACTAGAACACTTAGATCTAAATAGGTTTTTATATATTGTATTTTAGATCTCAAGGATAGGTCCCCAATAATGCTCTTCATGCCTATTATCCGTGTTTAAAATTTCGTTGAATTCTATAGTGTGTATCGAGAGAACGAGGCGAAAATCCTTCCTAGGGTTTCGGTTGACCGCCTGCGTGGAGCTCCCGTCGATCCAACCGTTGATCCTCAGATCGATGGACCGGATCGGGCGAGACAGCAGTCTCACCTAGCCACGCGGTCCGCCTGGGTGGAGGGATCTCGGTCCGACTAGATCGTGGCCGTCCGCGCTGTTAGCGGACGATCTAGCGGCTGTAGCGTGACGCCGACGTGGTTAAGTGAAACCGCGTGGGTCCCGCCGCGGTTTGAACCGCCTTGTCCCCGCGTGCCAAATAGCGGCCTGTGGGCAGCCGCCGCCGTCAGCAGTTCGACCGCCGCCGCCCCGAGAGCGCCCGCTGCCGCCACGTGTCGTCCTGAGAGCGCCCTCCGCCGCCACGTGTCGTCCCGAGAGCGCCCGCCGCCGGATATTATTTTAAATAATCTTAAAAATTATTTTAAAAGTATTTTTTTAAATTCAGAAAGCTTTAAAAAATCACAGAAAATTCATTTTTGCTCCGTTTTCGACGCACAATATATCGAATCGAGCGGAATTGAATTCTATTTAATTTAAAATTAATTTTATTTAAAAATACTATGTAAATTTTTAATTATTTTGAAAATAGTAAAAAAATTACTTTTTTATATTCTTTTAATTATTTTATTATTATTTTATTATAATATCATTATTTTAATTATCATATCAATAATTATATTAAATCTTTTTTTATTGTTTGTACTTTATTATTATTATTATTATTATTATTATATTTATATAAAAAATGTATTTTTAAAATAATTAAATATTGTTCTAATTATTTTATTAGTTAAATTACTTAAAATATTATTAATAATTAGAATATTGTTATTATTATATATTTTTAAATTACTTTAAGTTTCAGAATTAATAAAGTATTATTTTATGCTATTTCTAATAATTATTTTTAAATATTATTTATCTTAAATTATTTATAAATCCATTTATTGCATTTAAACTTCCAAAAATCATAACTTCGTCGTTTTAAATCGAATGTCGGTGTGCGACCCCTCGTTCTCTTCAGAAAAATGTCTATTTCATTTTGAAATTATTTTCAGAATTTATTCCCTGCTCTCCTGACAGATCTCTGTTTGGATTTGATTATGTGGCTATTTTCCTATTATTTTAAAAATTTATTATGATAATTATTTTAAAATTAAAAACTATTTTGAAATTATTTTGAAACCTTGATTGGGTGGTCAGTGGGTCTCCTTTATATTTATATATCTATGAATTGATCTATTTTTAATTAAATTATTTTTTCAAAAATTATATATATTTACAATTATTATAAGTATTTGCAAAATTACCCATATATGTTAAATCCTAATTTTGGGAGACTCGCTACTTTATGAAATTTTAGATATGGATTATATGCATGAAGAGCAATCATGGGGGAGTGGGTTAGTGTATGGTTGAGTACCAATCATTCATTAATCCCTTCATTAGGTGTCTTTTCTTTCTTGTATTCGTAATTTGCATGTGTAGGTTGCACCACGAGCACTTAGTTTAGGCTCTCCTAGATTTAATGACATGTGTGTTTACTGCTTTTATATGTTTTCCATGCATCATTACCTCTAGGGCTAGTGTGAACTTCGATTTAAACCCACATAACGTAGTGACACCTTAAGGACAAAAATTAAGGACTTGTCTAGCGAACTTAGAAATTTTTTAAGGGCTAGGATAGACCCCAGATTGACATAAAAACTTCAACACTTGAACTTAGGGACATCATAAACCTCCCAGAATTTTCTAGGAATTTTTAGGAGTCTTTAGACCCCTTAATTAACCAACCCTAATTTACCGGCTAAATAGGGCCCCGAGACCTTCTGAAAATTGCAATAAATACATATTAGGTCAGAAAATTACCCACAATACCTTGAATTATTCAGAAGCTGACCCTTGACCTTAGATAAATAGGGCTCCTCAGTTTGACCTTAGGTTGACCTTTAATTTGACCATAGGTGAAAATTACCATTCTGTCCCTAATAAATCATTAAAAATTATTTAAAATCCCAAATTTTTCCCAAACACTTGGGATCGCTTCCTCAGGTCATTCCTGACCTTTGGGGGTGATTCCAATCTGTTTGGAACTGATTTGGAGAAAAACCATAAAATCAGCCCTTTATTAGGAAATTTAGAAATTCCTTTAAATACCCTGAACTTAGAAAACTCATAACTAATTATAGAAAATTTCAAATTAGACAAACTCACTTGTATTAGACTCCTATTAGGGTCTAGTATTTATTAAAAATATTAGGTTTTCATAAAATGACCTAGATTAAAAAGTCAACTTTTTGGTCAACCGTAATTCATTTAGGGCCCGAAACTTAGAAAATTCATAAATTTGCCTAGAAAACTCCAATTTCAGCGTACTACCTGTCTAACTACTCGTATTAAGGTCTAGTATTTTCCTAAGGTGATAGGAACCCCAAACCTAGCCCATTTTCCATAGTGACTTTTTGGACCCTTAGCTTAGTACTTAGAAGGACCCGAGACTTTTCAAAATTGGCTAATGCAATTTAAACTTCAAATATGAATAACCTAAGCTCTTAAAACTGATCAACAAATTGAAATAATTAAAATGGATCCTAATTCACTAATATTTGAATTTCAATTAAAATATCCTTTCAGACCCCCAACATACCTGAATTCTAGATAACTTTAACTAACCACCCTGCTTAGGACCTATCCAAACCACACCAGCCTTACACACACATAGAATTGTTTGCTAGGGCACCACTTTTAGATCTAGGTTAGGCTGCTGGGTTTTATTTTCTACTGTGCCGGAGCTTTCTGTGGATTTCATTGCATGCTGTTTGAAAATAATTGGTGTGTTTGCTTACTTTTTCTGTACTCTGTGGATGATGTGATGAGCGCTAGATTTACCCCTATGTTAGGAACGTCATATATATATATATACTGTTCTTTCATGCAGGTGGTCATGCTCAAGCTAATAAAAGGAGGGCACCGTTATGATTTCTAATATTATCTTATGTAGGTGCTTGTCAGCCCCCTTAAATAAATGAGGGCTAAAAAATAATTATAACTGCTATAGGTGGAGCTGCTTAGCCCTCATAATTAAGAGCATGGCTTGGCACAGAATCAATAGTTTGAGTTGTTTTTATTTCTATATATAACTGCTTAGGATTTTTATTAGGATAACCATGCAGGTCCTTTAGAATTTTTCTGCTTTATATTTGATGTAAAATTTATAATAATTGTTAAGAGTTGTGAAAACAACTTCGAGTTGGGATATTCTTATCCAACTCAGATTCTAAAAGAAGAAGGCATCCCTAAAGGGAAGAGTCTTCTTCCATTTGGAAGACCAAGTTGGATGGCTTTAGATATCCAAAGAGAAAAGGCAATACCCCCCTACTGGGGGAATTGTCTCTTCGTTCGGATATTTAAGCCACGACGGATCTAAGGAGTCCAAGGAGAAGACATTCAGAATGCTAAAGATTGAAGACCCAATATCCCACTCAAAGTTGTTGGCGTCTGTCATAGGCTTAGAAATCCGGGTTGTTGGCAGTGGTGCCCGGCCACTTTATTTTCTGCATATCTGGGTTGTAGTAAGGGCAATTTGCCTATGACCATTTAGTTGATTATTTTTGGATTTATATAATGTGTTTACCTGATTGTGCAGTAAAATTACCTGCTTTTTCTAGGTTTCTTTCTTGCATGCCGTTTTTACTTTTGCCTGGATTTTTGTTAGGCTCTTTAAGGACTATAAAAAATTCTTCTACTCATAACCAAAATTTAATATTTAAGTTATAAATAATTTAGAAACTTAACAAACCTAAGGAATTGCCGGAACTATCCGGGGTCGCATGCATATTATTGCATTCTTCTTGCCTTGTTATAAAATATTTCCCTGCCTACAGGTAGAGTCCGGATAATCTGACCTATGAGGATGAAGTGCCGGACCTAGAGAGACTCATTCTTTTCAAAAAATTATTTTCTATAAGCCTATTTTTAAAATTCTATAGCATTCATGAGCTGACATTTCAACTAGCATGCATTCCATTAGTAACCAACTAAATAAAATTTAATTGCATTAGTTAGGAGCATCTGACCCACATAAGTCCAGGACCACTTAGGAATCCTCTAAATGTCGGTCCTATTTCCAAAGAACTGTACCACCCACCCATCTCTCATAACTGACTAGACATTATGATTTTAAAGTGACTAGGTGGTTAGTTGGCTCCCCAATCCAGGCCGGAATAAGTCCATATTTTACACTACATTAGCTAGGACACGGGTCTTAGTGTTGTGTAGAACACTAAGCCCAATCTAGATTTAGGATTCGATGCTACTACATTCGGTCTCGTAGTATGCCTTAATAGTAGGTAGGTCCCTTCCTTTCAGGGACTATAAATCCTACTTATCCGCGTCACAGGATGACGCCACTTCTATCATTCTCTCGCGCATGTGGTTGGATGCCTGACTTTTATTTTCTCCAATTTCTCTCTAGTGCCCTAGAGCCTCTGAATGCTGGTATGAATCATACATGTTGATTCAGCCCTTCGAACATTTCTTCCTTTTGGATAGGACTTCCTAGTCTTCACCCCTGTGCCAATCCCACTTTAGGAGGGGATAATGTATAATCCTTAATCGAGAGTTTTCTCGGGCTCCGGCCTGGGATGTAATTAACCACGGGGGCTTGCGCCCGTGGGAAACTCGATCCCACATCTACTAAACCCCATTCGAACTGTTGTATCAGGTGGGGGAAACCCGTGATTAGGTCGTGTATATTACTACCCATCGAGGTGTGTTGGCGACAGCCTCTATCCTCAATGGTTAGTCGTATGCACGATCCAATCTGTCCCTTCCAATTGACCCGTTCACGCGGTGCTCTTTCGGAGGTCCACAGCTCTAAACATAAAAATCAGGTGCACCTGAGCACAAATGACGTAATTGTTGATCTATATCGTCGAGGTTTTATGCCAAAATATTGGTATTGGACTTCACATGGTGAGTATGAACCACATTTCAATTCTTGATGTTGCCCATCAACAAGTGCTACTATAAATGAGGAAGAACATATTATACATAATCTTGAGAACTTAATTCATGATGCAAGTGGAGCACAATTTGAATAATATACAGAAGAGACACCTAATAAAGAAGCACAAAATTTTTATGATTTGTTGCATGCTTCCCAACAACCAATATGAAATGGGTGCACCACTCACTCAGAGCTATCCATTGCTGTTAAAATGTTAAGTATCAAGGCAGAATATAATGTCCCCCGTGATTGTTTTAATCAATTCATTGGACTGCTCAAAGAAATCAATCCAGCATATAACATAATTCATACAGATTTATATCGGACTAAGAAGTTGGTTTCCAAACTTGATTTAACATACATAAAGATAGATTGTTGTATCAATGGATATTTGTTATTCTATAAAGATTTCCAATCAGATATTGCATGTCATTATTGCAACGCACCGAGATTTAAACCAAAATCTATTACGAAAAGAAAGCTGAATGAAGTACCAGCCAGTAGGTTATTTTACTTACCCATAATTCCAAGACTACAATAGTTATATACATCAATGAGATTTGCTGAACATATGAGATGACATAAAGAACATATCTCACAAGAAGGTTTTATTACACATCCATCAGAAGCAGATACCTGGAAACACATTGATCGTACAAATCCCACCATCGCCTCAGAATCAAGAAATGTAAGATTAGGTTTAGCGCAGATGGTTTCACTCCACTTAGTCAGCCTCCTACTCAGAATCAGCCTAGCCCGCCTTTACCTGCTCTTGCAGCCACTAGCCCACAATTCTACTCACCAGGGTGAGACCCACACTTACCTTCACTGGATCGTACACAGACTACTCCTTTCTACCCCTACTTCCCACCACCACCTTCTCATGGTGTCCATCCTACATATCCATATTCATATCCATCATAAGTCCCGAAAGAAGTACGGAACATGTTGTTTAGAGAGTTTGAGATTTGTTATTATATAATTTTTTTTTGTATTATATGTAATTTACATAAGCTAACAAAATTATTTCTTTTTTATTGTATGTGTTTAAATACAGAAAGATTTTTATTAGCTGCCACAACATAATGATAAAATCAGAAAGAATTTGAAAAGTGTGGCTCGACTAGCATGCGAGACATGTTTACTGATATTAGAAAGTCAGGCCAGCGACCACTCTGGATTGGTGAGGGAATATGGGCAGAGTTGAGCAGTGCTTGGGGTAGCCCAGATTTTACCAAGAGGGATCAGAATAGACAGAACAAAACTTCTGATGTTGGGGGCTTGGGTAGTTCCCTTCATACATGAGGTTATGTTCCTCATACTGAGCATAGAAGATGTTTGGTAAGACAATTTAAAATATTTAATAATTTACTTTAGATAGAATACTAACATATGTTTTTCACAAAAAAAGGTGCCGGGTAGAGAACCGGCTCCTGTTGAATTGCATAATCATACCCACAGGCAGCAGGAGGATCAACAATGGGCTGACGAGCGAGCGAGAAAAGCTTATGTAAGTATGTAAGTTTCATTTTTGTGATATTATGTATAAAATGCTTAAATTTTTATTAATTTTCATAGGAGTACACACGGCTTTGAGAAAGACAGGCTGCAGCAGGTGAAGGTTCTTCTGCTGGATCAGCAGAATATTCTGACTATCGCACTTGGTCGCAGGCGGTAGGAGGAATGCAGCACGGCAGAGTATACGGGTTAGGCTCACAAGCCTATGCATATGAAGGGCAGAAATCTAGTGGCTCCAGTTTTTCATCTAGTACTCAGGACTCTTTATATACCAAACAGATAGTTGCCCTTACAGCCGAGCTAGAACAGGTAAGAAAAGCACAAGCTGATTGGCAGATGCAAACGCAGCAGCAGCAGATTGTTCATCTCAAACTTGAAATGTGGAATATCCTAACTCAAGTCTGATACCAAATAAATGGCCTCATTTTTCTCCTCTTAAGGAAAGCGTGAATCAATGCGGTAACTTTCGATGATATATTTTCATTTTACTAGTATGTCAAATGAATGTTTTGCAACTCTCCCGTTAAATTCAAGTTGCATCTGTCTCCCCCAAGAGAATATGAGCATTGTTGCCATTGTCCGTAGAGGGGGAAACCGTGGCAGATGTGTATTCGCATGAGCAGAAAAAATAATAGAAAGAAACTTAAAAAAAGTTTCTATTTCAAAAAACAAGAACAAAAGAAAGAGGAGAAACATATATGAAAATTTTCTTTGAAATCTGACACCATGACAAGATAT
Source organism: Dendrobium nobile (assembly GCA_022539455.1). Taxonomy (NCBI): domain Eukaryota; kingdom Viridiplantae; phylum Streptophyta; class Magnoliopsida; order Asparagales; family Orchidaceae; genus Dendrobium; species Dendrobium nobile. The sequence goes on from CM039735.1 coordinate 15,604,643, forward strand.
GTAGAATTGTAGAGTCTAAGGGTGGTTTCTTAAGGGCAATTCCACAATGGGAAATTAGACTTTTAAGTACCTGTGTCATGTGAGTATTATGAAAATGAATTAGTTTAAGAAGAATGTATGTACCCTAAACAGAAGCACTTACAAAGTTCCGTCCATGTAACAAGAATAACAATGAGAAGTGAACCTGTTATTTCATTATTTAAAACTTATGACGTACCTGTACATTTAAAGGCATTCCATGAAACTGCCCAGCACCCTCAGGTGGTGTCCAATTAAAAATGGCACAGGGAAGAAAAAGAACTGATGCTCCCTTAATTTCAGCAGAAAAGGCTTCAGGCTTTCGAAAATGTTCAGTGATAAATGAGAGATGAGACCTCACAACCCATGCAAGGGCTAACTGGTCTCCAAGCATGCGTGAAGCATTTATGTATTTAGAACTGTATATTTCCAATACTTCCTCAAGGAAAATCTTGGACCTGAAAAAAAATGGTAATATGATATGACGGAATTACTAAACCCAAAAGCCAAATAAAAAGAAGGAACTCGAAAACTAACTTGCGAATTCCATCTGGCGTGCCTCTTACTGCAATAAATCCAGAATTCAAAGGTTGGTCTTTATTATTACGGAACGTTAGAGCTAGGTGGAAATCGGGATAATTCTTAAACAGGTGCCCAAGATCATTAACTATTGCTACATCAGAATCAGTAAAAATGTAATGATTAATAGAATTTTGCATTTCATGCTTCTGTTGAAGTCTTGATTCCAAAAAAACCTGCATTACAAATAAAAAATATATATATAATTAACTGAACAAGAAAAAGATAAATTAAGAATTAAAAGCAAGACACCTATCACTTAATTCCTATAATAACGGAAATAATTACAATATAATTAATATGCATATACACAAAAATCAATGGGGAAATTGCATCTAGAACCTTGGGTTTAACCTCAAAATTTTCAGTCCCAAATTTTATATTTTTCAATTCAATCATTCATTTGATTTCCCTCAATATAATCATTTTCTTGCCATGTCATCCCCCCTTTCTATCATTTGCCTACACTGGCAGCACTACCAACTGAAGTAGTGGCCATTTATGGGGCATAGGCCTTAACACCTTCCACATCAATAAATGAGTTGCTCAACCTTTAAATACTTTCTCAATAATAAAAGGTCCTTTATCAACTTTAGTCGATTTTTCCTAACACCGTCTAGGTACATTAAGGAGTACCCAACACTACCGACGGCCTAAGGGCTCGAATTGGAACAAGAAATAAAATTCTTGCCTTTCGACCCACCACCTAATTGTAACATTCAAGAATCGAAATATAGGAAAACAACAAAACATATAACTGAATGAAAACCAAAGCAAAATTAACTTCTTTATTCACCACTTCTCCAATTATATATATATATATATATATATATATATATATATATAGTTGTTGAAGCATTATAGTCACCCTTACTATTTCACATACTTAAAGCCAGATTAGTTTGCTTCGTCCCAATAAAACTGATCAGCCCTTAGTATTTTCATGATGGTTTAAGTAATTGTGCTGAAATTTTTAATGAACCGATTATACAAGTTTGAAATCGCTAGCCCATGGGACCGCCACACTTTAATGAATGTTTGGGGAATTGACCACATTTTTATCGCCTCCACTTTCATAGGGTCAGCTCAGATTCCCAGCTTAAATAATGAAAATAAAATTAATCTTACCGTTCAAGTTTTGGCACTTCCTAGAATAGACGAATAATCAAAGTTTTCAAAGGACATCAAAGATTTGGCAAAGGTGCTGTAGATGCTCATTGAGCATGTGACGTGGGAAAGAATATTGTCGAAATAAACCACCACAATTTTGATATTTGGTTCATAAGCCGCATAAAAGTACTTGAGGCGTTAGATAAAGCAAACAACACTACTACCATTCATACAATCCATCCCATGTCTTAAATGATGTTTTTCATTCATCCCTGGTGCGCTTTTAAATCCAATGGTGGTTGTTCCTTAAGTTGATTTTTAAAAAGAATGTCGACCTATGAAGCAAATTAAAAAGGTCATCGGATTCTTCACAATATTTAAATGTGATTGTGTTGACAATCCGACTGTCTATGCACATCTGAATAGCACCATCTTTTTTTTGGCACCAAGAGGTGGAGGTCAACACATAGACTGGCACTATATCAAAGAAACCCCTTAGCCAACCGTTCCTCAACTTGACGATCCAATTCTTCATTTTTTTTCTGACCTTAGGTGATCGGCTGGCTGATTGGGCTAGGCATTACTAGTACAGGATTATGTCCCTAGCGCATTGAATTTCTCATAATGGTGGCAGATCAGTAGGAATCTCAATGCCTAGCACATCCGATTATTCTTGAAAAGGGACAATATAGTATTTGGAATCAATGAGGCTGCTGCATTTTCTTCCATCACAATAAGTAGGTACCCCATATTAACTTCTTGTAGTTCTCTTAAGAGTATAGATTGAGCAAACACTCTGCAGTAAAGTGCCTCTTCGATGAAGCAAACGAGTAGCGCAATAAGAACAATTTGAGCCCAATGATGTTAAAAGTAATATGTATCGACCAATCCATCATGAATAGTTTTTCGATGGTATTTTCACAGCCTTCCGAACAGCAAATGATAGGAGTTCATTGGTACTACATCAAACCACACTTCCTCATCGAAACTTTCGACTGAGAAATTGACTAAGCATCGTTTGGAAACTTGCACTTTGTTTTTGTCTTGAATCCAGGATAGGAGTCCATTGGTACTATGGGGTAGGGGTGTAAGTGAGCCAAGCGGCTCGTGAGCCGACTCGAACGCGACTCGTTAACGAGCTCGTGAGTCGAGCTAGAGCCTGTAATCGAGTTCGTACATTAAATGAGCTCAAACTGACTCAAATCGAATATATGTACATATATATGTACAGATATATATGTATATGTATAAAGTACTAACTTATATGTATGTATATATATATATATATATATATATATATATATATATATATATATATATATATATATATATATATATATATATATATATATAAAGTACTAACTTATATTATACAATATAAAATAAAAACCCCTAATTGCCTCACGCCCTAACTCATTTCGCAAAACTTGTTGCCTTCGTCTTCGCCTCATGTAGACTGTGGCTTCGTCTTCCACTTCATCTTCGTCTTTCGTCTGAAGAGCGGTGGTCAACTGCCACTTCTACTTATACAACTAGCTATTGGAAGCAGTTTCTCGCCGGCTCTTCTCTTTCATGCATTTGTCCGTCGAATTTCCTTCCCTTGCCATCGTTTCAAACGATTGCAATTTCCGGCTATTATTCTTCTTCATCAGACTTCGCCCATAGTTTCTCGCTGGATATAAGGTAATCTTTCATGGAATCGAAAAATCATACAATTTTTTCGCTTCTTGTTCTCTATATTTCCCTCTTTCTGGGTGTGCCTGCCTATCATTTTATTCATTCTGTTGTGCGCCCCTTTGTTTTGGTATATGGCTAGAAAACAGCACGTAACTTGTAAATATATACAAAGTTTACATGTAGGCTTTCGGTGCTGTAGTAGTTGTGAACGTGCTTTCATTATTTTCAACAGTTGTAGTAGTTATCTTCTCCTCTTCTATTTTCATTGCCTTTGCATTTACAAGCTTGAACTGCCTTTTCCTTACCTTAGAGTTTAGGCAGAACTTCAATAATCATAACAATTTCTTATAGCATAACAATTTCTTCAGATCTTGGAGGCCAAACTTCATTAATCGTGATAAAAATAGCAGTTATAGTATGCAAATTGAAGGTCAATCATTAACGTTGGTATAAAACGCAAAGCAATAAAGGATAAATCCTAGAAAATTCTATCTTTTTCGTCAAAGTACTTTTTAATATCAAGCCAAGCCTACTCTTCATTATATAACCTGTGCAATGAGCTTATCTACAATATTTTTCTTATATACAGTTTTGTATAAAAATGATGACGATATGAGAGAATTCAAAATAGACTGACTTTTGGTGCAACCAAAATAACTCTGGTAGCTTATGAACCTAATAAAATAATGATAAATTCAGTATTTCTCAAAAAATTATATTCTTTTAATTTTAATAAATGACGTTTTTTATTAGAAATCTTTGTATAGCATGTCAACACCTGTAATATCTTATGGCTTCTTTCATTTGAATATCTTATCTCTTCTTTTATTTGAAATCTTTGTATAGTATGTCAACATCTGTAAGCATAGAAACAGATAATTGTTAGCCCTTACAAGTTAAAATTGAAAGAATTGATGATCAACATCAATCTTATGTTGGTAGTAAACCTAAGAATGAGAATGACACAATTACTGATAACATTGAAATTGATGATGAGATTGAAAGATGGACTACTGAAAATCAAGAAAATGATGGTAAAGACGTTGATGAGGGCAATGATATTGATAATGTTATAGAAAGAAATAAGAGGAAGAAGACATCAAATGTTTGAGATGAGTTCAAGGAGCTTATTCTACCTGATGGTCAGAGAAAAGGAGAATGCTACCACTGCAAAAAATACTTACTTCAGGTAGTACCGGTACAACAAATCAATTTAGGAGGCATCTGGAACATTGTGCTGTTGGGATTTGTGCCTTGAAAAAATAAAAATTATTACATTTCCAACTTAGAGAAAGTGATCATTCTTGTACCCAAAGAAGTCAAGATGGAGGGTTGTTAAGCACATTTAAATATGAGCATGACAAAGTCAGATAGATGATTGCTCACTACATATTAATCAATGAGAAACCCTTTTCAATTGTGGAGTATGGATTCAATTTAGTCTTAAAGTCATTGACACTTTTTTTTAAGGAAATATTCATGGGCCACTGCAAGAAAAGATGTGATGATGGTGTCTGACAAGGAAAAGAATATACTTAAAAATTCTCTCAAGAGTATTAGTAAAATGAGTTTTGCTACTCGTTTGGGGAAGTCTAAAAATCAGAGAGTATCTTATATGGTTGTAACAAAACATTATGTTGATTATAATTGGAAATTTCATAACGTGTTCTTAGTTTTTTTTCACTTACCACCTCCTCGCACTACTTCTAAGATTGTTGATACATTCTATAAAGTTCTTTGTGATTGAGGACTTGAAAATAAAGTTTTTACTATATCCGGTGACAACGCAGCTAACAATGATAGAGCTATTAAGCTACTCAAAGATAGCTTTAGGGTGAAAAATAAACTATTTTTTGGAGGTAGGCTTTTCCATGTACGCTGTTGTGCCCACATTCTAACCTTGATGGTGAAGAATGGGATCAAAGTATTGAATTTGTTGTTGATAAAATCAGAGATACAGTAGTTTTGTTAATGCCTCTGATAGGAAATAACAGAAAATACCGAACCTTACTACAAAAATCAGCAAAATCGGCAAGCTTCCAAACAGTTTTTGAGAGAAAATCGGAGAAATAACGGAGAGAAAACTTTCAATTTAATAGTAGAGGAAAGAAAACAACAAGATACAGTTGGATCTTCAATTGATTGGAGAGGAAGATCCTGCTCTCTCAATCTCTAGCCGAAGACTAGAGCTCAGGCAAAACCACAAGAACAACAAATTCTGCAAAATACATCATAACCCTAACCCTTGAGCAGAAAATACTACTTAAAGCAAAAGCAAACAGATATTCCCTAAATAGCCACTAGAATTTGAATTTTCCCGCTCAATTTCTCCTCAATTAAAGCCATAATATCACCATTAAGAAGGCTGGGCATCACACCCTATCCCCCCCCCCCAATCAGGCGGGTCTTTTTTGGAATAGACCAGAACCGGTTCAAGTGGGACCGGTTTAGCCGACTCCTCAAGAGCCAGTCTAACAGCCTCTTAGGCCAGATTGTTATGATTTGCTAAACTCGTACAACAACTTCAACTTCCCACAAGAAAGCTTGTCATAGAATGTCCCACTCGTTGGAACTCAACATATTCCATGCTTACAGTTGCATTGCAATTAAGAGAACCTTTTTTCTCTTACGAAGAAAGGGAAATTGCATATATGAGTTGCCCAACAGATGAGTAATGAGAGAACATTGAGAAAGTGTGTAATGTTTTTAGGCTTTTTTATGAAGCTGCTAATATTATTTCAAGAACATCATATCCCACTACTAATTTATTCCCAACTCAAATTTGTTGTACAAAGAAAGTATTGGATGAAGGTGATATTTCTAGTGATGCTTTCAAAGTGGAAATGACAAAAAAAAATGAAAGTAAAATTTGATAAATATTGTGAAAAAAACAACCTTTTGATGGTTCGGCGTTGTAATGGATCCACAAATGAAATTTGTTGTGATAGAATTTGCTTATCCGATGATATACTCTGATGAAGAAAGGCTTAAAAATATCTCACTTGTATGAAGTTTTTTATACGAATTATATGAAGAGTATGCAGTGCAGTATGATTTGGATGTTGGAGCTTCCAAAGGGATCATAGGGAATAGCTCAAAAGGCACAAGCAATTCAACCAAATCTACAAGTTCAAGCAAGGAGTCTAAGAAGTATAGTCGATGGCATGAGTTCACCTCTTGCGTTACAGCAAAACAAGTACAAGGCCAGTAAAATCAAATCTAGACAAATATTTGGAGGATGGCTTAGAAATAGAAAATGGAAGTCAACCATTTCATGTCATACCTTGGTGGAAAAGTAACCAAGAAAAATATCGCATACTATTAAGATTGGTAGTTGACATATTATTCATTTCGATCAGTACGGTCGCTTCAGAGTCAATGTTCAGTGCAAATGAAAGAGTTGTTGACACATATCGCTCCAAGCTTGGTGTTGAAACATTTCAAGCACTCATTTGGTGATTTAATTGGGTTCGGTGTCATTATGGGTTGCAGGGAATAATCAAGATAAATATATCATAACCAATTTTATTTTTTGTCATCGAACTCATATATCTGGATATCAAGCATTAACATATAAATTTGAAATTGTCCTTTATTTATAGAAAGAAGATGAAGATGAAGAGGTGAAGATTTTTTGCCTATAATCTGAGTCATTAAAAGGTGTATTTGCTATTTTCCTTGAAATTGTGATTTCTCTAGCCTCTTCGAGTTCTAAACAGTTGTTTTCAGATCATGTTGATTTTTCTGTTCTTTGTTTGCTAATATCTTCGATTTCTGCTATGACAATACCATGTCATTCCCTTTTGCCACTGCAAGAAATTAGCTATTGATTGGCTAAGCATAAGCTGGTCCATATTTTCACCCACTACCCATTAATTTCTTTTATTTATTCTTTGACCTCTAGTTCTAAACAGTTGTTTTCAACTAACATTATGTTGTTGATAATGTTAGATCTTCTAGCCTTCTTTTACAAGAGTAGTACAGGTAAACAACTGGGAACATATTTAATGCTAACACTGGTGGTTACAGATTTATCTTTGGTGATTTTATCCTATAGCATACTTTCTCTTACATGTAGATATAGCAAGAATTTTATTGCTTCATGCTAGCAAAAAAATGAGTTTAACTTTTTCTCTTTTTAATCTATGTAATACATTGAGAAATATTTAATTTTGATCTTTCATCTAAATATTCAGCTTTGCATCATATTAATTGGTACTAAAGATGGAAGAGTCGGAATAATATGGAATATTAGAAAGACAAGAAATGAATGGTTCTTGATGTAAAACTACATGAACATGTGATGCTATTAACTTTGAAATTACACGCTTATGAATGAGCAATATCAATTTTTCAACTTCCTACGACTTAAAAAAACAAAAAAAGATTGAAACACTAAAGCGGTGATTAAGCTTAGGCAATTGATTCCAAGACAATGTTAGGAGCACAAAATAATCAAATCAAATCAAGTTTTGCTTAACATGGGGTTTTCAAAAGAAATCCCTCAATTAACAATTAGAATAGTCAATATTAAGTTCCCTCACACATGCTCATATTAGAGGTCTAGGCAGAGAAGCTTTCATAATTTCAATGATGTCACAATCGAGGAAGAGTTAGAAGATCAAAAGGTTCGGAGGAGAGTTCACCTTCTTCAAGCTTTTGAACTTCGCTCCAACGTTCTTCAGGATCCGGGCGATGAGCTTCTGTGGCTCGCTTTGAAGCAAACAACAAACACTCCTTGTAGTCGACAAGGGATTAAAGTGTTCGAAGGATTTGAATGTGGCTGGCCAAGGGAGGTGAATTCACTTCTCCTTCTTAGGTGAAAACATCAAGCGAAGGAGCCCGAGTGTAGAAAAGAGCGAGGTGGTTATGGCTAGCCCTAGAGCACCCTTTTTAATTCTTTATTTGGGTGACGAATAAGGGAAGGCAGCAAGTAGAAAATTCTGAATTTTAATGTCAGCAATAATTAAAATATTGGGATTGAATTTTTTTGTCTAGGTGGCATGTCAATTAGGACAAGAATTAAGTAGGATTGAAGTAGGAATTAATGGCTGCTTTAAGTGGAGGAGAAATTGGGGGAGATTTGAATTTGAAAGTTTCCCAAATAAATGAGATGGGGGGCATCTTGATGGGGGAATTGATTTGGTTTCCCAATTGGCAAGTCTTAAGTATGGAAAGAGGGGGGAGGGAGGCTAGTTTTAATTGGGGAGAGGATTTGGGAATTTTAATGACATTGCCAATAAAAGGCTATTAATTAGGGAAAAAGAAATCATGGCAAATATATATTTGAATTTAAATTAGCATGATTGGAGAGCTTTCTTATTCTAACTCATTTTATTTAAGGAAAGGAAACTCAAATTCAAATAAATTCAAATCTAAATTTAAATGACTTTACAAATTTGCAATGAGTTAGATTAGGAAAGTAGTGATTTCTAGGTTGAAACTTTGACTCCAAGGGGAGGGATGATGGGGTCAGCGGCTAGGGAAGGGAGATGGGTGGTCGGCGGTTGGATGGGGGTCGGCCTAGGGCTTTGGGCATGGAGTTCAGCCAAGGGAGAAAAGGGAATGGTGGAGTCGGCCTAGGGCTCGGGTGTGGAATTTCGGACAAGAGAGAAGAGGGGAAGAAGGGGCGGCGGCTAGGAGAAAAAAAGGAGAGGAAGTTGGTGGAGGAGATGAACCACGAGCCTAAACGCTTCCTGCGGCTGATGGGTAGTACTTTGGGACCTAGGAACTTCTACTCTCACAAGAACTCTCACAACTCTCCAAAAACACAAGGGCTAGAAATTTTAATCATCATCCCCTCCAAAGAGGAGAGGCCTATAAATAGCCAAAATACAATGATACGTCTAACGACAAAAATGCCCCCTAGGGTCACATAAGCCTACTCCCTCAAGTAAGAGTAAAAACGGAAAATATACATAAATAAATCAAATACAACTAAAAGCTAAAAAATAAAGTGGTCCAATCATGGTCATAGATCTTTGGCCCCTTCTCTGAAAAACTTTCCATGGTCGGATATCCTCATCACTACATATTGATTTCTTCTACAACTTAAAAAATTTTAAAGAAAATAAAAGTTAAAAGTTGTGTACATTTTATAACTAAATAAATTATTTATCATAATTGAAAACAAATTTTAATTAAGAGTTAGAAATAAAAATACTTTATGAAAATTTTGGTTTACAATTACAGAATTGAGCGAAATAAACGAGTCGAGCTCGAGCTTTCCAAACGAGCTCGAGCTTGATATTTTCTAAATGAGTCAAGCTCGAGTCCACTAACCGAGCTTGAGTTTGAGCTAATTAAGGGTAAAATGAGCTTGACTTGATAAGGCAAAACTCGACTCGACTCGACTCGTTTACACCCCTAGTACGGGGTATGATATAAATTGAGGAAAAAATCTAAGAAGAAATGTCAAGTAACTAAAAAATTATGACCAGGTCAACCTCTAGACCTTTGCAAAAACAATGGTGTCTATGACTTAGTTCAATAATCAACATGTCACAACTTACTTATTCATGCAGCAACAAAAAAAGTAACACGCCCAGGTTGCAGCTCAGCCAATTGGAATTGAATATCAAACTATGTCCATCATTAATCCCAATTTATAACAAGACAAGGCATTTAAGACGTATGGAACGAGAATTTTGTCATGCCACAAGCAAATACACCAAACATTGTCATGAAAATCATTAAGTAATATTAGCTTTGGCTTAGCACAAGCAAACACACAAAAAATTCATAGCACTAATGCTGATTTCCTCCTCCAAATAGCTAAAATGACCAACTTGGTAATTGCCGCAAGAAGTAATATTAGCTTTGGCTTAAGCACAGGCAAACACACCAAAAATTTATAACACTAATGCTGATTTCCTCCACTAAACAGCAAAAATGACCAACTTGGCCATTGCCGCAAGTAGATGCACCGCTAAAGTTGAGAATTTTCTAGCACCATGTGTATGATTAGTTTCCCTCATTAGCCAATATGGTCATTCACATGACTAGGCTTGTGTGAACTACTTAAAATAAATAGTGTATTCATCAAGGTCATGTATAATGGTGGCCTATTACACCTGCATTTTCTCGGCCGCATGTACACAGCCTATATAGCTGATTAAGTCTTGAAACAGCTGAAGACCTCTTAAACACCTGTTTTTAAATAATGCAGTCTGATACGCCTATGTAGCTGATTAAGTCTGAAGACCTCTTAAACGCCTGTTTTTAAATATTGTAGTCTGACACGCCTATGTAGCTGATGAAGGCTTCATTTGGGGCGGCTTTGTTAATGCTTTTTAAAACAGCTTTTTAGTACAGAAATTTTTAGTAAAAAAAAATAGTTGTACTAAAAAGTTGTTTTAGAACGCAGTAAAAAAGCTATCCCAAATGAAGCATAAGTCTTGAATCAGCTGAAAACCTCTTAAGAACCTATTTTTAAATCATGTCTCCATGTTAATTTAAAAGGTCTAAAACCATGACTAGAGCATTCTAACGTTGACGAGAAAATGATCACATTGACATCCTGTCACAAAGAACTTGTTGAAACTATGAAAATTTTGGATTAATGATTATACAGAGCTTTTTCTGGATTAAACAAATATTATGGACTCTGAGAAAATAATAGTGCTAAGTTTGTGTTAAAAACCAAAAAATTGAATAAGTAAATTGCCTGATAGAAATGAGCTTAAGTTGGCGTCAAAATACAATATTGATGGTACAGACCGTGTGCTGAATCAAATAAATGAATGGTCATTACCAGAAATTAACAATAAAGGGACCAAAAAATTTTGGACTGGCAAAAGAGAATCTTACTATGTAAGATCTGATTCTTTGGAGCATCAGTTGACCTCGAGCATAGTCTCCTAAAATTGGAAATAGAGTGACATTATTTCTGTCTATCGTAAGCTCAGCAGCAGGATCAGTCAACAAGAATATGCAGCTCCTTGGCATAGAAACCTGCAGAGTTCTACATATAAGAAGAAGAATTAATAAAGTAAGAAAGTAAAAGAATATATAAAAAATATTTGGTAAAGCTATAAACTTGCTAACTTATATTTATATTCCAAAATTGCATCCAATTTAAATACTAAACAGGGTATCAAAATAAGAAGTCGACCGAAATATGATAGGAAGTTTAGGAATTAAACCATCAAAATATTCAAATAGCAGAAAGCACAAATTTAGACCAATTCTTTTCTGCAATCAGCTAGGTCAAATGACATGTAGTATTCGGATAGGAATCAGACCGGCTTGAAGCATACTAAGGTCAGCTGGGGTCAATCCAAATTTATTTTGGATTCAATTCCAGTTGATCGTTAACTCAAAAACTTAAACAGACCTGACTATGTAAAAGAGAACGAAGGGAGGAATGGATCATAAGAGAGGAAGGCTAGGGCAGGTTACTGCAGGATGAAGCAACAACGAAAGTGTGAGTACATGTTGCTGATCCATGGTCAGCTGGTTGAAACCATGGCTGCACAATACAGGATGGTTGGGGCAGCGCCAATTCACTTGTGATAGTTTAGCTAGCATCTGCGATACTGAAGAGGAGAGAAGGACGTGCAGCCAAAACAAGGTGGTTACATCCATGTAAAAAGGAGGTTTGACGAAGATATGAAAATCTACACTTGTCAGAAACATTAGTCCCGTACATTTAAACAAAGAAATTAGCAAATTGATATTTTGTGTATTTTTTCTTTTAATTGTTTTATTTTTTGTTTTTAAATCAAATTAATTTGGAACATGGCCATAATGATGCCTATGAGAATAGTATGTGTTCTCTTATTATTTTTAATGCTCCATTTTGGTTGTTGTGCTACTTAGTTCAGTCATTCCGTCATGAGTTTGCTATTAGGTTGAGCGGTTTGGCATTGAGTTCACTGGTTATATCCTAATTGTTGACTTCTACGTTGTGGAATATATAGAATCCCGAGTTAGGCCCCTGTAGCAAGCTGTGAACTTTTGCTGGTGGGGTTTCCTGTTATCTATTTATAACCTTATTCTAATGGTTATACTGATGTCCGTAGAGTAGCAAGTTTTCTATCAAGTTAAAGTGTTGGGACTTTCACCTCACCGTATGCTGCCTTGTCATGCAAATCAGGGTGATTTTGATCTATGATCATGCTCTTTGAAACAACCAACCTTGACGAGTTAGCTAATAACAAATATCATATTTAAGGCATGTATTAGGGAGCTTTTGGGCTTAATAAAATATTTTGCTCTGTTCAATCTTGTATTTCGTTACAAGTTTATTTTTTCAAGTGCCATATAAAAGCAACCACCAATTTTTTTTTCCGGAGGAAAGCATGAGGCATATATTTTTGTGTTCAATGATCTCATACCATGTTCTCTTTTCATCTATATAATTAAGAATTGGGTTATGAATTCGATTGATTTGAGTTAATGTGTAAATCTTCTTCGATTGTGCTATTTTAATGGTCTCAATTTTCTTATTTAATTTCTTAGATTTAAATAATTATTTTATTATCATTCAATATGAATTTCTCGTACTATCAGGTTTACAACCATAGATAAATTCTAATTGTATTGGAAGCCTTTGGAATTATGAATCTCAGATCTAAGTTGTGTTTTTTACATCCATCACATCACATAGCTGCATCAGAAACCCATAAGCACTAATAAGATGTCCTCCATTTTATTTTCAAGACACTAAACAAAATGTTTTGATACTCTCCAAACTAGAACATTCATCATTTAATATCATATATGCATGTGTTATGTACATACAATAGTCATTTAATCAGTCAAATTTGAACCACATTATTAGATATATTAAGTATGTTCAATCAAATTAATTTACAATTATCCAAAAGAAAAAAAATAACAATTTAAATAATAAAGTACCGAAAAAAAACTTAAAAAAATAAGAATACTCGCGAGATCTCAGCGACCAACCAGGACTGAGAGGAGGAAGCGTGAAGCAAGAGAGTACGAAGAGGAGGAATCAAGAAGCATCCTTAGGAATAAGCTTGTTAAAGTGAATCAACAAGCACTAGTAGCAAGAACTGGTGAGCAAATAAAAGAACAAGCGCGGAGAGAATGTGAATATAAAAACTACAAAGTAACAAACTTAGTGCAAGAAAACATTGAACCAAAGAGTAATGATTTATTGACTGTGAGAAACATTGAGAAGAAAACAGTTAGCATAATTATTGCAGCACATGCTGAACCAAACCACGAAATATGAACTAAGACTTTATTTTTTAGTCATAGCCAAGCGTGCACCGCTGCGACATGACAAGGCAAAGTGGCACAACATGCATGTTATATCATGCGCATGCATTTTATAGGAAATCAACACAAAGGGCCAGTGCACCTCTTCGCTTTACTCATAAAGCACACTACTAAAAAAAAATTGGCATCAAATTGGTATTAGAGTTTGAGATTATTCAACATGCCAATTTGAAGTAGGGAACAATAACATGGTCAATTAATAGATTATCAAAGGGATATGATTTTAACTAATTTGCAAAAACAATTGGCTAAACTATTGAATAAGAAAACAAAATTTGTAAGAATAGCAATCAAGTTAACAAGCAAAGTGCAAATTTAGAAACCATTCAATTTTAACCAAATGAACCCGAAGTTGCATATTTATGAATGGGTTATATGGACATGAAATTTCTTAGAATAACAAACAATGTCTTTTGAGCATCAAATGAGATTTGGAAAACTAAAATTAAGGAATGAGCATGGGAAGCAATAAAGAAAAAAATTCAGAAGATTGCCTACAACTATCTGGGCCGAAATGAAAAAACAGCAAAAGTAAAAATATTTGTTTGTTATGTTGTGACCAACAACTTTAATGAATTTAGATAATTAAAACAAGGACAAAATTGTAATTGAGTACATGAACAAAGTTGAAGAATTGCAGTTGTATTCTAAGATCATTGAGGACATCCGAACCACACACAAAATTTAGGTTTGATTTGAGACATAATATTAAAAGTGAGTGTGGTACCCAAAATTGGTGCCCCAGCCTCCCGCATTACAAGAGAATCTTAATAGAATGTTTCAGACCAAATCTTTTGTAAGGTAAATTAGTTTGAAGATAGAACAATATCCAGATATTTCGCCCTTATTTTACGAGAAATTTAAAATCTAAGTTCAAGTCTCCAATAAACATAAGGTCATATGGTTAATTATCATTCTCAATGCTGAGAGAGTACTTTCTATTAAAATAATCATTAGAAATGTACTAAGTATCTAACGTTTAGTAGCATCAAATTTGATTTTACCACCTTACACTTAAAGTAGATGGTGGCAAAATGCTGCAAATCCAATCAAGATATCATGGTTTCGTCATCCCATGTTATTGTAATCCTTTATCTACTTAGTCAGAGTAGGTGGTCAACCCAACCTAATTGAAAGTTTCTTGACGGCAACCATAGGTTACTTCATCCAAGGTACCTTATAAACTTATGGTTAATGTTTGTCCAAGGAGACAAATTCAAATTGATATTAACAAAAAAATGTCATTGTACCCTACCAAAGTATACTCTATTATTAATTACGTAAGAGTTATATACATTGGAGAACATATGGGCTGTAGTCATAATCATAATTTAATGGTGCCTATCTACGCTAAAACAAGATAGTCAGAGAGCCTCAGTCATAAACGTTCACATGTGATGTCATTTTGTGAAAGAAAAAAAAAAGTTGGTCAAAGGACATGTCCTTACTGGCGGAAGATTATTTAGAATGAAATTTATTAAAGTTCTCGACAAGACACTGAAGCTTTGCGAGCTAAAATATTCTTAAATTTATCACACCTAATAAATGATTGTAGAGGGAATATGGATTTTGCTTTAAGTTACATAGGAGTATATTTCACTTAAGCATTTTAAAATTTGATAAATATTGAATTTTGAATTTTTATTGAATTTGAATGTAATGCTGAGCCGAAGAATGCCGGTTCATTTACCTGGAATCGTGAAGAAGGGCTGCCAAAGACAAAGAGCTCATCAATTGGAGAAGAGGATGTTCGAAAGAAAGAAGAAGAAAAAGGGGACGAAGGACTCACAATCACAAAGAGGTGCAAGCGGTCCATCGCTTGAAGTTGGCAATGGAAGATGAATCGTTTGCGTTGCTTAGAGAAGATGGAGCACTCATCGCTTCAGTCGTGAGAATATGCAGGACTTCATCCCTTAAAACCTAAACCATATCCACAATCATATAAGTAAGCTTAGCTAGATAAGACTACTATTTTTTTATACAACGATGTTTAGTTTTTATTCAACTTGTCATATCTATTGATAAAATTTAGTGTGATAATTTACCTTTGTTAAATCTTAATTTTACTAGCTCCATGTGTGAAATGCGGGATATATTTGGCCTTAGATTATCATTATTTGTTAGCAGCCACATACCATGTGCCCTACTTGTAATTAATTAAATATTAAAATTCCCTAATTTGAAACCCTATGTATGTAACATGTGTTGTTATGGGAAAGCCATGGTTGTATGATTTAGATATTACTCAATTAGGAAGATCAAATATTTATGTGTTAAAGAGAATGGAAGAAAAGTGGCTATGAAACCTACAAATCCAAAGTAATTCTATGTCAACTGCTAAAGAATCTAGTGCTCCAAAGGAATTAAAATAACTTTGCATGTTATGAATAAATGAGTTTAAAAATAAAAGTAGAAACGATGAATTTATTTATACTTTAATGGCTATTGAATTAAATAATGATGTGCATCAAAATGAGACTATGTTTAAGGTCGTTGGTCAAGTGTTGTCTGGTTTTAAAGATGTGTTTCAATGATCTTTCGGGCACCTTCCTGCCACGTAAGGACATATATATATATATTGATTAAATTCATATATCATCTTTGTCTAACTTGCCACATGACAAAAAGAATCTA
The DNA here is from genome assembly GCA_022539455.1 of Dendrobium nobile. Taxonomy (NCBI): domain Eukaryota; kingdom Viridiplantae; phylum Streptophyta; class Magnoliopsida; order Asparagales; family Orchidaceae; genus Dendrobium; species Dendrobium nobile. The sequence goes on from CM039735.1 coordinate 15,620,912, forward strand.
ACAGAATATGTTGGGATAATCAGTCGACTTATAGTAGGCGCACATGTGAATAGGGAAGCAATTGATTCATCAAATAATTATTTTTTTATACGTCATGTGAACAATATATTGGACATGATGATTAATGCTCTGTTCTTCTCAAATTGATTTAATGTTTATCATCAAATGAGAATAAAAGAAAAAGAAGAGTAAAAATGTTTTTTTTTAATTAAAAATGAATTATACGAATGGTGGTGATGTATTTTTATTAATTAATGCACTCCTCTGTCACTTTTAAATGGAGAGTTTCTTACTGTATATTTTAATTATATTTGATCCATAAAAAGATGGGATGATCATTTGGAGCCTAAATCTATGCATAAAAAGTTGAATTTTTGAATTTGAAGAAGCATTATTTTGGTACAACTTGCTCTTTTTATGACTTGTTTTGTCAAGTGAAGGATTTTCCATTGATTATAATAAAGTTAATGAAATAATAATTAGCCAACACCTATTAATATTCACAAGATTCAAAATTTTAATAGTTTGGGTACTCTATATAGGTAGTTCACAAAGAGTTTAATAATGTGATGGCACCAACTACAAAAAGTCATGAAAAAAATAATATAAATAGCTGATACAGCTATTAATAGAGTATTAAGTTAAGATGGTCATTTGATTGCCTAATTTCATGAAAATTTGAATGAGGCTAGACAAAGGCATTCAAATTATGAAAGAAAATTCTATGGTATTATATAGGCACTTAGTCAGGATATGATTACTGATGAAGATTACAACATATATAATAATGAAACACGGGATTATTAAAATTGAGAAGCAAGATTGAATACTTCATTAAAATCTCATTGTGTTTTTGCATCTTTAAGGGACAAAGAAATAGTCTGACATGCAATAACACAGTTTTTTACACTTCCCAATTTCAAGCATACTCTATATGAGGTTTCATGAACGTAGCTTACAGAAGCCAAACATCAACTTTATTGGCTGAATGTATGCATGCATGTATGTTTTGAACATATTGAAACATACCTGAATAAAGTTAATGAAGGTTTTGAGGATGGCCATTGATCTCTCTGTCCTAGTATATGAAGTGCTCCCAACTATCACCTTGCTATCAAAATTTTCATTTATGCTTTCCAATTCTGTCCTATGAGAAGTGTTATACACAGTAAACACTGACACAAAAGACACCTTTTCGCTTGTATCAAGATTCTTCTGTGAGCTTGGCAAAATAATCAGATTCATAGCTTTGAGACCTGTGCCGATGAATAGTTATGATGTGAATATAAATTCAGGCAGAATACTTCATGAAAAGCTTAGCAAAAATGCATAATGCATATTAACATAGAAAAACAACACAATAGAAATTCATATAGTGCTAAATTGTGTAAAAAAATAAAGGAAAACAAGGGCATGTATAAAGCCATAATTGTTGCAGTTTTCATGGTATTTACCATATTGGCAATAAATTTCTCAGGCGATTAAAATTCAGCTCAATATAGTAAGAAGAATTACTTCAATTTAACCTTTTAATAGAATAGTCCCCCAAATTCAATCAGATCATACGTCATTTACCTCATAAAAAAGAAACATAGTCAAATCTAGATTACATCACAAAAATTTATCAAAATTATTATCATGTTGTTTAACATCATCTTTATTTGAAAAACATACATATGGTAAACATTTTCACTTCTAAATTAAAAAGATTGAATGATTTGCCCAGACTGTATTTCATAATAAAAATTTAATAAGATTAAAGTGCTTAGACAAAAAGGTCCGTCATCATTGAAAACGAAAAGCAACAAAGCATTTCTTGAGTCAATGAATGAAATATACAGCAATTCTTTTGGAAAATGTCACATCTTTTCATGACCATGAATCAGCAATGAGAGTGCTAAAAACCCTTCGGGTGGAGAAATTATTCCATGTGGGGTTCTGCCGTAGAGCTATGTCCGGACTCCAATCCGTGGTTGACACATGTTTTTTTGGTGAATTTCTTTATTGGGACCACGTGGATTTTTTAATAATGCGTGACCCAACAACCCGACTGAGCTTTTTTTTTTTTTTGCCAGCACGATAAGCCGACCCGGTCTAGAGGAAATATTTTTAAAAAAAATAAAGCCGATGCGGCGCATTCACTTTTGAACTCACGCGGAAGTGCAAAAATTTTAGGGTTTTGCGATCAAAATATCATTTTTCATCATCAAACAATAATTGCTCAATAACTTCACTCATATAAGACGCTCTCTATCTTCAAGAAGGCAAGGTCCATCATCACTCGATCTCTTCATCTAGTTTACTATTTAGGGTTTACTATGACCGTCAAATTTAATTTATATTTTTTTTATGAAATTTAAAATTTATGGACCATATATATTTCTCAATTATTTCAATATCAACATTTTGAAGGTAAGAACGCCAAATCTAAATTTATTGTTTTGTTTTTCTCTGTAACTGGCATCTCATAGACTTTGTTTTACGATCTTCTATTTTGCAATAGAAACCTACATTTATTGTTTTGACTCCACACAGAATAATTTCTTGTTTACAAGCTTGTATGGTTTACATATAAGGCAAATTCTAGACCGCTTATATACAGAGTGTACAAGGTTATTCACACTCTGTACAAGCTTGAACATGTTGTGTACAACCATGTACACATATATTATTAAAAAATATTATTTCAAGCTTCTAAAGTATTTTTATAAGACAAATTAATATATATTAACATTTTTTCATTGTACATCCCAAAGGTTAATTTTCATTGCATACCCTAGACATTTAGAGTTGACTGCAACTCCTTGGTAGGCATATACTGATGGAGACATCAGATCATAGAAGGTTTATCAGAGGCGTGGCCGCCGATCTACGGCCACGATTGAGTCATTGTATTTTTTTATTTATGTTATGTATTTTCTTATTTATGATGTCGTTGTATTTGTTTTATTTAATTTCCCGTTTTATCCTTTTATTAAGAGATGTCGTATGTAAGCCCTGAGGGCATTATCATCTTTTCTATTTTGAGTCTTATGTACGAGGCTATTTATAGCCCCTATGTTTCTCTTTGAAGGGAAATGAATAATTAATCAAAACTTTGTTTACCTTGTTTGAATTCTCATGAGAGTTTGGAGTGAAATCCCGAGGAGAGGGAAGTTTGTGCAATACTCACCAACCTAGATGAGTCGGATTCGTGGTTCTACCTTCTATCTCTTTCTTTCTTCCTTCCCCTCTCATCACAGGTCACACCACCTCTCCCTCCACCCAGTCGACGCCCCTACCTCCCGAGCCCCTCCTTTCCACCCACCAACTTCCCCAATCCACCCCACCTAGCCGCCGGCCCCACCTTACCCGAACCCCAAGCAAGCCGCCGGCCGACCCCTAGTCCTTACCTTCTCTTGGATTATTTCCTATTCTAGATTGCCATAATTTTGGTTAGATTTTGAACTCAAATTCACCCGATTTGAAATTTAAAATCTTTCCTAAATTATAAAATCTATTTTATAAAAGTTTCCAAATTGAATCTCTTTGAATTTCAAATTCAAATTGGGTTTATTTCATTACTTTCCTAATTCCCAAACATAAGTTAGGCAAGCATGACACCTAGCATTTAATTCCCCTAGCCCAAGCATGCCGCCATCCCTCCCTCATTAAAACCCCTTGGATTTGTTTCCTAAAGCTCCCTCTTCTCTCTTGGAAAGATTTCCAAATTCCTCCCCACTCATCTCCTTGGCCGAATTTTCTTAAATCCATAACTCTTAATTTATTTCTAAACTCAAACAATTGAATTAGGAAATAAATCTCCCATCTCCCCCTCATTATGCTGCCGCCCCTTCTCTCTCTACTCGTCCCCTCTCTCTCTCACTCCACTCCTCTCTCTCATTAACTCTCCTCCCCAATTTAGGGAGATCAAATTATTCTCCTAATTTTCTAATCTTCTAATTTCAAAATCTGAAATTTCTTTCAAGTTTTTGAAGTTAAAACTCTCCATCAACCTAATCCTAACTCCACTAGTGGCTCTCCTTCTTTGGCCGACCCTCTCCTCCACTTAGCTCTTACTTCTTGCGAGGATCCCTCTTCTCTCAAGAACACCTAAGAGCCTTGAAGACGAAGTCAATACTACCACGTACACAAAGCCATTGCATGGCCGATCCTGACACCGACTACAGACTTGCCTACGACGAGCACGGCTTCGTGCACATTCTCCACTCAACCTTCTTCGACGTCAACCGGAGGATCGACCATACGGTGGAGGACTACATAGAGCGCATCTTGGACACCTTGGTTGAAGCTATTGAAAAACAACTTGAGATCGTCGAGTGGAGGATCGCCGCCGATCCTTGATTGAGGTTTTCTACTCTTCCTCTTCTCGTATTTCTAAGTCAAACCCTCTCTTGTGATTTGATTGTCGTTACGAAGGACGTGTTCGCCCGATTCTGCTAAGCTAAGTAAACGTAGAAATTTGAGTGCATTCATTTGTTTGCTAGTATTATTGTTAGACTATGGATTTTGTTGAAAACTACTATGGCATGATGTTATTTTCCTATGTCATTTTGAGGATTCAAAATCTTTGATGTGCAACTTAGCCTAAACAACAGTGACCCCTCTTACATTTTGATTCGTCGTTTTATTTGCTAATAGATTTTTTTTGTTATTTCTCTAATCAATAAGTTGTGCAAGCTCTTAATAAAATCATTGCAATCATCGTAGTTCTACATCATATACGTGATGAAATCAAGACGTTTTGAAGATGTTAAACATATTTCAAATTAAGAAGTTCCCTGCTTTTCAGCAAAATATACCCATGATCTGCATATTGCTGCTATTTTGAGATTTGACTAAGCAAACATTCATGATCAAACTGCAAAAGCTACAATTTACCGCAAATGAAGTGGCTCTAATGACCAGTTTGTCAAACACGAGTGAATTGATATATTAATAACTGAGACACTAACCAAATATATTGGAATATATATTAAAAATGAAATGAAGATCATTGACAAATAAATCCCCCATATCGTTATTGTAAATATGTACATCAAGTTTTTGTTGTCCAATTTATTTTTTCTAAATAATAATTATAGAACCCCAAAGAAGCTCATTAGTATTGTCTAGAATATAGATGACTTCACAAGTGCAATTGGCCTATGACAATTAGGGATTTATTAATTCTTTAATTTGATAATCAACAAACTTCATAATCATACGATCAAATTGAAGCAATAAGAAATTTCTAATAATCATATCCCAATTAAATCTTGTGAACTCATTTATATTCTAAGTAATACTAATGAACTTCTTTTGAGTACTGTACTTATTGTTAAAAAAAATTGAACAATAGAAACTTGATGTATATATTTATAATAATGGCATGGGGGGGCTTGATCTATCAATGTTCTTTATTTTATTTTTAATATCGATTTCAGTATATTTAATTAGTATCTTAGTTTCCTAGTATATCAATTCATCCATGTTTGACAAACCAGTCATTAGAACAATTTCATTTGCAATAAATCATAGCTCATGCCCCTTGATCATGAATGCTTGCTTGGGCACATCCCAAAATTACAGCATCATATAGATCATGGATATATTTTACTAAAATGTAGGAAACTTCTTAAACTGAAATATGTTTAACATCTTCAAAGTGTCTTCGACTTCATCGCGTAATATCCCTACCAAAGAGTCACAAACAACTCCAACTGTTGAGAATCATAATGAAAATTAAATGTTGGGATATACATTTGCAACGACAAAATGTCAGTGTATATTAATTTATTTTATACAAATATTTTAAATTTTTTAATAATACTTTTTAATAATATGTGTACATAATTATACACACAGTATTCAACTTTATATACACTGTGTACAAGAGATCTAGAAATTTGCATTATACGTAAATTGTATAAGCTTATAAAATAATAAATTATTCTATGCGGAATCAAAATAAAAAATGTAAGTTTCAATCATAAAATAGGAGATCATAAAATAGGGAGTATGAAAGGCCAGTTACTGAGAAACCCAGGACAGTAAATAAAAGTTCATCGTTCATGCCTTCAAAGTGTTGATATTGATATAATTAGAAAAATAAATATGGTACATAAATTTTAAATTTACATAAAATAAAATAAAATTCATAAAATTAATTTGATGATCATAGTAAACTCTAAACAGTAAATAAGATGAAAAGAGCAATCATAGACCTTATCTTCTTAAAGATAAAAAACATCTTACATGAATGAAGTTGACGAAAACAATCCTTATTCGAAATGAAAAACGACATTCCGACCACAAAAACCTTAAATTTTTACACTTTTGCGCAATTTCATAAGTGAACGCGATGTTTCGGCTTCTTTTTTTTTTTAATATTACCTCTGAACCAGGCCGTGCTGACAACAAAAAATTAATTAATTAAATTAACTAGGCCAAATCACCGGATCACGCGTTATAAAAAAAAGTGTTTGGAAAAAAAAAATCACCAAAAAACACGTCCTATATTGGAGTCTGTATATAGCTCTAAGTCAGTACTCCGCACTTAAAACTTCTCCTATAGGAAACCTTAACCTATGCCGGAAACAAGCACACGCGACATTCCTTCTCTGCTTCGGCAAACATGGAATTTCAGTTTTGTCGGAAGTAAAAACGATCAAGCCAAGTGATCGTTCGTAAAACAGCAATGTTGAATGCCGGCAGTTTACCTTCGCACTGGAGTCGTTTAGGCAAACCCTGGCCAGCGGCAGGCCCGAGGATCAAATGGTCTGATTTCTTTGGGAAATTTCTCTTCTGCTCTTGTTGGATCGGTTTCTGATGAAGCTCGAAGACTGAAGAGAGAAGGACACCATAAACATCTAGATTTATAACATTGGACAATTTTGAGGAGGATAGGGAAGAGAATGTCATACCTGATAGGAGAAGTGGGAGGGTAAAGATTAGAGGGAGGAGGAAGATGAAAAGGGCCCTCCAAGCTCTGCAAAGCGCCATGGCGAGGCAGGCGGAACTCTGACACCGAGACTAGACAAATTATTCTGTTTGAATTCGAGTAATCGCATGCAGTACAACGTACAACCACAATGGCTCTTTAGATTAGCTGCACGCGTATAAATTTTTTAGGTTTAGCAAATCCGCAAGTCTTTCGAACTCGTCTTCTTCTTCTCAAGCTGCTTACGCCGTCGATGCCTCAGGCCCTCAGCGACCTCCCTTCTCGAGTTTCTAGCCTCTTCCCCGTCGAGGGTTTCGGGAATTTTGGGGAGCGGATTTATGCAAAGCCAGTGGTTTCGTTTAATAAAATATAACTTAAAAAATATTAAATAAATTTTTATTACATTTAATTAAGTAAACAATATTAATTAAATGTTTAATTTTATTTAATATTTAATTTAATAAATGCATAATTTACTATGTTTAATTTAACAAGATTTAGGACCGAAGAATTGAAGGCCATAACTCATGGGCATTAGGGATGTTAATATTTGACACGACACGAAAATTCAACCCAAATCCTTCGGGTTCGTAGATTCGACCCGTTTGAAAAAATGGGTCGGGTTCGGGTTGACCCGGCGGGTTGCCGGGTCAACCCGAAAACCCGTTTATATTAAAAAAAATTTGGATTCCCGCCCTTGCCCGCTGCGCGCTGCGCGCTTCCCCTGCCCGCGCTGCCCGCTGCCCCGCGCCGTCGCACTAAATCGGGTCGAGTCAGGTCAACCCGGCAACCCGCCGGGTCGGGTTCGAATTTCTGACCCGTTTACTTACCCGGGTCAGGTCCGGGTTCAAATTTCTGACCCGTTTGAACCCCGATTAGTTTCAGGTTCGACCCAAACCCGACCCGTGACCCGAAATTGACACCTGTGCATTAAAGAAATGCTCGAAGAAAATTTTGTGAACTCTTTCAAAAAGGTCAAAATATTTAAACCACTTGATTGATTTCTATATATATATATATATATAATGCAAATGAAACAATTTGGCATGTGTATAAATAATGAAGTAAATGAAATGAATTAACTTTATACGTTATGATGAGAAAAAAATTGTTCATTTACTAGACGCAAATAGTATTTAAACTCAGATTCAATTTAATGTTCATAAACAAATGTTTAAAAACTAGATTTGAATCATATTCAGGCTTCGTTTGATATTACTTTCTTACTACCTTCTTAAAAGAGCTTTTTAGTTCAAAAGTTTGTTGAATTAGAAATTTTTGTACTAGAAAATTGTTTTAGAAATCAATAAAAAAGCTTCAACAAACAAAACCTCAAACTATATTTGGATAGAAGTTTTGACACAGTTCAAACATGAATCAAATCAAGTAGTTAGAAACTCTATTTCAAACCTAATGATCAAATTCTGAGATTCGAATAAAGTTTAAACCTGATTCTTTAAGTTAAATTGTTCGTATATAGTTTGAATATAGGTTAACCATCTTTTTTTATTATTATAGTAGAACCCTAGGTAGGGGTGTCAAAATCTGACCCGACCCGACCCGAACCCGATTCAAAAAATTTAGGATTTGGGTCAACATGTTTGACATATGGGTCGAGTTTGGGTTTACTCGTAAACCCGAAAACAACCCTGGTTGACCCTGGAAAGTGATCGCATCTAGTCGCGTTGAGTCAGCCATTAGGTCAACCGTCCGCGTCAACCCGAAATCAAACTTGACCTTGTCTCATCGCGTCAGGCTAGCCGTCTGAGCTCCCGTGTCACGTGCTACGTATAGTCGAGTGCATACATTGATGCCGCCGTGTAGAGCATCGGGAGACCCAGGTTAACAATCGATGTCATGTACTAGACTTCCACTCACCAGTCGATCAGACCCTACATGTCTGCACAACTAGACAACATCAACCCCGCACTTGCAGGCTACACTTGCGCCACCTTAACCTGTGTTGGCTTTGCTTGTTGTTGTTTCGTGACTCACCTCCGCGCTGGCCTCGCCTACCACAGTGTCGCCTCAGCCCGTGCTAGCCTTGCCTGTTCGCATCCGGGTTCGAGGGTCAGGTCAACCCAACAATCCAAAAGGGTCAGGTATGGGTTGGAAATCCTAACCCGTTTTCAAAATCGAGTCAAGTTCGGTTTAACTCGTTTAGACCCGGGTCAACTCCCCCCCCCCCCCCCCCAGCCCTAGGTTTGAAAAAAGAAGTGCATACTAGATTAGAATAATATTTAAACCTTGTATTATATATTTAAATTATATTTGAACTTAGAGCAAACTTCAATTCAAATCTCATATTATGTACATAATATTTTTGAACTTAGGGTTTTACCCAATTTCAAAGCTGTTGTTTGGAACGAAGGTTTCAAACTCATTTCCATCATGTTGGAAGGGAAGGAATGGTGTGAATGCATTCTAGTTTAAAATAAAAATATTATCTCTAACATTTCCTATAAGGGATGGAAGGGATCACTTATGCGAGCTGGTTGAAGGCTTCAAGTCAAAATTACAACCGTTAAAAAGAGTTTTAGCCCAATCAAAGTAGCCTAATCTAAATGTTCATGTTAACATAGAGTGTATCCCTCGTATTTAAATATAAGAGTATTATTATTTGAAATAGAATTTCTGATTTATTTTCTCTAATAAAAATATAAGAGGCTTGTCTATATATATATATATATATATATGTAGGAATAACTATGATTATTCCAAAGCACTCTCATTAAAAAAAAACAGGAAATAAAACAAAGTGAAATTTATATTAAAAAAATCAAAACAAACTAAAGAAAACCTAAATGTGGACGTCATAGAGTGTTTGAAAAAAAAATAGAAACCAAATATCAGTTTTAGGTTTCATTTGGGACGGCTTTCAGACTGTTTCTTAAAAAAAATAGAAAATTTTTAATTTTTACACTGAAAATTAAGAAGCAGTAAGAAAGTCGTCCCAAACAAAGGCTTACTTAGTGGAAATTTGATGACAATGAGTTCTTAATTCTTCAATTCATATTCATAAATATTTATAACTAATTAGTCAAATATAAACAAATGGTGCTCTATTCAATATGACTTACTAATTTTTTATCGGTATTGTGTAAGTTTATGCTCATTAAATTAATATTTGATTTTTTTTAGCAAGCAGTCTATTATTATTGTTGATTAACATAAATAAACATAGATAATTATATAAGGCCGTCGCTGCTGGACCTCTGCCCAATCATCACTGTCAGACCTCCATTCGAAAACCATCATCAGACCCCCCAACCTCCGCAACCGCCGACTGCAATCCCTTTGACCTCCATTGGTGGGAATCATAAAAAGGCAAATCTAACTCCAAATAAGCTCATCTAGCTCATTTAAATTATGATTGAAGAATTTTTTCTAACATAAATTAATTGATCAAATGAGTTGTAATTAAAATAATTTTATAGTCAAAACGAGTGGTATGATAAAACAAATCTAATGAACCCAAAATCAATCGATTATAGTATTTTCAAGGCATTTAAATATTTGATAAACAATCCATAATTAAGGGGATCAATATGGGTCATACAATAGATTATTATTTTTTTTATTTTTGTCAAAATTACCGAATTGCTCATTCTAAAGAGCCTATAAACAAGGCTATCTTCCATACATATTGGAGAAACTCAAGAGCAAAGAGAGCTAAATAGCTCTGTCATGTTTTTTGTTTATCATCGACGATGATTATCACCAATAATCACAATGTCATATCCATACTTTTGACAACATCTAACCCTGTTGTTGAATTTTTAACTGTCTTTTTGTGGACCATAGGTTTTTATAATGCCAATGCAAGAATCAATCAATTGTTTCCAACATAATCCCTCTTTTTCAATCATGAAAATGGGATGATTTTTGTACTTCTAATTCTATAGTAGATTATTGCAACTAGGTCATAACCCGTGATTTTTTCCTTTCTAGTTTTTCAACATAAAAACTTTTATGATCTTCTACAACTTTTCAGTGATGCCTATAATTTAATTTGGAAGAATTGTTCATTTTATCACTTAATTAATATACTAGAATCTTTATCCAAACAAAATTAATATACTAGAATCACTAATAATTCATCAATATAAATAAGTTGAGCAAAAATAACTTTATTTCATGTACATCAAAATATTTTAATATTTATAAATATAAATTTTAATTTATAATACTAGGAGTTAAATCAATACATCAATTTATTATTATATACTTCAAACTATAGAAAAAAATAGAATAAAAAAATACAAAAAATAAAATAAAATATGAAAATCATAATCAATCTCACTCCATTGGTACATGGTCCCTTCTTAAAAAATATTTAAAATCACAATAGTGAGCTAAAATACCATTAGGATACCATTGCAATCAATGCAAAAGAATAGAAATTGTATGTATGCAATCAATAAATCCATCTCAATATAAATATGTAACTGTAAGACTGTGAAGCAGTTAATATGAGCAATACCATTTAATATAAGCTAGCAATGAAAATTAATAAAGTAATGTAATTAATAAAAATCATATAAAATATCAATAAGTTATATTTTTTTTATACCCATGCTAAGTTACAACACAACGGTTTTGTTATAAATATATGCTTCTCAATAACTTATACTTTAGTTCCTTTATATATCATTTCATGTATATTAGTATGCCTCTCATATCAAGCCAGTAAACACCTATTTTATTCATTTCATACACCATCAAGTATCAATGCATGTACATCTATAATATGCAATGCAACATGTATATCATGTATTTCTTATATTATATGTCATTTATCAATTCATTAGTTATATAAGTATTTCTATATGCATGTGTATCAATCATATCTTGTATCATATTTATATTATATTAAATCAATTACACAATTTATCATATATGTTTATATCATATGCATATATAAGTAATGTATTACATCTGACTATATGTGATATATTTCTTACACCAAGTCCTCTAGGCTCTTTGAAACAAACAATAATCAGTCTCATATCATATACGACAAGTTAGATGACTTTCATGTAGTAAGTCGTCACTTCCTACATGTCGACATATTATATAATATATCAGTAAGTCTTTTTATAGTTCTATTTTCATATCATTTAGGATTACACTACAAACCTTATTTAAGGAAAAGCCAGTCGGGCCACCCTCTTGTACAAAAGATAATATGTTCCCAGCCAATATGAACCAGTCAATTATTTATAATTAGTCTTTCTTGGTTTTTCTTAAAGGATTCATGTCATTAATGTTCGACAAGTTTTACGCTTGCTGTCGACTACCAAACGGAATCCTCCACTTCAAACACAAGGTGGATTGTCCAAGTATTTCCCTATTTTGGTTGGGTTACATCAAGGATCAACCTTAAGCCCATATCTTTTTGCTTTAGTCATGGATGTTCTCACTAGACATTTGCAAGAGGATGTACCTTGGTGTATGTGCTTTTTGCTGATGATATTCTTTTGGTTGATAAGACTAGAGAGAGAGTTGATGGTAAACTTGAATTATGGAGGTCAGCCTTAGAGCTTAAAGGTTTTCGCTTGAGTAGATCTAAAACGGAATATATGGAGTGTAATTTTAATAATAATAGACCTAGTGATGGGATTGTGACTTTGGGCGATCAAGTCATTAATAAGAGTACACGTTTTAGATATCTTGGATCCATTGTTCAGAGTGATAGTGAAATAGATGGGGATATTATCAGCAGAATTCAAGTTGGATGGTTGAAGTGGAGGAATGCATCGGACTTGTTATGTGATAAAAATGTACCCCTCAAACTTAAGGATAAAGGCTTGATGTGGGATAAAGGCTTGATGATGTTGTTGTTGTTGTAGTATTTCTTGCTTTTACAAATATCATATACACATTCTATGCAATACTCATAATATGTATATTTATTTAGTGTGCTCATTAGTAGACATACATACATTATATTAAAGACATGTAAGATCAGATTAATATTAAATTAGTGCATAATATGTAATTCATGTCCAAATATAGTATTATGACTCATGATCATTTTATGCTAAGCATTTCTCTATTTATTTCAATTAAAATAACATATATGCAAAACAAAATAGTAAAATTTCAATATAAATCAGTTAACATGTTCAAAGTGACATATCAACCACATACAAAAAGTATATTGTGAAAGTTCACTAGAATGAGATATATTATATTTTTATCAAATTCAGGAGAGAGAAAATGAATAGAACTCAAAATAATCGAAAACTGACGTAGGTTTAAGATTACTTACTACATTTAGAACACTTTTAATAACTCGAGCAATAGACAAAAATCCCCTTGAGTAAGCTTTCACCCTCTCTCCCTCCCTTCTCCTTCTTGCCGAAGCAACAACAAATGAGGGGTTTTAGGATGGCTCAAGGTATATTAAATAAGATAGTGAATTTATATTTTAAATGAGACGGTGGATTTATATATGTAAAAAGCACCTAGCCCACGTGCGCTCGCTTAAATCTTTGAAAACATGAGAGCATGGCGCTACAACGCAAGTGTAGCACCACAATGCTCCCTCAACCAATTTGTAATAATTTAGGGAAACTAAATTTGAGGGTAGTACGTTTTCTATTTGTATTTATTTTTTGTACAATACAATGCAAAAGATACACACTCAAACACTAATGTCATAAAATTTTTAACATGTAACAATAAGATTCATAAAATAATTAATAATAATTATAATTAATAATATATACTTAAAATAAAGTCATTTTAATGTACAAATAAATACTAAAGTTTAGTATGTAGAAAGTGTGTTTTTTGTGAAAATAAAATAGAGTGGTCTACTCATCCAACAGACACATTTTTTTTTAAAATATATATCTTATATTATGGATTTAAAAATATTTAATCATATATTCAAGCATACACTCATATATATTAGACTTAAAATTCATAATTTTGAAGTGGGAACACAAAATTCTCACCCATTAAATAAAAATAGATTACATTATTTTTTTAAAATTTTAGCAATATATTTTAAAATATATAGATAATCAATTAAAAAATAGAATTGATTACATAAGGCTAAATTGTTATATACTTATATATTTAACTTATATATATATATATATATATATATATATATATATATATATATATATATATACTTAAATATTTAAATTATATTTAAAATATTAATGAACTATGGGTGGTATATATGCAATATTACCCATTTAACTTATAAATAAATAAATAAATAAATATAAATATAAATATAAATAAATATATATATATATATATATATATTATATTTAAAATATTAATAATAATATTTTTAAATAAAATAAATTGTCCTCTTATATATTTATAATTAAGCTATAAATATTAAGTAAAAAATTCTCACCCATTAAATAAAAATAGATTACATTAATTTTTTAAAATTTTAGCTATATATTTTAAAATATATAGATCATCAATTAAAAAATAGAATTGATTACATAAGGCTAAATTGTTATATACTTATATATTTAACTTATATATATATATATATATATATATATATATATATATATATATATATATATATATATATATATATATATATTTAAAATATTAATAATAATATTTTTAAATAAAATAAATTGTCCTCTTATATATTTATAATTAAGCTATAAATATTAAAATTTACTTAAAAAGTGATAAAAATATAGATTTAAATATATAATCGATCAAGCGGCGTGGGCCGTACCCGCCGTTCAGCAAATGAGGAGTTGGGAAGCATCCCGAAGTTGGAATCAATTAAGCTTAACAACTACGCAGAGCAGTGGAGCTTTTCTACGGACGATTCTGCAGCCTTCTCCCCCGTGAGGCGTCCCAAGTGGCGGAAACTAACCCAACCCTACTTTCTTTCGTACTGCCGGCAATGGGCACTTCGTCATCCCATTCCTCGCCTCCATCTATGGAAGCTGCCGAAGAGCTCCGCAGGAATCGAATCCTATCCAGCAAGCTCTACTTCAATGTGGCTCCATCCAAGGTATCCCAATTCTCAAGCACGTATCTCTCACCTTTTAATTTTTCTTCAATACGTGCCCTGTTCTGGTTACCTCAGGTTGCCGTCATCTATTCTCCTTCGTACAATATAGCGTTTCTTGGAATCGAGAAACTGTAAGTGTATTATTCTTTAACGCATTTGACATGATCATCTGCGCTTAGTTTTTCATATTGCCGGGTGTTAAAATTGGCTTAAGTTGTTTACTGTGAGATTGACATTTATGTTGATTGAGCTATTTCTTGCTATCGATAAGAAAATCGAGTTAGCATATGTACTGGATACCGTTAACTTGGAAAAAAAATATTGAGTCAGAGACTCGTGATCATTAGTCAGGTCAGGAACTCATAATCACTCTCTATTACTATTTCTATATGCATATATTACTGAATTCTTATGTATTACATATCTAATTCTTTATAATGTGATATACTATAATATCTAAATGTTATAAAAATTATCACTAATATCAACTAATCCAAAGTAAAATATACCTTTTTATACATGTTTCTATGACAATTAAGTGGTATGTGTGAGATTTCCCCTTACTATTAACCAAAATATTTGATTATCAAGTTTAAAGTACAGATGGAGGGTGACTAGGGGGGCTCCCTACCCAATTTTTTTCCCCTTATTTTTATATGGACAACAAATTGTAGACAGTACAATTCGCTTCTATATTAGTTGCATTTTCAGATGCTTGTGCACTGATTTTTCTTTCAAAGTGATGCATGGCTGTGAGTGCTAGTAGAGTTTATTTCTATAAATTTGTATGATCTAGTATTCTTACGAGGCATCAAATCTGTGATACAAATATTGGTAGCATTGAACTTTTGCAGTCATTTACTGCAACAGAATATTAGTTTCTTGCTGTGTATGTATAATTTATTATCCATCATATCTGAACTGTTTGGGTATGAAGAAATCATATATATGTTAGTTTGGTGTTATTTGACAGCTACCTTGCCCTGGTATTGTTCGGGGCTATACAGGCGTAATGTATTTGCATGGCATTGACGAAAGGGAATGAGATGAAATTCTATGTGAACCAAAGACCCTGGATTGCATGCATATTAATTATCTCTTTATATGCTTTTATCATGACATGAACATTCATGCAGGCACCCTTTTGACTCTTCAAAATGGGGTCGCATCTGCCAGTTCCTGACTAATGAAGGTGTTTTAGATAAGAATAGAATAATAGAACCATTAGAAGCTTCAAAAGATGATTTATTAGTGGTAGGGATCTTTCCTTTGCATGTATCATTATTATTATAGGTAAGTTTATCAGATAAATTATCAATAAATCTTCATTAATTCTCAAAACAGGTGCATCCAGAATTATACTTGCATCGTCTCAAAAGCAGTGTGAATGTTTCTATGATTCTAGAGGTAAATCATATCCATTTGGCTTGAACTTTGAAATCCTAAAAGCTATTGAGTTTTTTTGATTCTTTTATTTCTCGCTTTTTTAATCTCCAAAGCAATAAGTTTCAATCTCTTCCAGCCTGTAGAGCTCTAACATCACACTTTTTATACATTATCCAGGAACTTGTAGACAAGAATGTTGGTTTTGCAAAGTCTAAATTTCATGCCTAAAATTTAGATTTTTTTTCTATATAATATTTGGGTTGAATATTAGTTTTACAAATATAGACACTTCACTAAAATCTATCAAATTAAAAAATCACAAATAATATTCTCTTATATAAATCGTCTATTCTTCCTATAGATGGCAAACTAGCAGATTGATGCATGCTCGATCAATAGATAAGTGAGCTTTTAGATTTCTCTTTGAGGTCAATGATCAATTGCTAGCAGTAATCGGGAAAGGAAGTGAACATAGAAGGCCGGTGTCTAGTGTTCAATTTAATGATTGACATTCTTGATCTTGTAACAAATAGAAATATTGCAGCGACCATAGTATCTCAATAGCATCAAATTGTGGCATCTTTTTTGATGCACTCGGTGTCCAAATCCCTTAAGTATCCATCGACAGGTTGGTTTGGTAGCTAACAAGATGATGTTAGTGGGCTTGACATGTTGCTATTCCAGGTTTTGGAAGATGTAAACAATACTTGAAGGGAAGGTGGATCAAAAATAGTATATAATACAATATAGGGGTGTAAAAGAGTCGAGTCTAGTATCTGTCTAATTGAGCTAAGTTTGTTTAACTCTTGTTGAGCTCAGGCTCGGCTTGTTTACTCAACTCATAAAATACTTAAAAATATTTAGTATATATTTTATTATATTATTTTAAAATTAGATTTAAAATATATTTTAAATTAAAAGAGCGACTAAACAGGCTTATGACCAAGCCTAGCTGAGCACCAGCTCGTATAATATATGAGCTCGACTGTAGACTTGAGATCGAACTCGTGGCTCGATCAGCTCGACTCATGTGCTTGTTAACAAGTTGAGTTTTAGCCGGCTCAGCTCACTTACACCCCTACTATAATATATTATATTTTGAGTTGGCGAGGTTTTCCTTTAGTGTCTCTTTTTTCAAATAAAATAGAAAAAGGGGATGAAATGAGAGGAGAACTAGAGAAGAAAAGAGAAAATATGAAGGAAAATATTTTATATCTTCTTTGAAATAAGGAATCTCCATCACTTTGTGAGGTCGTTGAGGTAAGCTAACCTTGATAATTAGACTATACCCGACCAATCAACAATTGATTAATTCGAAGAGGAAGAATGATTTCTCAAAAGATTGTGCATACTTTAGATTTTGATAACTTAGATCTAATCTAAAGAGGACTAAGCTTGGAAAAAGAAAAGGGTGAATCGTGCTTCCCTGCAAGCTATTTTAAAATCCACTAAAACAAGCACTCATGATACCAAAGATGAAAACTGCATACCCAAAGTATGAATTTAGTAGAACTTGGACTTTTAATGAGAAGAAATAGTGGACCAAATTCAATTGAAAGAGTTGAAAAGCTTCAGGTTTAGATAACCTGGACCAAGTTCATCCCAAAGGGAGCTAAATTGTGGAATGGAGATAAATTCAAGGAATCTAGAACAAGTTTGAATGTAAGAAGAGGAATTGGAGGACTCAGTTAAACTTAAATATTTGGATTTAGATAATCTTTTAGTTTTTGATAAGTTAGACTATGCTTAATCAAAAGGGAGCTAAATTATGGTCAAAGGATAAAGGAAGAAACTCAAGGCATTTAAATCAAGTTTAACTTATAAGGAGAGGAACTGAAGACCAAGTCTAACCAAACGAGCAGAACTCTGGAAAGATTTAGGTTTTGATAATTAGACCAAGCTTGTCTTAGATGGAGCTACATTGGGAAAGCTACCAATTAAATGTAGTACTTCTTTAAGTACTTCCCATGGATGGGAGATATTGGATGTTCAGCATTGTAGTCAACAATATGAGAAGCTCAACATTCGACTAATCAATTTCACGCTTCAAAGAGAAAACTTGACAATATCTCACTCGACAAAATCTCCATCACTCTTACAAAACCAGCGATCAAATGAGTAATAGACAAGTATAAGAATTTAAATTACTCTAAAATGAATATCTTGACTTCATGCTGGTATAAAGAGTCTTCTCCCAGAAGTATTGAAGCACTCAAAAAATTTACATCCAACAAGCACATGCACAGGAGGGTAAACCTGAAATTGTATTTTCATATTCAGTATTCAATGAATTTTTGATGTAGAACGGAGGGGGTCGGCCAAAAGAGTGGAAAAAGGGAAGGCGTCCACATCCGTTGAATGTGTTCACATACGGTGAATGTGTTCACATACGATGAATGTGTTCACATACGATGAATGTGGACTTAAGGAATTTCCAAACTTGAGTTATTAAGATAAGGAAAGGGGAATTATGACAGGTCTTTAATTAAATTCAAATTAAGAGAATTAAGGAAAGCCTCCTAATATAATTCATCCTATTTTAAGAAAGAATTTCAAATTCAATTTAATTTAAATTTGAATTTAAAACTTTCCAAACGTAAGATGCATCGAATAAAGAATGCCTTCAATAATCAATTTGAAAAGTGGAGGGAAAGAGGAAATAAGAAGGGGGGTATGGTTGGCGGCTAGCATGATTATGAGTTATTGATATGAGGGGTTAAAGGTGGTTATATTTAGAATCTTACAATAGGAAAGTGGATTGAAATCAACTCCTATTTAAAATTCAAAATTGCATGATTTGAGGGACTTCCCTAAAATAGTTTTCCTCATTTAGGAAGTAAAATTCAAATTCAATTTAATATGAATTTAAATTGTTTCCAAAATTAAAGAGAGCTAATTTATGAAATAATTTGAATACTAGATTTTGAATATTGGAGCCAATGGATGGATGATGGCCGGTGGCTTTGGGAAGGGGATTGGGCCAGCGATTGGGTGTCTTTTGGCCTAGGATTTGGGTGGAGTTTTCGGCCAATAGGAGAAAGAGAGATGGTAAGTGGCGGTTTGGAAAATAAGGAGAATACTACAAAAAAAAAAGAAGACAAAACCGCGAGCCTGACTCTTCCGTAGTTTGACGGGTGATATGTTGCCCTTCTCCCAGTGACTTCAAGCCACGAGCCTGGACCCATCCTGCGGCTGGTGAAAACTCCGATTCCTTCCCATAGGAATCTCACTAACGTCCTCCCAAAAGAACACATGTGCAAAACACAAATTTTTATTATAATTCCATTATCCCTAATACAAAAGAAGGGGCCTCTATATATAGGCCTCAAAAGAAACTAAAAGACAAATTTGTCCATTGGGCTTACATAAGATAAGACTCTTAAAAAAAAGGGTAGAAAAGAAAAATTGTAAAATTAAATCAAAATATAATTAATGAACTAAAATAAATTGGAGTGATATCGGCCGTTGATCTTCGACTCTTCTTTTGAATATCGTCCACTGTCGGATGTCCCCATCATTCTCCCGAGGTGGAGAAGTTCTCGACTACGTCAAGTTCGCATCCCGAGCAACCATGCTCTGATACCAAACTGATGTAGCACGGATGGGGTGGGGAAAATTTGAAAATTGAAATTAAAATTAAATGAGAAAAAAGGGGGGGTGGTTAATTAAATCCCATAATTGAATATCCAATTAAGAAATTAAATAACGAAGCAGGAGGGGCCGACGACATTAAAAGGGGCTTGAGAGTTTATGGAGAGAGATTTAAATGCTTGCCAAGTGGGGAATCTTAAATTAGGGAGAAATATTTAAATCAAATCCTATTTGAATTTGAAATTGGTTTGATTTGAATACTTTCCTAAAATATGACAACTAAATTAGGGAAATGATTTGAAATTTAAATACTTTTGAATTTAAATTCAAATGCTTTCCATATTAAAACACATCCATAATAGGAAAGAAGGCTATTAAACAAGATTGACTCCAATCAAGAGAAAAAGGGGAAGGAGCGGTAGGTAGAGTGCTGCGGACATCCAACCATCCATGCCTATCATAGGAGGAGCTGAAGATCGACGGTCGTG
Source organism: Dendrobium nobile (assembly GCA_022539455.1). NCBI lineage: Eukaryota > Viridiplantae > Streptophyta > Magnoliopsida > Asparagales > Orchidaceae > Dendrobium > Dendrobium nobile. Next base: position 15,641,313 of record CM039735.1, read on the forward strand.
ATCGTCCTACGTTATCTTAAATTTTTATTTTAATTATGCATTTTCCATTTTTGCCCTTACTTGAGAATATAATCTTATGTAAGCCCGAGGGGAATAATCGTCTTATTTTAGTTTATTTTATTTCTGAGGCCTATATATAGAGGCCCTTGTTAGTGTAATGGGATGATGAATTATTAATAAAAAAAAGGTTTGCACTTGTGTTCTTTGGAGAGAACTTGGGTGATATTTCTATGAAAGGGAATCGAAGCTTCCACCAGCCGTATGATGGGTCCGGGCTCTTGGCTTGAAGTCCCTTGGGTCCGGGCTCACGGTTGTATATTTGTTTCCCTAAATCCTTTTTTCATCCTCCCTTGACCATCAGCCAAAATCCCCCACTTTCCACTGGCCAATTCTCCCACAAACTCATCCAAAGCCACAAGCCTCCTCCACTTTATCCATATAAACTGCCGGCCGTAATGTAGGACGATCACGACCGTCGATCTTTAGCTCCTCCTAGGATAGGCATGGACGGTTGGATGTCTGCATCATTCTCTCAGGGTGGAAAAGAGCTTGACTCCGTCGAGTTCGTGTCCTAGGCGAGCAACCATGCTCTGATACCAAACTGTTGCAGAACGGATGGGGTGGGGGAAGAGGGGGAAAAGGGAAGGCATCCACATACCTTGAATGTGTCCACATACGATGAATGTGGTCTTAAGGAATTTCCAAACTTGATTATTAAGATAAGGAAATGGGAATTATGACAGGTCTTTAATTAAATTCAAATTGAGAGAATTAAGGAAAGCCTCTTAATATAATTCAACATATTTTAAGAAAGAATTTTAAATTCAAATTAATTTAAGTCTGAATTTAAAAACTTTCCAAACGTAAGATGCATCGAATAAAGAATGCCTTCAATAATCAATTTGAAAAGTAGAGGGAAAGTGGAAATAGGAAGGGGGGTAGGGCCGGCGGCTAGCTTGATTATGGGTGATTGATATGAGGGATTAAAGGTGGCTATATTTAGAATCTTAAAATAGAAAGTGGATTTAAATCAACTCCTATTTAAAATTCAAAATTGCATGATTTGAGGGACTTCCCTAAAATAGTTTTTCTCATTTAGGAAGTAAAATTCAAATTCAATTGAATAGGAATTTAAACAGTTTCTAAAATTAAAGGAGCTAATTTAGGAAATGATTTGAATGCTAGATTTTGAATCTTGTAGCAAAGGGATGGATGATGGCCGACAGCTTTGGGAAGGGGATTGGGCCGGCGGTTGGGTGTCTTTTGGCCTAGGGTTTGGGTGGAGTTTTCGGCCAATAGGAGAAAGAGAGATGGGGAAGTGGCAGTTAGGAGAATAAGGAGAATAATAAAAAAAAAGAAAAAAAGAAAAGAAAAAACCGCGAGCCTTGGACTCTTCCGAAGATTGACGGGTGATAAGTTGCCATTCTCACAGGGATTTCAAGCCACGAGCTCGGAACCATCCTACGGCTGGTGAAAACTCTGATTCATTCCTATAGGAATCTCATTAACGTCCTCCCAAAAGAACACAAGTGCAGAATATAAATTTTTATTATAATTCCATCATCCCTAATACAAGAGAAGGAGCCTCTATATATATGTCTTAAAAGAAACTAAAAGACAAATTTGCCCATTGGGCTTACATAAGACAAGACTCTTAAAACAAGGGTAAAAAATAAAAATTGTAAAATTAAATCAAAATACAATTAATGAACTAAAATAAAACGGAGTGATCTCGGCCGTCGATCTTCGACTCTTCCTTTGAATATCGTCTACCGTCGGATGTCCGCATCAATTTTACATGGCCAAGGATTCCTGTTTATATGTTTCAAATGATCCAAAGTAAGAAACTATACAAAATATATCAAAGTCTACTTAAAATAACAGGTTTCAATCAATTTTAGAAGTAGAGATCCTACCATAGTTTAATTCCTGAATTGCATTAGGAATGCATCAATAATAGGAAGGAAAATTATGTTAGCAAATAGATGACCAAGGAGCAACACGAGACTTTGGATAGAATTGGTTAGGGAATGGGTGACAGAATGAGGTTGTGGTAGATTTGAAAATGCACAGGGAATAATGGGGAAGGTAACTGGTAGTAGTGGGAGAAGGCGATACACAACAACTGCTTGATACATGTGCTCGCACGTTTGCAAACCCTCTCTTTCTCTTCTATAAGATTGTTGGAAATATTTAATGACAACGAAATATTTTGTACATATATAATAAGATCAGCATGACTATAACTTGCAATTCCCAATATTAATAGAATATTAATAGAATATTTGCGGGACATTTAATCCACATAAATTACACATTTATTCTTCACAATAGAAAATTATGAAGAACAACGTAAATAAATAGGTAAGAAATGCAACTTGGAAGATGAGATTGTAGCTCTGTTCTTAGAGCAAAGTCGTTCCTTTTGTGCAGGATGTGCCCCGCTATTACTCTCAAAGTTGCTTTTGAGTTGCATGTTTTGCTTCCATCGTAGCAGGATTATTTGAAAGTTTTGTCGAAACCTCCATTAGCGCTCAAAATAATATAAAGCCAAAACTATATAAGAATGAAATTTTTTTTTTTTTAAATTTTTTGTGAGAGAGAAAAGTTATTGCATATCTGTGCAGGAAATGGAATGACACGATTTAGATAGTTTTAGTCAATGTGTTATCAACTGAATATCTCAAGCGTGATAATAGAAATCCTGAAAAAAACATGGCACCAAACATTTCTTAAGCTGCGAATGAAGACGTATAGATGTCAGATGATGGAATTGGTTTGAAACTTGACCAATTCAATAATGGGATAAAAACATGGAATAATGATTTTATTTTAAATTTTAAACCCTTTTAAAATACGTTTAAAAAAAGAAAAAAAATGATTATTGTGTTTGCAGCCTTTTGCATTCTTTTGCTTGATATATCATGGTTATGTTATGGAGTATAAAAATAAATTGTGCCTTAAGAATCTTGTATTATTCTTAGTCCAAAGGATATTTTTCTGTATCGTCTGCTAAATTATTTTCTCATCATATTTGCTCCTGCATTTCTTACAAATTACTCTGTTGATTTATTTACTCCATAATGCATTATGGTCTTGCATCATACATGCATGAGCATATGGTTTGTTATTTGTATCTTAAAATAAAGCACTTGCAATTATATTCGAAACTTTCTTTAGTTGAATATTTGAGTGAATCATTTGAGTAATAGTAGTATTTAATTCTTGTTTCTTATTTGAAATGTGTATAACTTGAATATCTGATCCTATTTTTATTAGGTCCCTCCTGTTGCAATGCTTCCAAATTGCCTTGTTCAGCAAAAGGTGCTACATCCATTTCGCATGCAGGTCAGAACTCTTGCATAAGCTGTCTCATTTTACAAATTCAAGCTATTGAAGTTACTTGATCAAAATTTTAGGTGGGAGGTTCAATCTTGGCAGCAAAACTTGCTAAGGAACGTGGTTGGGCTATCAATGTGGGTGGCGGTTTTCACCATTGCTCAGCTCAGAAAGGCGGTGGCTTTTGTGTTTATGCTGATATTACTCTTTGTATACAATATGCCTTTGTTCGCTTGAATATTTCCAGGTTAGCAACTTTTGAAAATTTCTTACTAGTTTTAGGTGCAATTTTTCATCTTTCCAATTCAAGTTGTTGATCTGCAGGGTTATGATTATTGATCTTGATGCCCACCAAGGGAATGGCCATGAAACAGATTTCAGTGATGACCGTATGTTTTCATTTGCTTGAAGCATGCTTGCTGTTAAAACTCAATTCCACTGATTTTGCTTTCGTTCACAGGAAGAGTTTACATAATGGACATGTACAATTCTCAAATATATCCTTTAGTAAGTTTTCTAGCACCACTGAAGATTGAAGAACGTGCATGATTGATGAACTTGACATGTCCTTGTTTTGTCCATCTTACATTTAGCCAAATAGTAGATCAGTATGGATTTGGTGGAGTAGGTTTAGCTTTGCCAAGTACAGTGCTTTTCTGCAAGAGTTGCTTTTGGATTGGCCATCATCTTAGATTGATTGTGCTCTAAGTACGTGGCATATCCTTCTTACTATGCAGCATGCTGATTTACTCAATGCTTTAGTCTGTTTGTATGGTAAACTTGTCAAGGAAGAGATTGTTGCTGGGATTAACATCTCAGTGAAAGAAATACGGTCATGATACAGCTTTGCCTTTTTGAAAATTAAGCTACGTAGCCGCAATAAGAAAAGGGGTTCTTGCCCTCTTCAAAGGATTTTGGGATCTCCCCGATAAAGAAACATCTCAAATTTTGTGGCTTTGAAAATGATGGCTGCAACTTTGAATATTTTCTATTTAGTGGCAGCAAATTCTACTGAAGGTTTTACCGTTGTTTACATCCTTGATGAAGATGGAATACTTATGACAGAACAATACTGACCCCATGAAAAAAAACCATTAAAAGAAAACTGTACCAAACCTTTTAAAAGAATAAATGAAACAACAATCATAATTGTTATTGTCAACAGTTCCATTAAAAGCATACGTGTATTACGATTTCCCATGAGTGATGCTGTGCTCATATCTGGTTCACTCATTGATCTGTCTTGCTCTATGGCCCAACTTCTTGCATAACATTGGTAAGGCTAGGACAGGGTTTAAGGCTGATTTAGTTTTCTGTCCAGACCCATGATTAATACAATAAAACCAACCTTTAATAGCTGGGATAAGGTTACTTATGATGATGATCACTATATAGTCTCAAGTGCTATTGCAATATAAATTTTATTAGGTAAGTGTATGCAGAATACCTGTAAATATGTTCATCTGTCTTTTCAACAAAGCATGTGCTTGATAAAAATCATAGGGTATTTTTTTTATCCTTTATGATATTCCTGAAATCTGAGGTGAGTCAGGTCAATAAATTTGAAGGTGACCTTATTTGATTTGGTGAATAGTGCTTAGGCTCTCAATTTGGCAATAATTCAGTTTCATTTCCTTGTTTCATCAACATGACATCAGTGTAATGTCCCTATAGTTTTCTTTGCTGCAATTTTTGGCAGTACTGTCTGCAATACTAACCTTCCTTTGTATTCATGTTCTAATAACTGTTACAATAGCATCAGCCTTTCCTTACTAAAATTCTATATATAATTTCTAATTTTCAGTTTTGAAATAGTTAAATCTCTGTTCAACTTCAGGATTACGAGGCAAGGAGGTACATTGATCAGAAAATTGAGTTAAAGGTAAGTTTAGTTTAGGGCAAAACGTAATCTGTCCTTGCACTTGTATCCTTCAACAATTTGGCTATTTTTCCTATTTTTTCTAGAAGCATATATTTGGACCTTGCTTCTTACGAAAATTGGAACTAGGCTTTTCATCCTAAGGTGCTGTTATTGTCTGGATAAAAGTCAAAGTTAACCTTAGCTTTGAGATTGATGAAGGTGGAGGTTGTAGGGATTTGTTAGCTCCTATCATTATTATTCTCTCTCTCTTTCTCCCCTCAGGAATCCATATTGCAGACATGAACAGCCATGGAGACGTTGGGCTCTTTTGTGTCTACCTATGTTAGATCATGCAACAGTTTTGTCTCGATAGTCGTCTTCTAGCTGCCCTTATATTTGTTTATTTGATTGAGAGTTGTTTCCAACGGATATGATGCCCTGCAAATCCCTAGTTATGATGCAGGTGACTGAAGCTCCAAGGTTCCTAGCTTGGTTCATGCCTGTGCTAGAGTGATGGACAGATGATGAATACTGATAACATCATAGAAGTGGTGCAAAGATTTGCAAACAAAATCTATAATTTTCAATGAATTTTTTGAAATAGAAACTTTGTAAGTCTCACACGTCATTGTATATACTTCCTCCGTCTGCCCAAACTCTGACACCGTTCCAAGCCATAGACGATTTTGGGTGTACCGCGGGTGGCCTGTGGCCAGTCCACTTTCTTCCCTCCCTCCCTTTTCTTTTTTTCCTTCCTCCCTTCTCCTTTATTCTCTCTCTCTCTCTCTCTCTAATTTGGTAAGACAATCAAATATGTCTATTTTGAAGGATCATGTGTGTTGTCTTGTCTGAAGACCTGACAGATTCAGATAAAAAGATTTCTTTTTATTTGGAAAGAAGCAAAAAATAAAATAGTTTTAGAAGAAAAAAGACCAAATTGTTGAAAGGGCGAAAATGCAAGGACCACGATACTATTTTCCCTAATCTAGCTCTTTTGTACGATTCTCCCAAGGAATTTCACATTGCATTAGCGCTAAGGAAATGGAAGCAACAAGTTTTGTTGAAACTTATTTTTGTTTATGTTTCTTTTTTCATGGATACAGAGCGGCACTAGAACAAAGGAATATTTAGAAGGGTTGGACAGAGAACTTGAGGTACAAATCTGCTTTGCTTGCTTTTTTTTGTGTCATGTTCAACATTTGGTTGCTCTTATTTTTTTTTAGAATGTCCATTGTCCAATGCCTTTCTTTTAACACGTGTATTGGGAGCACCAGATATAAATTTCATTTGAAGAGTGAAAGTCTGTATGCGATTTTTCAAAATATGATTACATGTTTGGCAGATATGTATTTGGCATTATAGATATATTAATAGCTTCAAAGGAAAACTTGAATTGCTGTTCTTGATTGTATCATTACAGCGAGTTTATTCTTTCTTGGCTTTGTTGTGCATGTTATTGTGCAGGGTTTATCTGCTGATATAACTTGAATGCACATTGAATCACAAGCAAAGAGGCTGAGATAGACTATTAATTTTGGGCAGAAATAAGCCAACTATGTTATTCGAAATAGTATTTCCTTTATTTCTATCAAGCACATGCGTACATAATTTTGCACTTTATCATGCTAGTGTTAGAAATCAGTGGGTAGGAACTCATGAAATTAGCTACTGAAAATAAGATTAAAAGAATTGCCTCTATTTAGGCATTAAAAGAGAATTGATTCGTTCTGGTTGGATAAAACCTGAAACTCTGTTAAATTCCTGTTTCATTATAAAATAAAATAAAATAAAATAAAAGTATACGGCATTTTATTTTCTATACAGAAGCATTTTTCCCATCTTAACTGAAAATGTTCTTAACTTTAAAGTTGAAACATGCTATATTTTCTAAAATTGAAGTAGTTGAATTGAAACTAATAGTTTTTGACTAGATCTAAGAGGATTATGATAACTTTTTTGCTTGGATCATTTGTGGGTTATAAATAGGACTCTGAGGGATGTCAAAATGGTTGAGCATTGTTTTTCTTAGAATTCCAATTTGTTTTTCTTGCAATAAGAATTCCAATTTCTTTTAATTCTTGTTTGTGCCTGCGGATTGAATTTGTTTTCTTTGAATGCTTCAAGTGTTAATGACTATTTATGGAAGTGAGTTTTCTTGTACTGGCGCAAGATTTTGTTTTCCTTTGGTGATTTCTATTTTTGTTCTTATCTTAATTTGTTTGGTCATTAGCTTGTGTGTGTTATTGAAATTTTCTTAAGTGTGATATATTTCAGCCTTTCTTTTTTTAGTGTTAACTTGATATTGTTGGAATTTTATGTTTGTTTACTATTTTTCTTCTGGAGTATGAAATTTTCATGAGCATTGAATGATTTTGTAGAATGAAAAAAATGTTTGTTGTTTTTTATATTAATAGTGATTTATTTTTGTGGAAGTTAAGGATTTATATCCGGCAGATTATAATATTTTATATGTTCTAGACCCTTATCCAATAACAATGGTTTATAATTGTTGTTAATAATGAAACTAGGGAGAGTTGGGCAATAGGTTACATAATAGTAATTTGTTGTACACCTTTGTATGATATTCTTTTATGCCAGAATAATCTTAAGGAGCTTTTCTATTTTAATCTCTCTTCTTCACTCTAGAAGTTACATCCACATTTATATCCTTAATCTTTTGTATAGATATAAGATATTGAAATAAGTGCTTTCAAAGCGTTAAGCAAAATACTATGCACAAATGTTTGTTATTTGTTTTAATGCACAAAAAAGAAATGATTTTACTAATTTTTATATTATATATATAATGCAAATGTAATACTTGTTAAATCAACCAAAACTAAAATTACATAAGAAATTTCTTTTTTTAACAAATAGAATGATACATTTTATAATAATAATCTCCAATAATTTGAAAGGCAAATAAAAAAAATCAAAGATGTAAATGATATAAATAATGATGTAAAAATACTTAAAATGCGAAGTATGCTTATGAGATTGTGTCCGAGCAAAGACTATGGCCGAGGTAGCAAGGAGCTAGAGAGAACACGAAGATTTAGCATTCTTTAGATGAAACTTGTAAGCAAGAAGGTACTACACTAGAAACATTAAGTAGTGAAAAATGTACAAGAATTATTGTGGGGAGTGAGTTGTTGACCTCCACATATGCACCAAAATTGATTCAAGCAAGCACAATGAGAAGGACGACCAAACGACGCAATGTCATGTATGGCTCGTTTGAAACACCTTAAGGTCACACGTAATAAGCTCGAAATGCCTCGATGTCACACAAAGTCACTCAAAATTCTTATGTTCGTGAAAAAGAGTTGTCGACCTGTCCAAAATATCAAATTTATCTAATAAGATTCATTCGTGTGCGACCCATTGAGTAACAATAAAAGCCATGATCTTTGGGCACGATGTTGCACGAAAAATCACTGAGCATTTTTTGATTGTTAAACGAACTATACCGTTTCATTTGAAACATTGAAAAATATTTATAAGGGACCTCTGGCTATCAATTCCAGAGAATGAAGTATGAAAATGCCGTTCTATGGATGCTATGCTGGACGAAGTCACTCGAACATCGCCCCGTTTGAGATATGCACTTATTTGTTGTGTTGAAAAGTTGAAATAACTCGAAAATGACACTTATATTGCCTGAGTTGGCAGGTGAGCAAAATAGGCTGAATTTGATCATACATAAGGTGGCAACACAGATCAAGACGTGCGATCAATGAGGAATTATGCGAAGATAAAAAACATACCCCTTATTAATTTATTGTTATTATTACCATATCTTTTAAAATTTATTATTTTAAATAAGAAAATTAAAATAAGATTAAAGAAATAATCGATAAAAAAAATCCTTTTATATATTATCTCTGCCTTTATAATTTGACCAAAGGAATTAAAGCTTTTCAAAATCTCCCTAATTCGCGATTCTCAATATTCTCTCATGCTGTTGTTTCCTCCCATTCACTCGCATCATCCCCTGTAGTTCTCCCCTTCCCACACTTCTCATAGTTGCGGTTCCCTATCCCCTTCACACTCTCTTATACTTCGCTTTCCCACACACTTGATCCCCACCAGCAGCCTTACATACAAACATCTCCCAATCATTGCATATGAGCCCACCATCCTGCTTGGCCTGCAACACCTGACCTCCATGCATCAACACCACATCTTCTTACCCAATCACTCAACCTGCTCCTACACACGACCTTCTTCAACTAGTTTCCTTCAACCCCCTACGACCTCAACCATCGGCCAACACCCACTCCCAGCTTACATCCCTCTGCTCCCAACCTTCGATGCTAAATCATGCTTAGCCCCCAGCTCGTTTTTCTTCATAGTTGACTCCATCCAACAATTTTTCCATCACATCCAAACATTTTCTCCTCACATAACCACTCTCAAACCACCCAACACCTGCTCGACTTTCGCCCGAACTTCTCCTCCTATACCCTACTTACTCTCTCAACCCCTCACATAGCTATTGCCGTCCAACAACCCAACTAGATGTGAATTTGCTGCCTATTTAGCCAATCCATCTCTTCTCTCTCCTTAAACCCACTCCTACCTCAATTCACCTAGTTGGCTACCTATTTCTCTATTCCCTCCTTCCTCTCTCTCTAATAGAGATATCCCACACACGCTCTCAAACTTTCTCCCTCTCTCTCTGTATTATATAAAAAAAATAAACAAAACAAGAAGGGAAAATTAAAAGTGTTCTCTTGTAAATTTTGTATTGTCGTCGCTCGCCTCACGAAGGTACAAATCCCTAGAACTAGAAAAATCTCCAAAAATGTTGTTGGCAATGTGCTTACCACAAAGAGTGAACACCGTGCTTGCTTTTCCTAACCCAACAAGGGAATCTCATAAACGATGCCCCGTGATGCGATAGGTAAGTACGTGCTCTTTTTAATGCGATTGGAAAATTTTTTATTATTTGTACGCACTTTTCTTAGCGCAACAGGGAAATTTATGAGTCTATAAACATATATCCAAAGACACATACGTGCTATTTTGGTGCGGTGGGTTGATGACCATGGCCATTGTGTCTTATGAAATTGACAATACACATTTTATTTAGAGTGGTGGGTATGCCTAGTACCGCCTGATGACTCCCCTTATGAGGAGATATTGGGAGGTTGTCGAAATTTGAATAAAATGCACTTATAGGAAACCAAACTTAAAAGTATTATTTTTAAAAGAAAAAATGCGATTGTGAATTTAAAGACTTACATAATTTATAGAATTAAAATTGCAAAATTTAAAGACTTGTAGAGAACTTGTAACGAACTGGAAAAGCATGCTTGTGAATACATAACCCTCTATGCCAACACTAGAACACTTACAGATCCTTAAGGATTCATTCAAAGAATTGTGCTGAAATAAAATAAGCTGAATATTCTATCAATTTATAGAAATGAAAAGATGCTTCTACTTGCCTTAAATTAGCTCACTTAAGTATGCATTCTACTTTATTTAAAAGCTAAAGGAATCTAAAAAGAGAATCTAATTTATTTTTAACACCATCAGATCTGCAACACAAACGTGCAAACGGACGGAAGATATATTTTAAATCTCAAAATGATATATTGTGTGCACTCCAATAGCATACATGCACAAATAATCAAATTTGAATGTTTTAAGAAAATCTCACGTGCATCAAATGTAATTTTCAAAACTCAAGCATAGTTCCTCGAGAAGTGTGATACTGAGAAGCATGCTCCACTTCGAATTGCATGCAAACACCTCTTAAAGCATGCTGTGGCACTGAAATGTGTGCGATAGTCTAAAAAAATTGCAACTGCACTAAAACACATGTTATTATTTAAAAAAAAAATCAATGTATATTGCAAAGCAAGTAGCTTCTTCGAAAAACACGCAGGTAAATAAGAGTGCGACCACATTATGCAAATCTACCAAAATGCGTGCATTTGATTTGCGTGAGCACATTGAAAAGCTTATGAATACATTCAAAGCATATTTATACACCGTGAAAGTTCACCGAAAAATGTGTAGCTGCATTGTGCAAATATATTGAAAAGTATGCATGTTACTCAAAAATAAATTTTAATCATAGACCAATGTGGGCAAAGAGTTTATCCCATGAAAATAGAATTAGGATTGAAACTTAGAATTTCTGTATTTTTTTTAGTATATATATAATTTCATAGGAAGATAAATATTCTATATATTTAGGAAATTAAATATGTTAGAGAATTGACTAAGGAGATTGATAGTTTAGGATTTAAATTATTATATTGAAGTAGGAGTTATACTAGAAATGATGTAGTTGCAATTATAAATAAGAGTTTGAATAATAATGTTCTAAATATTAATAGAATTGTAAATGGAATTATAGTTTTAAAGATTATTATTGATGTTAAGATTATTAATATTATATGTATATATACTCTTCAAGTAGGCTAATATGTGTTCAAAAATAAATTTTTCTTGAAGAAAGGGTTTTTATTAGAGGAGATCTAAATGACATATTGATAGAGTAGTAGAAGATTTTAAAAGCATTCATAATAACTATAAGTTTGGAGCAACCAATGAAGGTAGTATGATCATACTAAATTTTGCTTTAGCTTATGATTTTAAAATTGCTATTATTTTATTTATAAAAAGATAGAGGCATCTCTTCACTTATTAGAATGGATATAATAAAAGTCATATTGATTATTTTCTTATAGATCGTTTAGATTGCAAAGATTTTAAAATCATTCCGAATGAAATGTTTATGTGCCTAGCATCGTTGATTAGTTTTGAACTTTAAGATAAATGAGTGAAAAATGAAAAATAAATTAAAATATTGTGGATGCAAAGAATTTAGCTAAGAAAATAATGTGTAATGGCAAGAATTTATTTTGTAGTAGTTTTTATAATAAATTAGATACTAAGGTGGGAAAAAATGTATGTATAAGTTAGTCAAATAAGAGATGTGATGACTAAAGATTTTGTTCAAGTGAAGTACATTAAGGATGAAGACAAAAAGTGCTTTTCAATGAAGATTATGAGAATACGATTGACTTTAGTGACCTTAACATTCTAAATAAAAATAGAATTTTTATTTTTATCGTCATATTAATAAGATCAATGTTGATAAGACTTAAAAAAATGAAGTACGGAAATCAATAGGACTTGATGATAGTTTATTAGAAGTGTGAAAATGCTTAGGAGAGTAAAGAATTTCTTGGCTTACTTATAAAATTTTAAATATTATTGTTAAGGTTAAAAGATGTCAAATGAGTGGAGTATGTTAGTTCTTGTTTTTAAGAATCAAGGTAATGCATAAGAGTATAGGAATTATAGAGGAATTAAGTTAATATGTCAGACATTAAATTATGAGAGTAATTAAGCATAGGTTATGACATGTATTAATGTTTTTCAAATTAGTTTGGATTCATGCCGATAGGTCTGCTATAGAAGCTATACATTTTTTGAGAGGTTTTATAGAGAACTATAGAGAGAGTAAGGAGGATCTACATATGATATTTGTTGGTGTAGAGAAAACATATGATAAAGTTCCAAAAGAATTGCTTTGGAGAATTCTAGAAAAAAAGAGTTTTTTTTTTAGAAAAAAAGAGAGTTAATAATACTTATATGCAAGTAATTAAGGATATGTATACAGGAGTTATTTGTGTTCAAATGCAAGATGATTTGACCAAATATTTTTTTATTTCAATTGTATTAAATCACATATCGATTTTAAGCCCATATCGTTTCAATTTATTCATGGATATTCTTACTTGACATTTGCAAGAGATGTATGTATTCTTTTTCCTGATGGTATTCTTCTTGTTGATTAGATAAGAGAGGGAGTTGATGAAAAAACTTGAATTACGAAGGTCAAATTTAGAGTTTGAAGCTTTTTGTTTGAGTAGATCTAAAATTTAATAAATGGTGTGTAATTTTAAAAGTGAAAGATTTAGTGGTGAGATTGTGACATTTGGTTATCAAGTTATTAAAATGAGTGCACATTTTATATATTTTGGGTCTAATGTTCAAAGAGATAGTAAAATAGATGAGGATGTTATTAGTAGAATTCAAGCTGGATGGCTGAAGTGGAAGAATGCATTGAGCCTATTGGGTGGTAGAAAAGTACGATTCAAACTTAAGATACATTTTTATAAGACGGTGGTGAGACTTGTAATGCTTTATGATATGGAATGTTGTCCATTAAAAGAGAAGCATAAAATTAAGTTGAGGGTTGCAGAGATGAGGATGCTTAGGTGTATGAGTGGCTTTACACTTAGAGACAAAATGTGAAATGAATATATATGTGAAAGGGTTGGAGTAGCTCCAGTGGTAGATAAGATTAGAGAGTCGCCTTAGATGGTTTAGTCACATAAAAAATTGGACTTTCGATGACCCTATTAGATCTGCTATGTTTAGAAAGATAGAACTGGGCCTAAAAAGACTTTGTTAAAAAGTATTAAAAAGACCTATAATGACTTTTTTATCAGGTTTAAATGAGAATTTGCTCTTAATATGGCACAATGAGAATAAAGGTTTATTATTATTGCCGTTGTTGCATGTGCTCTAACTGGTGCATTGAACTCCTAAATTTAAGGTCTGAGAGTGCTGCGTGGGTTTAAACTTGAATTTAGATTTCAAGTCCAATCTTCTTACTTAAAAGGACTAGAATTTACATAACTTGGATTAATAAGTGAATGTACAATGGTAAAATCCAGCGAGATTTTGTTTTGTGTTCACATTAGGGATTTAAAGCATCTTAAAAAGAAATTCGTCATAAAAATACAAGCTTTTGATTTCAACATTCATAAAACAATTCACAAGATCAATATTTAAACCTAATTTTATGTTAGGGGGCAAACAAAGTTGATGAGATTTAAATAACAAAATTATGAATTATTTAAATTTTCAATGTTGACCGTGTTGGAAGTGAATCTCAAATGGAGGGAACTTTATCATTTTAAATGCCTCCAAACCCTGATAAAACATAAATATAAATTTTAAATTGATTCAATTTCACTCTTATGATAGTTGTGTTGATGATAAATCTCAACCAGAGGGATTAATTCTAATAATCAAATTCTCATACCGAAAGTGACTTAAATGTCATCCACAATAATGGTCGTGTTGAATGTGAATCTAAATCGGAGGAAACTTTATCTTTTTTAAATGCATTTAAAATCAAATAAAATATATATTTTTTGAAAATGTCTTGAATGTCATTTTGATGATGACGGTGTTGAAAGTAGTTAAATATCAAAATATTTCCAAATTTTAAAATTCAATCTGTATCAAAATTCAAATATTTAGAGAAAAAATAATCACATAAAAATTGAAGTAAAATTCTTCCATCTTTCACAATCATTTGATGAGGTCGAAGAATTCAGAAATAATTTTAGCTCACAACTAACGAATTTTCAATCGAGAGTTTTACTAAGAGTTATTCTTAGGTAATCTCCCACCAGTAAGTACATGGCACATATCCTCTAACTGGTATTTTGGTTTCAAAATAGCTCCATAGGATTAGTGGTTAGGCCTATATGGCTCCACAAGTAAATAGTTATGACCGAGGCTCTTTGACTGAGTGGTTTTGCCATGGATAGACTTCTCTATATTACAATCACAACTAAGCCGGTATGCTCCCTAATGGCTAATACATTTGAATAATGAATCATATGTTATATTTAATAGATAACAAAATCTTATGTTATCTAAGGTTGACTTGAATTTGTCTTTTAGGAAAATATTCACCCCAAGTCTATAAGATATCATTGTACGAAGCAACTCATGGCTGCCGGCAAAGATCCTTTGGTTATTGTAGGTCGACTATCTCCTTTGACCGAGTAAACTAGGGCCCATGACAACTCAGGACGATAGAATTAGATTTTGATTGAGTTTGTCATCATTCATTCACCATCCACTTTAACTGTAATTTGGTAAATTTTAAAGCATAAATATTAAAATTGCTACTATTATATGCTAGGTATTTAGTACCTATTTAATGATTATCTTTAATCGAAAGTGTTTTCCTGTCATTGAGAGGGATAATTAGCCATGGGAGTTTGCAGTTATGGGAAACCTGAACTCAGATCCTAATGTCCTTACAAATGAAGGTAAAATTCTTGGGTAGTGTCTTATCTCTGACCAATTTGCTTTCTCAAATTTTAACTTAAAACTTAATCCGTTAAAATTGTTTCTGAACACTTGGAGAGGATGGGGTGCAAAATTTTTGAAGCTCACATATTTTTGGCAACTTCGCTAGGGAATGTTTTTCTTTCATCTTTAAATAGTCGTACATAACCTATGAACTCATTAAATTCCCTTAAGCAAGGTTCCAAACTCTTACAATTTTATAAGACATTTGTTCATATTATTTTGTTCTATCGAGTTTATGCATTTTTAAAGTGTAAGGTGATGTGTAAAATTCTGATTACTAATTTTCAACTTTTATTTGTGTAGATTAGATCTCTAGAACACTCCTTCCATAACCCCATCTATTATGTGGTGCCAACATTTTGTTGGCTAATGATCTCATCAACATCAGAGACTCAAGAGAGGCCATCCGATTTGCTAGGCTAGAAGTACCTGTAGTTACTTCCGGGGCTGTCTTCATCCCTATTCATGACATGACTACCCAAAGTCTTATCAAATGGCCTTATTCTATTGAAGCCTCGACATGACGCACACAGTTGTCAATGCAGTGAGTACAATATTTGAGAGAGTTACCACTGTTGAAGAGGTTCCCCGAAAGAGGATCTCAGTCTTCAAAGGCTATCCCAATTAGAAACCTTGGCTATAAAAAGAGTTGCAGTTGGGAAGAAAATCTTTTTGGTACCTAAAAATGCTGCTACTCTTCCAGTTGAATTGTTGGCACTTGGAAAGAATGATCATGAGGCTTTTTCATTTGGAGGAGGGCTGTCTAAGAGACAGAGGAAGATGAATGCTGAATTGTGGGCTCAATTATTACAACAGTGCACCTCTCTATACAACCAGCCCAAGAGACAAAAGTGTGTATTCATACTCAGAATAAATTTACGAACTTAAAATATGTGAAAAAGGAACAACTCTATCATTGAGTTAAAACAGTCATTTTGGGCTCAATAACACTAGGCCCTAATCCTTCTGAAGGAGCCCGAAATTCTATCCACCAATGTTCATAAAGTCCTTAAAGTTTTTATGGAGAGAGGGCTAATGAAGAATAAAATATCAAAAGCTGCTTGTAATAGGGACTAAACCCCACGTGTAGGTTATCATCTGTCGTGGTGGCAGAAAAAGAAAGGAGACAAGCTCTGTAGATTGAACATTGGGGCTTGACACTTAGACCTCATGTCCAAGAATCCGCCGCTGAAAGGTCCTGATGGAAGGAAAATGAAGTATGGAGACTAAAGTCTCTAAAAGAAAAATCTACGAAGAAGAATAAAGGCATGATATATGGCGTGTACTCCTAGCGATCCGCCTAAGAAAAATCCATCAACAATGGGTGTTGAAAAGAAGGTCCCTAATGATATCATATATGATGGTCGACACCCTAGAGAATTTTTTAGGAGATCACATTGCCTTACAACTCCACTCTCAGGAAGAGGTCAATTTTAACCTTAGCTCTCCGATTGAGGAGCTTTTCATTTTAGATACACTTGAAAATCCGGATATAATAAGTAGAAGAAGATGATGATGAAACCGTAGAGCTCGAAGTAGTCTACATGGTGGGGCATAAGAATGAGCCAAGCAACACCATGAAGCAAGATCTACTATTGTTGGAGCCACAATCTCTCAAGAAGAATGAGCACAATATGATCATACTGAATGCACAAAGTCTTTTGCAGGGGATGAATAAGAGGAACATGAAGAAGGCCAACTACTAACTAATACCATCACGTTGGCACAATCATAGAGGTCTATGAAGTGCCAAATGAAGGAAAAATATAAAGAGACCTTGCAGCCAAACACAATAATGACTGAAATGGCATAGATAGCCGTGATGATGTAGTTGATGTAAAAAAGCATTGCTACTAATCTCGCACCAATGACAACGACTCAATGACTGAGAAATAGTGAGAAGATGCAAATGACTCTGCCGAGTTAGCGTGACAGATGTTGAAATGAACCATGAATTATTAATTATAATTTCGCTCTCAACAAGAGTCAACCATATAACACTATGATGTGATGTGTCGAAGCAGTGTGACATGCACATTTTACTATGTGCTTGTGCTTTATAGGCAACCTTTGTACAGGGCAAGCACATGACTAGTTCAAAGGAGAAAACCTTTGTGCATCGAGGAACATCCATAATGTTTCTTGTGAATGCCGATTCAGGTTTCATTCAAGGTCACAATCCGCTATAATGAGCTATAGCAAGAAACCATAGATGATAACCTTGAAGTATATTCAAAACTTATGAATATTTCATTTGGCTTTTTTTATCAATTAAAAATTATTGTCCAAGTTCTGAAATATGAATAAGGGCACCTGGGTCATTTGGCCATATGCAAAAACACAGTAGTAGGAGTGTAGGACAACTGGATTTTTCAAATAGCATGAACAAAAACTGTTTCATCCATAACAACTTTAGATAGTAGATTCTTTTTTAGCAATTTCACAATTGTCTTTAAATGCAACTCGAGCTATCTGGACCCTTTATATTCACGTAATATTATTGTTGTTCTACTAATCTTAAACCCATATCTCCTATTTTTTTTTTTTTGATTGTTTCACTTTCCATTTATTTCAATAGACGCCATACCAATTATAATTGCCCTTATGTGAAAACAGGAAGCAGACACTGAGGCATCTCACTTTAAATATACATGCATTCATTGATGGAATCGATCTTTTAATATTATAAATTTTCCATTTTTATTTTGACTCTTAGATTTTGTAATTCTATGAAATATTGGTTTAATTTTGATTATAAATTAGAAGTCTCCGGGCATGTAAATTCACTGCAGATGTGAACATGATATATATGGAATTTAAACTATTTGATAATGTAATGGTATGCTTGAATCTTGAAAGGTTTCCTATAAGAATTTCTAAGAAACTTATTGCTAGACAAACATAACCTTATGAATTATGAATTGGAATTTCAATAACGCTCTGGCATAATTCCGCTCTTCAATATGTCTACTCTGACTATCTTTTATGAACCTGTTACCAATACCTTGAATTCTTTTCCCTTTACATTCCTTCTTGTTAAATTAGTAGCCAACATTTTACCAAAAAATATATATTCATTTTGTTCTTGAAACTACTCTGAATGGTGCATACTTGAGGTACTTGTGCATTGTTATGATAAATCTACTTTTAATTTTTCTTCGATTCCTTTACAGAAGCATTGCAAGCCTTGATTAATGATATATTTTTTTCTTAAAAACCTGGCAAAATAATGCGAATCTGAAAGTCTATACAAATCAGATACACCAATCACTTGTTAATTTTGATTTAGTTCTTTTATTTCGTTGTTTTTTTGTTGTAGTTCTTTGGAAATATGTCTATGATTGTTCCCTATAGAGAATGGCTTCTCGTTTGTTTGATGGTCGTGTCCAATCAATGTTCCTGGATGTTGACTTTGAGTTAGTTTGGCTGGGTTTACTGTTGCTGTGTTTCCTTCTGTGGGATCCTAGCTGAAGTCGCAGATTCAATGTTTCAGGAGCCATTCCCGCTGCTGGTGCTGTTGCTGGTTTGCGCTTTGCTAATAATCGATAATTTCTTTCTATTCTCGATTACTGCACTGCAACGTTAGATTCTGGAAGTCTTGTGGCTTCTTTCGGCAAAGGTCTCTGATAGGAAGTACTTGAAGATTTCAAGTAAATCTAACAGTATTGATAAAAACAGTTCACAACTCCAATGGAAAACAGCAAAAACAATAATTCTATTGAAAAATCCGAGGAAAAACACTTGAAATTCACTAGTAGAAGAAAAATAGCAAGATACAATTGATCCTCTATTCGAGAGGAGGATCGATCTCTCCCAAATCTCTAGACGCCTATAGAGCCCAATAGAAAACCTAAATCTGAGAGGTCTCAAATTTCAGCCAAATTCAAGATGTCCTAACCTAGGAAAACAAACTATTTAATGCATACAATTCAAAAGGAAATCTCTAAACATTCCCTACACTCAAATTTTCCTCTCAAATTCCTTAAAAATCTTTCCCAAAAAACTCCCTCCGAACTGGACGGTCGGCTCCTGCATACCAGAGGCGGAAAGTCCTCTTGTTTCGTGTAAGCCGGTCCCGACCGGCTGGACAGATCTAACAGTCTCTGTCAAGTGTATGACCGTCTGTGTAATTTCCTTATTCGGCTGGGTTTCGTAGTATATATTGCCTTGTTTGTTATCTCAGGAATATGGGAATCTTATACTTCGTGTTTAGCGTGTAGTGGAGATCGCGGTAGATAGACCTGAAACTATTGCTGGAAATGGGGTTTTGAGACTGTAGACTTGCGTTTATCTTGATTCTTAGTTTTTGTGAAACTAATAAACATAAGTTTATTTTCAATTATGAATGAAGGGTCTCTAGGCTTTTAAAACCCAATCTTAATAAAATTCAAATCCTCTCAAATTTGCGCACTGTTGGCTGTGAATTCTTGGAACGTCTTTTACTGGCATGTGACTTAAATTTTTAGTAGCTTTTTGTACTTTTTATCTATTAATTTTATAATTGGTTTTTTTTTTTTTAATTTATAATTGATTTTTGCATGCGTGATTGAGATTTGGTCAAATTTGTTACATTATAATTTCTTTTGTATAGTCTAAATCTTAAATTGTTGCATGGTTCTTCATTCCCACATAATATATTTTGTGCTTGGATTATAGATTGCAAGAAATCAATTTAATCCCGAGTTGGTGGTTTACAATGCTGGCACTGATATTCTAGATGGAGATCCTTTGGGAAGGTTGAAGGTACTATCTTTTCTTATCCATTTTTCATTTTTTGTTAATATTGTTTTTCTCACTAGACATTTGCAAGAGGATGTACCTTGGTTTATGCTTTTTGCTGATGATATTCTTCTTGTTGATAAGACTAGAGAGGGAGTTGAAGGTAAACTTGAATTATGGAGGTCAATCTTAGATTTTAAAGGTTTTTGCTTGAGTAGATCTAAAACAGAATATATATATGAAGTAGATGCGTGCAATTAGTTACTAGCTTCAGGTTTGTTTGGCTTTTTATTATCAATTTGACACAATTGCATTATAGAATGTTAGTCCATCTTACCAAATCTATCTTTTAGAACACATTTTCATAGGGAATATGAGTTTTTGTTCATTAGTTTGAATTTATGAGGCTAATCTAGATGATGCAATTCATGGTTAATAACATAATGCCTCATGATTGGGTTGAAACAACTGCATTCCCAACTTAATATTATGCTTCTCTTTTAATGGCAAATATTTTGTGCCATAAAGCATTGCAGGTCTCACCACCATCTCATAAAATTTTCCCTTAAGTTTGAATTATACTTTCTTATCACACAACAAATCCGACGCATTCCTCCACTTCAACCATCCAATTTGAATTATACTAATAATATCCCCTTCTATTTCACCATCACTCTGAACAATAGACCAAAGATATCTAAAACGAGTACATTTATTGACAATATAATAGCTCAAAGTCACAAACCTCCACTAGATCTATTACTACTAAAATTATACTATATGTATTCAGTTTTAGATCACTGTAGGAAAAATGCATGTTACCGACGGGCAAAATCCGCCAGAAAATGTCCAAAATCCATCGGAAGTAAGCATTTCCCACGAATTTCCGACGGAAAATTGCTTGAAGGTAAAATGCGTTTAGGAAACATGTTACCGTCGCAAAATAATCTGCCAGAAAGATTTCCAACAAAATTTCGACGAAAAATCTGTTAGAAATATTTTCGGTAGATATAAACTCCGTCGGAAAAATAAAAAAAATAACAAAAAAAAATTAAGAAACCATCAGCCCATTGAAGCCCTATTCTAGCCCAGCTGGGCTCACCCGTGACCCTGCCCGCCAATCGCCCTGCGGGGCCCCATGAACCGCTGCCCGCCGATTCGCCCTGGCTCACCCTCTTATGCCCTGGCTCATCCGTGACTCGTTGCCCGCCTTGCATGACTTACCTGCCATGCCTGCGTCTAGCAGGGTTTGAACCCCGCCCTTTAGCCCTCCCGCTGCCCGCAAGACCATCTTGCCACCACTGCAAAAAAGGTATTAAATGATGAGTTGTTTTCTATTTATATTATAAAAGACAGAATATTTAAAAGCTGAGTTTATATTTTATTTAATAAAAATTAAAATAATTAAATTAATTTATAAAAGCTGAGTTGGTTTAATTTAATTTATATTTTATTTAAAATAATTACTATATTTAAAAGCTGAGTTTTTTTAAGATCAAAATAATTATTATATTTAATTTAATAATAAATTATTAAAATTTTAAATTTATTTTATTTTAGCAATATTTAATTTAATTGAACAAAATGTATAATTTTAAATATTTATAATTGTCATTTTTCAGAAAATTTAAAATTCCGTCAAAAATATCGACAGAAAATCCGCTGGAAATACCTCCAAAAAACTCGCCATAAAATCCGTCGAAAATACTCCGTCAGAAAATCTGTTGGGATTTTTTACGAATTTATTTCCGCTTGAAATAAGTGTTTTTCCTATAGTAAGTCTACTCAAATGAAAATCTTTAAACTCTAAGGTTGAGCTTCATACTTTGAGTTTACCTACAACTCCCTCTCTAGTCTTATCAACAAGAAGAATATCATCAGCAAAAAGCATACACCAAGGTACATCCTCTTGCGAATGCCTAGTGAGAATATCCATAACTAAAGAAAAAGTAACGGCTTAAGGCTGATCCTTGATATAATCCAATTGAAATAGGAAAATACTTGGTCAAACCACCTTATATTTGAACACAAGTAACAACTCCTGCGTATATATCCCTAATGAATTGAATGTAAGCATTATTAACCTCTTTCTTTTCTCAAACTCTCCATAGCACTTCTCTTGGATCTTTATCATATGCTTTCTCTAAATCAATAAAAATCATATGTAGATCATCCTTATTCTCTCTAAACTTCTCCAGCAACCCTCTCAATAAATGAATAGCTTCCATAGTAGACCTACCCGACATGAATCCAAATTGATTTTGATAAACATTAATGTCACGTTATAACCTATGCTCCATAACTCTCTCCCAATGTTTTAAAGTATAACACATCAACTTAATTTCTCTATAATTCGCACAATTTTATGCATCTCCTTTATTCTTAAAAATAAGATTCAACACACTCATTCTCCACTCATATGACATTTTTTAGTCTTCAAAATAATATTAAAAAATTTAGTAATCCAAGAAATTCATTCAACTCCTGAGCATTTTCACACTTTTATTGGAATATCATAATGTACACTAGTTTTTCCACACTTCATTTTCTTTAAAGCCTCTCTAACTTTAGTTTTACTAATATGCTAATTAAAATAAAAATCTCTATTTTCATTTAGAGTGCTAAGATCACTAAAGTCAATTATATTCTCGCAATCTTCATTGAAAAGCTTAGCAAAATATCTCATCCACCTTTGTTGATATTCTCTTTTAAAAAAAGTATTTTTTTGATCTTCATTCTTAATACACTTCACTTGAACTAAATCCTTACTACTTCCATCTTTTCATTAGACTAACTTATACATATATCATTAGTCCTCTTTAGAATCTAATTTGTTATATAAATTATTAAAAGCTAAAATCTAGAGAGGGAGTTGAAAGTAAACTTGAATTATGAAGGTCAACATTAGAGACTAAAGGTTTTCGCTTGAGTAGATCTAAAACGGAATATATGGAGTGTAATTTTAGTAATATTAGACCTAGTGAGGGGATTGTGACTTTGGGCGATCAAGTCATTAATAAGAGTACACATATCTTGGATCTATTATTCAGAGTGATGGTGAAATAGATGAGAATATTATCAGCTGAATTCAAGTTGGATGGTTGAAGCGGAGGAATGCATCGAGCTTGTTGTGTGATAGAAAAGTACCCCTCAAACTTAAGGGAAAATTCTATAAGATAGTAGTGAGGTCTGTAATGCTTTATGGTGCTGAATGTTGGCCATTAAAAGAGAATCATAATACTAAGTTAAGCGTGGCAGAGATGAGGATGCTCAGGTGGATGATTGGCTTTACCCTTAGAGATAGGATACAAAATGAGCATATACATGAAAAGGTCGGAGTAGCTCCAGTAGAAGATAAGATTAGAGAGAGTCGCCTTAGATGGTTTGGTCACATAAAACGGCGGCTTTCCAATGATCCGGTTAGGAGAGTAGAGGTATTAGATTTGACGTATGTTAAGAAAGGTAGAGGCAGACCTAAAAAGACTTAGTTAGAAAATATTAGGAATGACCTTTCTTTATTAGATTTAAACGAGAATTTGACCTTTAATAGGACACAATGAAGAAAAAGTATTCATGTAGCCGACCCCACGTAGTGGGATAAAGGCTTGATGTTGTTGTTGTTGTAAAATTTTTGCATCGCAGATTGGCAGATTGCTTTTTTAGACACCTTATGAGCCTCTTTATATCTTCACCAATTTTTAGAGTTTTTACATTTAAACTAATTATTATAACAAAGCTTCTTATTTTTTATCTTTTCTTGCACAGTTTGATTCTACCACCAACTTTTTTTTATTAGGAGCTTTTTCTTTTGAAACTTTAAGCATATCCTTTGCAACATTCTTATTATGACTAGTTATTACTTTTCACATATCCTTCGCTTTATCATGCATAGACAAAATCTTAAGATCTCGAATCTTGCTATCAAACATACTTTTGTTAGTGTTCTTTAAATGCCTCAATCTAATTTTAGAATAATGTTTTACTATATTTTTCATATTCTACCCCTTCATCTTAAAGTCTAAAACTAACAAGCAATGTTAGGTACATAAATTTTTGCTTGGAATAACTTTACAATCTTTGCAATCTTAACGATTTGTTTTTCTTATAAAAAAATAATCAATATGAGTTTTACTATATCTATTCTTATAAGTGAGGAGACGCTCATCTCTTTTCTTAAATAAAGTATTAGCAATTATAAAATCATAAGTTAGAGCAAAATATAATATAGTCTTATCATCTTTATTAGTCGCTCCAAACCCACAGCCTCCATAAATATTTTTAAAATTTTTTACCTCTCTACCAACATGCTCATTTAAATCTCCTCCAATAAAAACTCTTTCTTCAAGAGGTATCTTTTGAATTAATTCTACTAAGCCATTCTAAAATCTTAATTTTAAACACATCCTGATGTAGAACGAAAAAAAATTGAACTTTGAAATTCTCAGATTTTCTCAGCCTGTTCTGCCGAGAATCATAGAAACAACTACTAATGACGGATCAATGCTATTTGAAGCTTTGAATCTGCATGATGAGCTTGAGCAGGTCTCGGCAAATTATGCCAAGCTTGAATTAATTCATACTCCAGCTGCTGAACACGTTCATAGTGATTTGGTTACTTCAGAACAACAGAAAGTTTCTATTTCTGGTTAAAATGGCTTGAGTTTCAGGTTGCTGGAAAATCAAGCCCAAGAAAAATCAATTCCTTAATCCCGTGGAATGAGTCAGGGAAATAAAAAAAACAAAAAAAAGGAACTAAAGCCAGGGAGAATTCGGCCAGTGTGGAGTTACGGGAGTGACGAGGTGAAATATAGCATTAATTCCTAATTCCCCTAATTGATTCAGGTCTTAAATTAGGCATTAAAGCTTGAGAGGAATTTGGCCATGAGGGGGAGTTACGGGAAGGAAGAGAAGAATTAGGGAATTACTTCCTAATTTCTCTCAACAGATTTTGGAAATATTTCCAAAGAATTTTGAGTGAATGAGGGGATTAATTAGGAAAGAAGTTTCCAATCCCAAATTCAAGGGAGAAGGGGGCCGGTCCAAAGGGGAATTAATGAGGGAGGCGGTGAGCTGAGAGGGATTTTAGGAATTAAATTCCTAATTCCTTATGCAGAGATGTGGAAATTAAGTTAGAGCCAAAGTATGAATGAGAAATTTCAGCCCGATAAGAGTTTCAGAAAGTGCAATTATTTCCAAAGGAAGGTTAGGGAGAATATAGGAAATAAATTTCCTAAATTCCCTGTATGGGGCCGGCGGCTTGCATGAATAAGGGGGGCATTTAATGAGGTGATTTAAGGCTCCTAAATTTGAATTTAAAATTCAAATGAATTTAGAATTCAAATGAATTTAAATTAAGGACTTAATGGAATTTGCTTAATGTTAGGGAATTAAGGAAAGAAGCAATTAAACCCCTTTTGAATTTGAAATTCAAATCGGATTGAAAATGGAAACTTTCCAAAAATAGCTTTCATAAATTAGGAAAGATTTCGAATTTCAAAATACATGATTTTGAATTTGAAATCAGCCCAAAATATGAACACCCAAATTAGGCAAGGATTTCAATGGGGAGAAGGTGGAAGGTGGCCGGCGGCTAGAGCTTGGGCCGGCGGTATGAGGGGTTGGGTGGAGTGTCGGTCGTGGGTTGAGGAGGTGGAGCTAGGGGAGCTAGGGGGAATACTTGGGTGGATGAAGAGGGGAGGAAGGAGATGAACAAGAATATACGAGAAAGATATAGATAAATAACGAACTCACAAAGAGATCGTAAGGACCGCGAACCTTGGACTCTTCCAAGGATTAACGGGTATTGCAAATTACCCTCCTCGGGCTTCTCCTCTCATGAACTCACTAAGAGATCACCATGAACTCACTAAGAGATTGTCAAGAACATAACATTTTCATTATCAATATCCATCCATTACAATAGCTTAAGGCCCTTATTTATAGGCCCCAATATGAGAAAATTCGAAATTACAAAATTGCCCCTTGGGCCATAACACTCAAACAAACTGTCCTAGGGGTAAAACAGGAAATACATTAATTTAGAACTAAAATTCAGAAAAATAAATCATGATAGAAGGTTTTAAATGATAGCCGTCGATTTGCAACGCCTCCTATGATAGATGCGCCAGATCTTCGTGCCGATGTCCGCATCACATCCAAACTTGCTTGAGTAGTATAAGCATTTATAATATTAATAATCTTAGCATCAACAATAATTCTATCTTCACTTCTATCAATTTTTATAACATTATCCTTTAAACTCTTATTTATAATTCCACATACATTATTTCTAGTATGACTTCTACCAGAATACCAAGGTTTAAAACCTAAACTATTAATCTCCTTAGGCTTCTTTCCAACCCATTTAGTTTCTTGAATGCATAAAATATTTATCTTCCTTTGGATTATAATATCAATTAATTCTATTAATGCCTATAAGAGAACCTACATTCCAAGATCCTATTCAAATTCTAGTTTTATGGACTAGTTTCTTTGCCCACATCCGTCCATGATGTAGGAACCCTTTCCTATTTAACACTGCACCTGGGCTCTGGTGCAGTGACCCTTGCTTATTTGTCGCTATATTCAAGCCATACAACGCGTCGCTTCCAGGAAACACCCTAACATTAACATAATATATTAAAGGATTCATGTCATGATTATTCAACATGTTTTATGTTGGTTGTCGACTACCTAACGCATCCATATATTTTTCTCATGTAGGACTTGGGACCTGGCAACAACAATGGGTTAAAAATTTTATCTTTTGTAAAATTAATTAAGATGTTTACTAAAGTTAATTAGTTTCTAAATATAAGTTTAATTCAATTGGTTTTGCTATTTGGATAGTCTTAAATTATATTAAACCTAATTATATCCTATTTAGGTAAGTTGATCCATTTGCTCAGATTGACGTAGTTAGGTGGATTAAATGGGTTGGATCATATTAGATTTGTGTTTCTAACATTCCTAGATATAATCTCATGAATTTGATTTGATTTGACCAATTAATTAAGCTTGTCCACTTTGAAAAGTATATTTTTATTTGGGTCTGAAAGAGATGTTGCATTGTTTTAGTAAATTGATCATCTTAGAGTAGTCAAATTTGGTCAAGTCCAACTAGAATTTTCTTTCTAACATATAGAGAATCACTCACAGCAATTTGACCAATTAAAGGATTTAGGCTAAGAGACCTAGGATGGGAGCCTTAGGGGTATTTTGATATTTTAGGATTTTAGGTAAAACCATGGTCAATAAGAGTTGATAACTTCATAGGCAGATTTATTAATACATGGATTAGAATAAAATTTACATTTTTTTAATGCTAACACCCTATTTTCCCTTCGAAGTATTGATATGCATTTATATTTTTCACTTTGTTGTGATCACACTCTTGTTTTTATTGGCTCAGATCAGCTCTGAGGGAGTGGTGATAAGAGATGAAAAGGTCTTCAGATTTGCAAAAGAAATGAATGTACCCATTGTCATGCTAACTTCAGGTACTCATCAATTCGATTTAGACAGTTTTCTCATTGTTTTTTAAAATAGTTTTTTAGTATAAAAATTTTTAGGTGCTTCAAAAAATAATAAAAAAACTGTTTCAAATTTAGATTTCGTTTGGGACAGCTTTCTTACTGATTCTTAAAAGCAGCTTTCTAGTATAAAATTTATAATTTTTGTACTAAAAAGTTGTTTTAAGAAATAATAAGAAAGTCGTCCCGGGTTTCATTTGGAATAGATTTTTTACTGTTTTTTAAAGCAGCTTTCTAGTATAACAATTAAAATTTTTGTATTAAAGAACTACTTTAAAAAACAGTAAAAAAACTGTCCCAAATGAAACCTTAATCTTCATCTTGGTATCACTGCCGCGTGTCCTCCCAAATAGATATTCTCCTTAAGCCTGTTTTATTTCAGGTGGTTACATGAAATCAAGCGCTCGAGTTATTGCAGATTCAATTACAAATCTTTCAAAGAAAAATTTGATTGATCTGAACTCTTCTACAAATAACAATCTGTAATATTCTGATATCTATGTTTTTTAATTGTATAGAAAAATGTTTGTAATTAATATGAGATATATGTTTGATGAGAAAATTATTTTGCATGCATACCTTTTCTATGAAAAGATTATGATGCAAATCATAGTTCTATTTGAAATATAAAAATGTGATGATTTTGTTCAGCTTGTCACAACAAAATTATATTTGCTGTACAATTGTATCAAATGATATATATATGGCTATTTTGTCAAATAAGATATTTCAAAATTTTAGGGGTTTTTTTTTTTTTTTTTTGCATTTGCAAATGTAAAGATTTTAAGGGGAATTTACATATATTGAACCCTCATGTATGTATTTATTTAATGTTTAAATATTTCTATTTTTATATAATAATTTAACTTTTAAATTATGTGAAAAGTATGATTAACATTAATTATTAAAAGTAAAATATAACTTTTAACGCATGAATTTTGATATGACTTAGCGTTAAGATGTTGAAAAATTAAACAAAAAAGCTTGACCTTTGTCATTGGGCTTCTATTGCTTGACCAACTAATCACCATCTTTGGACTACCAAGGTATATTGTCATTGGTTGACTATTGTCCGATTAATGTTGTCTTACAACCATCACAAGGGAATTGCCATCAGACCACTGTTGCATGACAAAAGATCATCATGCCACTTCTTGGTCATTATTATTGAGCCACCACCCTCACCCGATTGCTCGTCTTCATCGAATCACAATGGCTTGATCATTGTCCTTGGTAGGGGTGTAAGTGAGCCTAGCTGGCTCGAGCTTGACTCGTTAATGATGCAATCAATGCTAGCTATTTTATGTTTTCTTTATTTTCTACTTATTTTTAGCTTTCTTTCTCCTATGGCTTTAAGTTTTCTCCTATTGGACCCATGGCTTCCATGTTGCCCTTCAGTTTCTCCAGCTATTGGTTGCTCATTTTAGGCTCATTGTTAATCCCTATAAAGGTGTTTTGACTTCTCGTTATGTTGGTTGTTTGGTTGAGCTGTATTGGTGCTTGGGTGGTTCATTTAGGAGAGCATTTAATGCCTTTTCTCCCTACTTCTCCAATGTAATGTGGTTGATTTTCTTGTAAAAAAAAGAGAGATTTGTGATGACTTTTTGTAATGTGAAACCTACGATTTTTAGCTTGCGAGCTATCATATTCTACATTTCCTCTACTAATTCATCTTGGACTTCTATCTTCTTCTCTCCACGGTTTTTATTTCATTTGTATCATTCTTCTTGAAACTATTGTAAGTTGTAAGAGGTGTTGTGTCATGTTTTATTATAAGTTGTAAGGTGTTGTTATGTCCCATTTAATGTGAGTTTGAAGTGGTGTGTTGTTCTGTTTTATTTATGCTTGTTTAAGTTATCTTGAAATGAAGTTTGTAATTTGCATTCCTAGAACTAAGGTTATTTTTAGGTTGCATCAATTTGATATCAGAGCCTTAGGTTTCATCAGTTTGATATCAAAGCCTTAGGTCGTCATGTGAATCTTCCGTTCTCTTAAAAAAAAGGAAGTCTAAACAGTCAACAAGCTAAAGTTCCAATTTAAGAGGAAGATCTGTCATTAGAAAGAATGTATTTGGAACCTCAGGGAAGCATTGACATTCAAACTGACGAATCAAACCAAGTAATCCATAACTTTTTTATCAATAGATTGGGTTCCATTTCAAGCAATTTCTACAAATCCAATTCAGAATGATCGTCCGAATATCTTTCAGCATGCTACTGATGCATTCTCATTAAGAGATGAGATTTTTCTATCATGGGAGAATTGATATAGTCAAGGTTAGCTATTTTATATTTTCTTTAGTTTTCACTTGTGTTTCTAGCTTTCTCCTGTGGCTTTTCATTTTCTCCTGTTGGCCCTTAGTTTCCCTATTGTCCCTTCAGTTTCTTTAGTTGGATGTTCCTTTTTCCCTGCTAACCCCTGGATTTCCCTTATGCTGATTCTTGATTTCCCAGCTGGCTCTTAGTTTCCCTATTGCCCTTCGATTTCTAGCTGTTGGCTGCTTGTTTTAAGTTCTTTGTTGATTCCTATAAAGGTGTTTTGACTTCTCATTATGTTGGCTGTCTGGTTGAGGTTTTTTTTTTTTGCTTGGGTGGTTCATTTAGGAGAGCCTTTAATGCCTTTTCCCCCCTTACTCTCCAATGTAATGTGGTTGATTTCCTTGTGAAAAAAGAGAGATTTGTGATGAAATTTTGCAATGTGAAACATGCGGGTTTTTAACTTGCGAGCCATCTCTTCCATATTTCCTTTACTAATTCATCTTGGACATCTTCTCTCCATGGTTTTCATTTCACCTCTATCCTTCTTCTTGAAACTATTAGAAGTGTTAAGTGATGTTGTGTCCTATTTTATTATAAGTTGTAAAGTGTTGTTGTGTCCTGTTTAATATGAGTGAAGTGGTGTGTTGTTTTGTTATATTTGTATTTGTTTAAGTTATATTTGAAGGATAAAAAAAAGTTATATTGGAAGGAAGTTTTTAATTTGCATTTCTAGAACCAATATTGTTATTAGGTTGAATGAGTTAACGAGGTCGCAAGTCGAGCTTATCGAGCCACGAGTTTGAGCTCGAGCCTATACTTGAGCTTAAGCCTAGCTCGGCTCGAAGGCTCGTTAAGTTGCTCGATTAAATTAAAATATATTTAATAATTAATTTAAATTAATATTACATAATATATTTTAATAATTTTAAATTAATTATATATTAACAAATACAAATTCTTACAAATTTAAAATTAAAAAATTAAGTTCAACAATTGAGTTGAGCTCTTACTTTCTAAACGAGCTCGAGCTATGAGTTTTTAACTAGTCGAGCTCGAGCTTAGTAAACAAGCTTGAGTTGTGCTAGAACTCGACCTTAATAACAGTTAAACAAGCTCAGCTTAATTAGGGAGATACTCGACTCGACTTGTTTATACACCTGATTGTAAAACCGCTATCACTCGGTCACTATTATGTAAACTCCTCTCATGCCCTATTGGCTCTACACTATTTTCCATCAAAGGCTCAAACTTTGCGATCTCAACTTCTCCAATTTAGGTGATGGGCAAATCTTTGGAATCAACTTTAGGTGATGGGCAAATCTTTGGAATCAATTTTGTCATTGTACTGATCCAAATATTCTAATATGCAATAATTATACTATTATTCTTTAAATAATATTAAGCTTAATGCTAAGTTTTTCACAAACCTAACATAAGATTTGCTTTGCCTTTCAAGGAAAATATAATATTACTTTAGATATTATTATATCATAATTCAATTATAGCAAAAAATTTAAAAATAAAACTTACCCATCAAATTATTTAAAATAAAAAATAATTTAATTAATCAGTTAATTTACTCTCATTGAAGAGCAATAAAGTTCATAACACAATTTAAGTTTTTTTCTTTGAAAAATTATTCTGTGCGGAAACCGAACGATGTCCAAAGACCAATTAGAACGTGTCACGTCACTTTTTTTGCTTGGTATCAGTACTCGATACCACTATATACCAAATGATGTAACATATTTTAATTGATCTTCGAACCGTCCAATATCCGCACACAATAATTTCTCATTTTCTTTCCCCATTTAAAACTCTTTTTTCCTTCAAACTTCTAGAAGCCTGCCAAAGTTCATTCCAGAATTATTCTTTATACCACCCCTCTTTTCTTTGCTCTGCTAATTCCAAAACCCAATGGCGAACTACGGTACGATACCTTCCTCCGCTTCGCCTCCATCTCTCGACTTCATCTCCCGCGCCAAGGAGCGTGGCCGAGCTGCTCTCTCAACTCGCCGGCCATGGAGCGAGATGATCAGCGCCCGGGTCTTATCCCTTCCCCCGAGCCTCGGCGATGTCTACCTCCGGATCCGCACAAACGTCACCTATTTTTCCATGAACTACGCCATCGTCTTTTTATTCGTCGTCTTTGTCAGCCTGTTGTTGCATCCCGGTTCCCTCCTAGTCTTCTTCATCTTGATCGGCACATGGATCTTCCTTTTCTTCCTCAGGGATCAGCCACTTGTGATTGGTGGTCGGGCGTTTGATGAATCGTTTATTCTCATCAGTCTATCGGTTGTCACCATTGTGTTGTTGTTGATATCCAATTCTACCGTGGACATTGTTGGATCGGTGGCTACCGGGAGTGTGGTGGTTCTAGCGCACGCGGTGCTGCGGAGGTCCGATGATCTGGCTGTGGATGAGGAGGCGGCGGTGGCCGGTGGGTGGTATGCGGCTGTTGGGGAGAGCAGCAGGACTTCTCCTGCATCATAGTTCTGGACGATTTAGGTATTCATTTCAGGATTTATTGAAGCTTAGGTTTTGATATTGTTGGATGTTTGCTTTCTAATTTTTTACTTGTATAGGTTTGATTAGGCGCAAATCCCTTCTGTTATTTTTCAGTCATGCACAAATGAATGCAGTTTTCATGATTTTCTGTGTGATTTATATGTTACAAATGCCTGTGATGCGCATCATTCATGTTCTTGTCTGGCAGCTCATGTAGACCTATTTCAACAACGTATTTTGGATGTTTTAATTACTACTATTCTGCCGTTTTCATCTCCGGTTCTTTTGGAAGAAAGGGATTTTTACTTGTGTTTATCTATTTTTATGTTGTGATTATAGAGCTGTAACTATGGGTGTCAAAATGGGTTGATGGGTCAGATTTGGATCCGTGTAAAAGTTGACCCAAACAAAATGTAGTCAATTCAAAATCGACCAATTTAATAAACGGGTCAAAAACACCAACTCTTTTTAACCTATTTTTGTTTAATTTTTTTGATAACTTATTAACTATAAAATTTAAAATATTTGATAAAAAAATAAGAAGATTACACTCGTAAGCAAAAAAGTTTAAGGATAAAAGATATTAAATGGATTATTTCCAGGTTAAAAATGGATTCGTTGGTCAACTTGAATTCAACTGGTTTAATAAATTAGTCAAAAAATCTAACATGAACCCGATCTCTTTATTAAACGGGCCAAGCTTAACTAAAATTTTTTGGGTCTGATTGACGGGTTGGATCATTTATTGACACATCTAATTTTAACTATTTTCCCCAAATTTTTTCCACTTCTTTTTGTCCAAATGGCGCGTTTTCATTTCTCATCATATTTTTTGTTGAAAGATCTGTAGGTTGTTAACTCTGTGATTAGTTTTGAGTTGTTGATGACCTGTTTGCTATATGGTGCCAGTGAAGATTTTGGGTTCTTGGTCACAACTGGAGCACTTCGAATGGCTTGTCACTCCCAACTACACAACCAAAGTTCTGAAACAGAAAAGAAATGAACTGGGAAATTCTCTTCCTACTCAGCGTTGATTTTCTCTTTATTTATAGGATTTGGGAAAAATATTACAGGATTAGTTGTCAATTTACCGCCGGAAAATGGTTACAACAGACTCAACTAGCTATATTTCAAATGTCAATTTCTACTAAACTCCAGTTTGCACCTGACAAATATGATAACAAGAGATAGTTACACTCAACTAACATATCCGTCAACCATGCCGCTGTTTTGGAGAAATTATTATGTGCATACACCGGACCGTATGGGGCCGAATCAGAGCATGTCACATCACATGGTACACGGTGGGTATGCAGCCGTGATACACAACAAAGGGGTGATGTGGCGCGCTCTGATTCGACTCCGAACGGCATCCGTATCTACACAGAATAATTTCACCTATTTTTGCGCTCTATTTTTGGTGACCTTGTCCTTAAGATCAAAGTTCGGATAGACCAACTGTAATTCTTATGCAGAAATCTAATAAGGGTCCTCTGTCTGGTGTCAAACCATCCATTGAAGTAAGTACTGCATAACCTATTTATTGTTATATGAAAAAGGGAACGCTGGTTAGCAAAACCTTTTGGGTACCGTGGTGGTTGGCCCTCTATTAATGGTGCTGATAGTGTAGCTGGGTGTAAATTGAAATCTTTGCAGAACAATTCAAGGCAATAGCTGGATGCATTTTACTTGTTTCCAGAAATCCCAACTTGTAAGTTGTCGGCCCAATCTTTGCTTTCACCCAAATTGTTCATAAAATCATCTTCAATATGTTAAAAGGCTGTGTGGCTATTGATGATTGTCAATAAGGAGAAATTATTATATACGGAGATCGGACGACAAGAATTGTCCGAATTTGTTGCCATTTAGCTGTTCTTTTGCTACATTTTTGTAAATACTCAACAGAATGTTAGAAAAATGGCAATTATGAATACACTTTTGATAAGTATTTGCAAAAGCGCAGTAAAAAGGCAACAAATATTCAATTAGTAGGATATTTGCTACGCTTTAGTTGCCCTTTGGCCGCGTTTTTCATATAATCATCAAAAGGGTAGAAAAAGTGTAATTGTGAATGCATATTTGTTGCCCTTTCGCTAAGTATTTGCAAAAATGCAGCAAAAGAACAGCTAAAGCGCAGCAAATCCGGACTATTCTCACCGTTCGGTCTCCACACAGAATAATTTTTCGTCAATAAAGCTGTAATTTAGCTCACATTTGATCACCAACTGCAAAACTTTATTTTCTGAGATGTTTGTCCGCTAACTGTTTCATAAGATTCTCCATGTGGTGTAGGTTGATTCTTGGTGGCGTCAATACTCTCATTCCTTCAATAACACATCAACTGCCTTCCTCATTGGTGTTATAAGAGAAATTATTGTGATGTGCGTGCACACTGCTTATTTTATTGTGTATTTTTTGATACATAATTTTTCTACGTATTTTTTTACATATTTTTTGTGTATTTAGTGAGTATTATTTATTTGCTATTTATTTTGCCACGAAAAAATTATGTATCAAAAAATACGCAACAAAATAAGCAGTGTGTACGCACATCCGAACACGTTCGGATTGCGTACACAATAATTTCTCCTGTTATAATAGTCATATGGTATAGTAGACGGTGATGCTTTGTCATGGATGATTTGAAATGGAGATAATCTCGCATTGGGTGGGCCATCGGATTATCAATAATAATCACTGTATAATTTAAATTTCTTTTGAAACAGCTTTTTTACTGCTTGAAAAAGTAAATTTTTAGTATAACTTTCGGATTTTTTTTATTTATAATACATATTTTTTAAATATTAGATAAATTATTCTTGGACCATAGCAATTAATTTTCATTTTACATGTTTATAAAATTATAAATTATAAATTTAAATTATATGTCCTCAGGTTTAGTTCATTTTATTTTAGTTATTTTTTTATACTCAAGAATATAATGATATATTGTGATTGTATGATTCATGAGTACTGTATATAATTTTTTTAAGTCAATGAATATAAATACATATGAATGTTTTGATAAGTAGAATTTACTTACATTGATGGATCCTTGTAGTTTCATCCACAAAAGCTGACCCCATCACATGTTAATTACCCACCTTTGTTAAAGACAAATGGGTCACAAATGAGTCTTGCATTTTCTACTGTACAGAGCTTCATAAGGAGTCATATTTATGATGGACTAATAATTGTTATAAGTAAACTCTATCAGTGGAATATGATCCTCCTAATTACCTCCAAAATTCAAATCATAGAATCTGAGAAGATCCTCCAATATCTTAATAGTACTCTTAGACTGTCCGTCTATTTACGGATGAAAAGTTATACTAAAATTGTAAATATCTAGTTCATTAATGAAAAAACAACAACCGAACTATGAGAATCCCTATCAGACCAAGATATTTAACTAATGTTCATAGATATTGAACTTATGAAAAAAAGAAAAATAATTATGTAATCTTGCATGCCTCACTGATATCTAACAGCTAGTTGATGGGTCAGGATAAAGGAAATTGCTCACCCAGATGGCCCACTCGGAGAAGTTGCAAGCAACTTCAAAAAAGGTTGCTCAAAGCGACCAACAAATGTGGCTTGCCCGGGCCTTCCGTGAGCTCGCCCCATATGAGGTAAATTGATGACTTCGTAACTCAATACTTACCACATGCCTAGATCATCTCAATTAGGGGTGTCAATTTTTGGCACGACCCGAAATCCGACCCGAACCTGACATGGAAAAATCCAGGTTCAGGTCAACCCGGACCTGAAATGGGTCGGATTCGGGTTCAACAAATCAACCTATTTTAAAAATCGGGTCTTGTTTGGGTTAACCCAGCAACCTGAAATTGACACAAAAACTCGTATTTGACCCGAAAATTCGAGATTGACCCGAAAATTGAAGATTGATCCGATTTTTGACCCAAAAACTACCAATTTTGGGTCAGCCCGGGTCATCGTGTCGGGTCTGGTCGACCCGGACCTAAATTGGGTCGGGTTCGGGCCCAAAAACCCGACCCATTTTTAAAATCGGGTCGGGTTGACCCGAATAGTGCTGGGTCAGTTCCAAGTTCAACCTGAACCCGGCCCGTTGACCTGAATTGACACCCCTAATCTCAGTCACACACTCTCTTAGGACAAACATTTTCATCAAACTTAGTTGCATGAATGCGCATATTCATAGTATTCTTACATATACTCGCCACGATCATCTGAGCCAAAGCTCTCCCTTCATAGCATCTCACTAACCTCACTCTACGCAGGTGATCTCGAAGCTCTCATACAAGTCACTAAATACATCAACCCACTCGCCAGTAGTCGATTTCCTCTTATATGCGCGCTCACCCAAGCACACTTGCCCTTGTCAACTTGGTAATGTTGGATACACAAAAAAATAATTCCCCAAAAACCTTCCAACCTCATCCTCTTTATGCCAATTAGGAGGTGGCACATGTTTTGGCAAAATGCAATGTTGTACTTATTTTACTTTTTTCTTGTGCAAATTTTCATGTAGCCATTAGAAATCTATAAATAAAGGATGATGAAGAACAATTTGAAACTTTATGAAATTTTTTTTTATTGATATAGTAGATAACTAGATACATTGCCATCTTAAATACTCACAATCTCTCTCTCTCTCTCTCTCAATCTCTCTCTCGTACGCTCTTTGTTTTGACCTGTTTGTATGATCGGGTGTCTTTCACGAATAAATTTGAATTCAACGATAATTATGTCAAGTATCGTCCTATAAATATTAAATGGGTTTTAAAACCTTAAAATTTATTTTTATGATTAGTATTACATATAAATAGATTATCTTATATTAGTTTTAAAATAAAATTCAATAGTTTTCAACCGATATCTTGATACAACCTTAAAAAAATACAGTCACAAAAGGAAAATAAATCATGAAACAAAGTTTTACCGTGTTTAAATATCACATATAATTAAATATCACATATAATACCGAAAAGAAGATTGTATTTCGATTCCATTGGAGAATTAGCACATTTATAGCAAATTTATTATTTATACGACATATCTCACATAAGGTATCTCTAGTAATAAACTTATTAAGGCTTCGTTTGAGACGACTTTTTTATTGCTTCTTAAAGATGCTTTTTAGTATAAAAATTTTAATTTTTGCATTAGAAAGTCGCTTTATGAAGCAGGAAGAAAGTTGTCCTAAATAAAGCCTAAATCATTTTAAGTGTTTTATGAACTTAAAAAGCTAGCAATTTTTTAACTAAAAAAATACTTAAAAAAAAGGAAAAAAAGGCTGTCTCTAACAAGAACAATTATTAGGTCCGGCACCGGACCTAACTCTACATCCGGAGGTCAACAACATGTCGCCACGTGCTCTTACTCTTTACCGCGCGGCCCAACGACCTGACCCGGACCGGAACCCACTATTGCTATGTTCACGTATTGCTAGGTATTGCTTGATAGTAACGAGAAATACCGCTCTGTCAAGACGAATACCTAGCAATACCTAGCAAAACTGGGGTATTGTTCGGTATTGCTCGGTATTGGTCTTGACAAAATGATATTTCTCATTATTACTGAGCAATATCGAGCAATACATTGTAATACCCCGGTCTGCAAAAATCAGCCAATACATAGCAATCCCGGGTCCGATCCGGGTCAGGTCGTCGGGCCTCGTGGTAAAGAGTAAGAGCACGTGGCACCATTTTACTTGCGTCCGAACGTAGATCTACGTCAGGACACCAGACCTAATAAAAATTCCTCTAACGAAGGCTTTGTTTGGGACGACATTTTTAATGCTTCTTAAAACAGCTTTTTAGTAAAATTTTTGTACTAAAAAACTATTTCAAAAAGCAAGAACGAAGCCATCCCAAACGAAGCCGAAGTTTAAATCTGACAAATTTGTAAGACATTACATTTGTAAGCCCGCAGAACCCAACAAATCCTCACAATCATTCCTAACTAAATTCCTCATAATCGTCTTTTGCTCGCAACCAACCATCAACCGTCACAATTGTCCTTTGCAGTGCCCCTTATTGTGGTAGTCTGCGCTCATAACAATCTCAATCATCATAGCGCCAACAATTTCTATCATCTTTTTACAACCACCTTTCAACACAACTCACTTTGATCTGTTGGTTGAGAACTTTGACTATCAACTGAGTGGTTTTGAATTCTCGTCTTGAGTATGTGATGTGTGTGAGAGTTTGTCCCCTTAAAAAAAGTTTTTTAGTTTAAAAATTTTTGTATTTAAAAATTGCCTTAAAAAATAACAAAAAAGTAATGTCAAACGAAATCTTAATTGGCCTAAATGTCCACACAAAAAACAACAGCTTTACATGTTGTCGTTGACTCGTTGTCATTTACATTGCATATGAATATTATTGCTGGTGCGCTAGACTAAAATCAAGAGATAAATTTTCAACTAATCAAATTAAAAAAATGTCATACATTTATTTTATAATTGATTAAAATTGAAAAAAAATCAAAATATAATATTTTCATTTACATTATATTTGAGTTATCAAATATCCTAAATAATTGCAAATAAGCAGCTGCTATAAATATATACTTGTGAAATA
Organism: Dendrobium nobile; assembly: GCA_022539455.1. NCBI lineage: Eukaryota > Viridiplantae > Streptophyta > Magnoliopsida > Asparagales > Orchidaceae > Dendrobium > Dendrobium nobile. The sequence continues at coordinate 15,680,242 of CM039735.1, forward strand.
AATATTTAATTATTTTTGCAAATTCTTACTCCAAAATATTTACCGTATCCGCATAGGGGTGTAAATGAGTCGAGTTGAGGCCTTATCGAGATTGACTAGTTAGTTGGAAAGCGAGCTCGAATTTGAGCTTGTCTAAATGATCTCGAGCCGACTCGCGGGTCATGAACAGGATTTTTACTTGGTCCGGTGCATGGACAAAGAGCTATGTTCGGCCGGCATTGAGATCGCGCCACGTAACAGGCACAAAACTGCGAACTCGACCCGGTGAATAGTGGGTATGTTGCACGTGCGTTTTTTAAATCCTTGACAACCCGGTATTGCTAGGTATTTGTCAATTTTGCTCGGCAATAACCAGAAATACCATTATGTGAAGACAAATACCGAGTTTTGCTCGGTATTGGTCTTCACAGAACGGTATTTCTCGTTATTGCCAAGCAATACCTAGCAATAGAAATATCGAGCAAATACCGAGTAATACCCAGCAATACGCGAACATAGCATTCCCGGGTTTCGGTCCGGGTCAAGTCGTCGAGCCGCACGGTAAAGAATAAGTGCACATGGCGTGATCTCAGTGATGACTGAACGTAAAGCTATGTCCGGTCAGCGGACCTAATAATTGTTCCTCACTTGCACCCGTGTATCTGCTCAAAGTTCTCTCCCGCAACAGAGATAAGGGCGGGTCCCACACGAAGCGAAATGGAGCGATCTGCCGGGCACTAGAAGTGCGAAATTTCGGAAAAAAAATTGTTAGTATGTGCTGAACAAAAAATTATTAAATTTATTTTTGAAAATTTATTTTTATTAAAAATTTGAAATATGTTAATCACAAAATTTTTTTTAACAAATTTCTGCTTCTTAATTCTTAATAAATTGTTACAGCAATGGCAACCAACTTCCAATAATTCTTGCCTTCTTTCGCAATTTTCTTCGGCACTCTCTCGCTCTCTCTTTCTCTCCATGGGGTATCAACGGAGGATCCTGGCCGCCGCCGTTCCAATTTCATTTATTCTTCTACTTCTATGCGAATCGTCACTGGCCTTCTACCTTCCCGGAGTCGTACCTCGCGATTTCCAGAACGTAATGTCATTTTTTATAGTTTAATTTCGTATTGGAAACTATTCGGATCTGCTAGGTTTAACTGTTCTCTTGGGTTTCGTTAGGAGATCTGCAATGTTATTTTGTTTTTTCTTTGGGATCTAGACTTGTGATGGGTGGACTCAGTTTTGTTCTCTTGTTTTGAGATGGCATGTTTGTGATTTTTTTCCCATTGTGCAATGCGTGGTTGTTTAGTCAAAATTTGGCTGCTGCTATGCTAAATCTTGGTATGTTTGTTTCAAGATTTGATTGCTTTTTTTTTTTTTTTTTTTCTGGGGATTAAGCTTGATATCTATTTTGCTTCCTAAATGGATACTCCCGATGTTTGGTGTTTGGTTGTCGGTTGGCTTTTTGTTTTCTTGATGAATGCTCTTCAGTTGGATTTGTTGCGAACACCTAAAATGTTATAGGAATCTATTCGTTTCATCTGGAGCCCATAGATTGTTGTTTCAGTGGAGCAAGAACATCCCAGTTTACCTGAATAATATTGTATTAAATATTAACTGATTGTTTAGTTTATATTTGTCTTTCAAAATAGTTGGTTGAAAATTGCCAGATTTATAGACTGAGTCTTTATGCTGGAAGTTTCAAATAGTCTGGAGAGTGATTAATAGACGGAAATTAGATAAAACTTTTATAAGACTGTGGAGCATGTGACATGTTGTCAAGGGAATTAGTCAGGATGTGGAAGAAGCTATATAGTTTTTTTGTGCAACCGTAATATAATTTAACTATGTCTTCTCAGATGTTTTTTCCAAGGTTTAAAATTGTACAATTGAATATTGAGGTGTTTTTTGTTCGTGAGGTGAGGTGTAGGCCTCAACCTCAAAATAAAAAAAAAATTGCATAAAGTAAAAATAAAAGTTAAAAATAAATTTTTATATAATATATAAATAATATGTTAGAGGATGACATATTAACTTTCTATTGAACTATGAAGTAATAAATTGACATATATAAAATAAAAAATCATATAAGACGTAAAATGATAAGTGATAAATTGTGTGAAATAGAATTGAAATCCAATATTACAAGAACAAAATAATATTAAATATAAGAATTATATAAAAGTATCATATAATATCAAATTTAGCTCCAAATTCATTCTTTCTCAGCTCCAATCTCATCCACATTCAATTCTAAAAAATGCTGAAATAGTTGGAAACAACTCAGAAATCAACTACACTGTCTTTACTGAGGGAATTTTTATTTGAGTCGTAGTCATAACAAATTAGTCTCTTCTGTCTCATCCTGTTGAGTTCAACGTCTCTCAATCTGCTTCTTCTTCGTTTCAGTTACCGTTCCCTTTCATATGATGGTTTGACCAAGTATTTTCCTATATCAGGTGGATTATATCAAAGATCAGCCTTAAGCCCATATCTTTTTCTTTAGTCATAGATGTTCTTATTAGACATTTGCAAGAGATTGTACATTCGTGTATGTTTTTTGCGGACGATATTATTTTTGTTGATGAAACTAGAGTGGGAGTTGAAGGTAAACTTGAATTATGGAGGTCAACTTTAGAGTTTAAAGGTTTTCGTTTGAGTAGATCTAAAATTGAATATATGGAGTGTAATTTAGTACTAATAGATCTAGTGGGGGATTGTGACTTTGGTCGATTAAGTCATTAATAAGACTACACATTTTAGATATATTGGGTCTATTGTTTAGAGTGATGGTGAAATAGATGAGAATATTATTAGTAGAATTCAAGTTGGATGGTTGAAGTGGAGGAATGCATCGGGCTTGTTGTGTGATAGAAAATTCCCCCTCAAATTAAGAGAATTTTGTAAGATGGTGATGAGACCTGCAATGCTTTATGGTGCAGAATGTTGGTCATTAAAAGAGAAGCATAATATTAAGTTATGTGTTGCAAAGATGAGAATGCTTAGGTGGATGAGTGGCTTTACTCTTATAGATAGGATACGAAATGAGCATATACGTGAAAATGTTGAAGTAGCTCTAGTGGGAGATAAGATTAGAGAGAGTCGCCTTAGATGGTTTAGTCACATAAAATAACGACCTTCGATGATCTTGTTAGGAAAGTCAATATATTGGATTTGGCTTCTGTTAGACCTAAAAAGACTTTGTTAAAAAATATTAAAAATGACCTTACTTTATTAGATTTAAATGATAATTTGACTCTTAATAGGACACAATGAAGAAAAAAGATTCATGTAGTCGACCCTATATAGTGGGATAAAGGCTTGATGTTGTTGTTGTTGTATTGTCCTCTTTCATAAATATTTTTCATCAACATAAAGATGATATTGATATGCCAACATTCTTAGCGTAGGAGGAGGTGGTGGTGCGTGATTTTCAAGCGATCCCTGGTGACATCTATGACAATGGTGGCTACAACAAAGGCGGGGGCTCGAGATTAAGGCAGTCGAGAGGAAGTAGTTGTGGCTCGAGGGTGCATGAAAGTCATGATTTGTTCGGGGCTTTAGTTTAGAATTTAGATAAGTTATAATAAAAAATATATATAAGCATCATTTAAAAAGGCGGACAAAACGTATGCCTCGAGGCACGCCTCAATTCGAGGGGCAACCCAAGTGACTTGAGGCTTCGATGGCTCGGAAGAGGCATTCGATCTTTTCTGATGAGGTGTATGCCTGGAGATGTAGTGCCTTGAGGCAAATTGAGGCATTGCCTCAGTTTACTAAATTTTTTTTAATAACACGTGAGCGATTGAGGCGAGGTGAGTATAATGTTTAGGGCTTTCCTGCTTCTTGCGAGGAGTATTAAAAAAGAACTCCTTCGCCATCTTCGACGACATTGTTTAAAATTGAGCAATTGAAGTTCGCCTCAGCGCAATTCCATTGGAAAACGCCTCGAGACTTACGTATGAATTTTTTTTTATGAGGCTCGCCTTGAGGTGCGTCTCGCCTTACTGGCGTGAGGCCTACGCCTTAGTCGATATATATATATTTTTTATTAAAACAAACTTAATTTATAAACTAAAGCCCCGAACAAATTATGTCTTCATGCACCCCCAAGACGCAGTAACTTCCTCTCAGCCGCCTTGACGTCCGGCCCACCGCCTTTGTCGTAGCCACCACCGGGAATCACTTGAACTGCACACCACCACCACCTCCACCTCCACCTCTAAAAATTTTGTAGTAATATTCTCATCTTTATGTAGATAAATATTTATAAAAAAGAAAGATGATTGAAATAAATGAAGAAGAAACTGATTGAGATGCATTGAACTCCACAGGATGAGGTATGGAGAGATCAATTTTTTATGACGATGACTCAAATAAAAACCCCCTCAGTGATAGTAGTGTAGATGATTTCTAAGTTGTTATCAATTATATAAATTTTTTAAAAAACTAAATGTGGATGATTAGTGAACTAAGAAAGAAGGAATTTAGAGTTGAACTTGATGTTATAAGATACTTTTGCATAATTCATATATTTCATGGTATTTTGTTATTGTAATATTTGATTTCAATTCTATTTCACATAATTTATCACTTGTCATTATATGTCTTATGCAATTTTTAATTTCATATATATAACAATTTGTCACTTCATAGTTCAGTAGAAAGTTAAATTGTTATTATTTAACATATTATTTGGGTATTATAAAAAAAATCACTTTTAACCTTTATTTTTACTTTATACAATTTTTGAATTTTGAGGCTTACGCCTCAAAACGCCTTGAGGTTACGCCTCGCTTCACAAATGAAAAATGCCTCAATACCTAATCGCGCAATTTTAAACCTTGTTCGACGGTAACATTCCTGTCGAATTTGATATAGTTCGCAGTGAAGGTAACAATTTAACTCCCATTTGTGTGTTGTTGCGGCTTCATCTTCTTTGTGATATGTACACTATTGCGGCTTCGCCTTCTTTGTGATAAGTAGAGTTTTGAAAAAGGCGATTCGATAGGAGCGCTCAATAGACGACCTTTAGACAAAAGACTGCTGCTTTGGGTTCGTCTGCTTTGTGTGAAGTTGGAGCTCGTAGTGAAGGTGACGTTATTCTTCCTCTTTGTTGATTGCTTTGGCTTTGACCGCTTCTTGCTTGCTACAACAAAGGTAACAATCTTTGTTCATACTTGTTTATTGCTTCTGTTTCACCTGCTTTGAAAATAGCTTCGGTTATGCCTCGAGAAATAATAAATTGAAAATATTACAATTATGATCTTTTCTAATTCTAATCGCTCTCTTAAAATAATTGAAAAAACTTTGTTCGTCTGTCTTAGTTTAGTGGTCATTATTCTTTTTGATCCATTTTGAATTTATGTTCTTCCTTATTTTTAATATATAAGAATTTTAAATTGTGATAAAAATTCTTAATTCAAAAAGTTGAAATTTTTAGATTCTTAATTGTGACATTTTCATCTATTTATATTTTTTGTAAAAAATATATAAAAAAAAAAGAAAACATCAACTTGAAATCATGCCCTTATATGGTTTAAAATTTTTTGAGGAAATCTTGTATCTCGTGTAAATTGAAGTTGTGATTTAGTAATATTCATTTATATTGATATCAATTCTCTATGCTTTATGCTTTGGATATAGAATGTGGTTTAACTTTATGATTAAGGTCCTCGCTTTATGTGGAGAAATATATTTCTGTAGTTGCCATATCATTTTGAAGTGGACATTTATTTAATATTTTGTCATTTTTTTGTGAATTATTTATAATTTTTTAAGTACTTTATTTTTTCGTTTTGAGGCTTTCGCCTCGCCTTACTCAGACAAAATGCCTCTATTCTCGATTTTGCCTTTTTAAACCTTGTATGCAAATACGGTGAGGCTCAACGTTAGCGAGGCCAGGCGTGCCTCAAAGTGGGCATTAACCAAGTAAGTCATAAGCCTCATAAAAAAAGTTCAAGGCGTAAGCTTCGAGACATTTTTCACTGGAATTGTGTTGAGGTGGGCCTCATATTGCGTAATTTTAAACAATGGCTTTTTAATTAATTTTGTTTTCTAAGTGTTAATTGTTGTACTTAAATTTTATTAAGAACTATTGATATTATTTAAGGGTAATATTAACATAATTAAAAGATTTGGTTTTGGAATTGCATTTGAAATAGGGAGGTTGGTTCCATGTTTCATGCTTAGTGGTGAAGCCTTTTTTTTTGTGGGGACACAAATCTTTGATTTAAAAAAACCCTCAACCTTTTTATCCGGGCTTAAGACCCGGTATTGACGATTTTAAATTTTTTTTAAAGCGTTATCATAAAAAGAAAAATTATATAGTAAAAAAAATTTACAGTGGAGAACTTTTTCTCTTCATATTCTCGCTATATGTTACCTATAATTTTGGTAGAAAATGCTTGTAGGCACAAGAATTTCCCTTGCTGAATTTGAATTTCAGCCCTTGCAAAAACATATTAGAGAAATTTTTTGATGAAATAGCCATAAATAAATCTTTTAATTGATAAAAGATGAAAGAAAACAAACAAGATACAATGGAACCTCAATTGGAGAGGAGGATCCATCTCTCCCAATCTCTAGCCGGCAACTAGAGGCCAAGCAAACCTTAGGAACTCTCTAAAATTCAACAAATATCTAGATAACCCTAACTCTAAACAATCTCATCTATTTAAAGCATGCAAATATGATCCCAATTACTTAACAACCCCTCCTTAAATCAAATCATTCTTAAAACAACCCTTCCTCTTGAAGCAATGGGCCCCATAAGATCATCCACCCCCTCTTTAAACTAATCATGCCTAAATTCTCCCATTCCTCTTCAAGCAATGGGCCCCATCGACGACTAGCTTGGCTGTCTAGAGTAAACCAGCCATAGGGCTGGTTTATTTGGCCCTCCTTGGGTCGGCTCCGATCTAACAATATCCCCTCCCAAAGACCCACCTTGTCTGCAAGATGGAAAGACGGCTCATTCCTCAACTTCCTCATTACCACAAATGGTGAGAACTTGAAAAGTCTGGTCCTTACATCTGTGCCCCAGTGTATACCTCTCTTCACATTAGAAATAGAACCCCTTTGCCCTCTTCTCCTGTAACTTTATTTCTGTGAGCTTCTTAAAGTTGTCTCAAGGTCTTCCACCTATAGTCTTCTCCTTTAGGGTCTTTTGAAGGTACCCGGTGTCGGCTCCTTGGGTGCCAAAAAGTCAGTGGTCATCCTGCACGAGCTTCCGAAACTGCTGTCTCCCGTCCCTTTCTCCAGGTGCCTCTAATCCTCTACCAACTGAGCTAGCTCCATAGACTCCCAAATCATGAGATCTCATCACTCTAATTGCCACTCGAATCTCTGGTTTGAGCATTTTATAAAGTTTCCCTCTAGTACAGTCTCTGGGAGTAGGTCTAATTTGCTAGCTAGGTGCTCAAACTGCTCACGATCTTCCACCACTGCACTGCCCCCTTATGGGTCAGGGCGAAGAACTTCTCATAGAAATCACCTTCTTGTCTGGTTCAGAAACATTTCAACAAGAAATCCTTAAACTCCCTCTAAGTCCATATGGGTTGCCTTGTATCCCTCCACTAGTATCATGCCAACGCTTTCCAATTAAATCACATTCTGACTGCCATCAGTCTCTCCTCCTTCGTCAACCTATTGACGGTAAATTATCTCTCCACCATTGACGGTAAATTATCTCTCCACCCTATAGATCCACCTTTGTGCATCATCTCCCTAAAAAATAGGCATATTCAGTTTCTTCATCCTCAAATCTCCTCGGTCAACCCTGCTTCATCCAAAGTTTCCCATTTCCCAAGGGTTGGTTTCCCCCAATTGTGCCAATCATCCTTTCTCCACTGGCACCCAAACCTTTCATCACAAGCCCATGTTCTCCCTTCAAATTTTGCACCCCCTTGATTAGGGCTATCAAAATTGAGTTTCGGGTCGGGTCCAACTCGAAACTGACCCAGTACTATTTAACCCGAACCTGACCCGTTTTATAGACAAGTCAAAAATTTCAACCCGGACCTGACCCGTCGGGTTTCCGGGTTGATCCGACCAGACACAAAACTTTACCTAAATCCTGCTTCCAAACAGCTCCTAAGTCCTTGTCCGCGGCTAATTAACAAACATTTATTCACTTATGAGTCTTTTTTTGGTTTTCAGGAGATTATTTTTTATTTGTGAACGAGCTTCAATCTCCTTGTCATGTGCGATTGGACCTTCTCCCTTGCTCTTCTTTACTACTATCAATGTTCTTTTTTTGTTTTTTCGTGGAAGCTTGTCGCTCTCCCTCTAGATGGCAAATTTTAGTGTGCAACTAGGTAGAGTGCTTCGGCTTAACTTTGTGACGGCTTGTTTTGAGCCCATTTTCCCTTGTCTTATACCTTTTTTGTCTACACTGCACTATATTTTTCAATGAGCTGTCGTGACTTCCAACCTGATAGGAACGGAATGTCATCGAAGGAGGCCAAAAAGTCTTTTATTGACTTGTTCGAAACTTTACCTCAAGCGTGAATCAGTGAATGGGAGAAAATGGTTACCTTCGTAATGAGCGAGCTCTCTCTGTCGTCATCGACACGACGTCGTTACTTTCGATCCACAAAAGAATGGCTATTTATCGTGACTTCTGACTCAACAGGAAGAAATGTCGTCGAAGGAGGCGAAAAAGTCTTTTATCTACTCGTTCAAACTTTGGGTTAGCAGGGGAATCGGGTCAGATCCGTGTTAACTTTGGGTTAGCGGGTTGACCCAGACTCGACCCGATTTCTCAAACGGGTTGAAAATTTAGACCCGAACCTGACCCGTTTACCAAACGAGTTGACCCTAACCCAGAATATTTGGGTCGGGTTCAGGTCACATTTTCAGGTCGTGTCAAATATTGACACCCTTACCTTCGATCATATTCAGCCCCTTTCCTTTCTAATTCGATAACTCTTCAATCATAGTCGAGCCCTCGCCTTTCAAATTCGGCTCCTCTCCTTTAAAATTCAACACCCCTCCACTCATGCCCAACTTTCTCACGCCTCTCCACATGTCCTCTACCCGACTCCTCCCTAGGAATAGGCCCTATGGGAGGCATTTTTTTTTGCTCCCTCTAAAATCTCCACCTTCTGATTTTCCCTTCATTTGATTGGCTTAGGATTTTCCCCACTTCCTAGCTGTCGACGGCTTCCCTCCCCTCCGACGACGATGCTTTGGTTTGGCCCTTGAGCAATTTCTTCAACATCTCCTCTAGGATGGAAAATTTCAGGTAGATCTTCTCATGTACAACTGAGAATTCACTTTTTAAATCTGAAACTCGAGTTTGGAGATCTGAAATTTCAAATTTCATTTATTTGATCTCCCCTTCCAATATTTACACATTTCTTCCCACTATAGGTCATCGGATATTTGTTAGACTAAAAAATTTGGATTGCCTCCCAAAAACAACAAAAGCAACTGTTTGAAGAAGGAAAATTGCTATAGGAATCAGGCCAAACGGTCTCAAAACTGCCCAAGACACCGCTCTGATAGAAAATGTTTGTAGGCATAAGAATTTCCGTTGCTGAATTTGAATTTCAGCCCTTGCAAAATATATTAGAGAAGAATTTGGAAGAAATAACTAGAAATAAATCTTTTTATTGATAAAAGATGAAAGAAGAAAACGAACAAGATATAATGAATCCTCAATTGGAGATGAGGATCCGTCTCTCCCAATCTCTAGCTGGCGGCTAGTGCCCAAGCAAACCCTAGGAACTCTCTAAAATTCCTTAAATATGTCCAGATAACCCTAAACCTAAACAATCTCATCTATTTAAAGCATACACATATGATCCCAATTATTAAACAACCCCTCCCTAAATCAAATCATGCTTAAAACATCCCTTCCTCTTGAAGCAATGGGCCCCACAAGATCAGTTGCCCCATCTTTAATCCAATTATGCCTAAATTCCCCCATTCCTCTTCAACCAATTGGCCCCACAAGGGGGCCGACGATTGGCTTGGCCGTCTAGAGTAAACCAGCTCTAGAGATGGTTTAGCCAGCCCTCCGTGGGTCAGTTTCGGTCTAACAAATTTCTCTTTTAGAGTCTTTTTATTTTGAAATTATTTTGCAATTATTTCATTATCCATGCTATTAAATATATCCTTTTTAAATAAATAATCAGACAGTCATTTATCCAAGTGTCTCCCATACAGTTGCGTTAATGATTCTCTATAATCTTCATTGTTTAGAATGTCAATTGACCGTTATAGCAATTGATAATATTAGAGCAAGCTTTATGAGTAGAAATGTCAAATGATAAATGTTATTATTCTTAGTCACTGCTAATTTTTGAACAAGCTCACCAATTCCTTTTAAATTCCTGAAAGCATCACTAAATCTCATATCAATGATAAAATTATCGGGTTGGTTGTCTAATATGATGAGATTTATATTTGAAAAATCTAATTGATAAAACTTGGCCAATATATCAATCATTCCTTATCAAAAGCTGATAATAAATCATATGGAATCAAGCATGCCACATGCTTAAGTAGCTCTATATTTATTTCATCAAATATATTGTTGATTTCTTGAAGTTGCTTATCCATCATAATATAAAATTGTTCAATTTGATAATGATATCTATTTGCGATTGTAGGAGTGTTTCGCCTTGATCTTTCTCGTATTACAAAAATATCATCCATATTTGAAATAATTATATTATTTTCTTCACAAAATAGACAAACTTCCTTAAGCAAAGTGTTCTAACCATTATCTCTCATAGTATGGAGCCTTTATTTAGATATTTTTATAGAAGTCATGACATTTATGTTGTCTTAATCTTTTCTTTGTAACACTTGTGATAATTCATTTATGACCCTCTATATAGCCTTCATCATATACAAATTGGAAACAAATTCAAATCATTATATAGAATAAACAAAGGCTTATGCTTCATCTTTTTGTTCCCTGTTTGAACCATCCTTTATTATGATTTCAAGAACCTCAATGATAAATATGGATAAAAGCATTAAACTGGTAATTAATCCATAATGTGAATCTCAACGCATATCTCCAACTCGTTGAAGAGCAACTGCTTGATTCAAGCCTCTACCTCTAAATGCTTCTCCACTTTGTAATTTTTCAATGATTTTGTCATACTATTTCTCTTCTTTTGCATGAAATCCTAATAATATTTATCAAATTAAAAATTATATTAAAAAGAAGTAACTTGGACATAATTTTTAGTCAGACCAATCAGTGTTAGTTGTAGTTGATATGTAATTAACTGAATTATTTTCTTTCATGATCTAAGTATTTAGTAAACTCACCACGCACATTCCTAGTTCTATTATAACATTGTTCGCGTAATCATGATATACTCAACCATATTTTGTGAAAAGTGATTCAATGGCTTTTTTTTCAGTGTTAAAGCAGACGTCTCTTTTACATGCACAATCCTGCAACTTGTTTGACTGATATATCTAGTGATTCATTCCATAAAATTGTGAATAAATTGTTGTATAGCACATTAATTATGATATTTGAAGTCTCAATGGCAGTGGCAGTGGCAGTGGCATGCGTAATTTCTTTTTGAATTTAAGGAGCAATTAGTTTAGTATTTTGCAGAGCATTATCCAAGAAAACCTTTCTCATGTCTTCATTGTGGCATGCAAGAAAGAGTAGAAGTTCAAAAAAAAAATCTTGATTATCAGACTCTTCGGATTCTTGATAACCACAAAAAGCTAAATCTCGATGTAAAAGGAAATGTATGTAATCTATTCTAGCAGTTAGATGTATTCAATAATCATGACGATTTCAATCAAAAGGTTTTTCAAAAGCAAATATAATATCATGTTTGTTATTCATTAAATCTCCATATTTACTTGAAGCAATATTCTGAGCACTGATAACTTTACCAATACATGAACTTGAAATCTATTATTCTTCTTCCAATTTCTTTATCTTTTTTTTGTTAAAACTATCACTGCTTGCTTGCACTCCAATCTCAGGTCTATAAATATAACAAAATAAATAATAAGTTGTATCTTTTGTTATATTATACTCTAACCAACATTTGTATTTATCAAACTATACATGATTAAATCTTCGCAATTTATTTCCTATTTGCATACATTGAAAATCATGATCATGAGGCTGATATGGCCCTTTCAGTAAATAATATCTTCACGCCTTATCTCTCTCATTTGGATGTTAATCAGATTTTTTTTTCTTAATCTGGGATTTGCAGGGATATCGTCATAATTGATTTCTAAATGAATTTGTTTGGATTTTGCATTGTTATCACCACAATTTCTAGATTAATTTGCTTGGATTGTGCATTGTTATCACCACATTTAGTGTCATGTACATCTGCTTTGCTTTTCTTTTAAAGTATATCTCCATATCTAATATAAATAAAAAACTATTTAATAAGACGTTTAAAAAATAAAAATTTACTTGAATAAAAAATTGCAATCCTCTTAACACCGTACACGACTCCAATTTATAATTGACACTTCCATAAACTTTCTATGAACAAAAAAAAAATCAAATGTGCTAATCAATGTAATTCAGTAGCAATTTTTTTAACTGAGATTATAAAGCAAAATATTGCTAATTACTGCAACATTAGGGTCCTTGCAGTAAAGCTTGCAACTTTTACTTCTAGACAGATTCCAACACTATAATAATAAAAAAAAAAGTATATAGAGTTTAACCTGCAGGTTTCAATTAAAGAAAATAGCATCACCATAATTCTTCTCTTCACCAATGGTACTCTTGCTTTCTAAAACAAATAAATTAAAGAGTTCTTAAAGAGTGACTTCTCCTATATCGTTGGATCTGCCGTTATATTGACCATTGCTTCACACCATAGCATCATCATAGCATGTAACACTCGATCTGCCTTTGCTTAAGAAACTTGAGAGGCTTCCGAGCAGCCGACTGCAGTGTGGAGGAAGAATTGAGGCCCTGTCGGTGGAAGACTTTAGGGTTCAGCTGCAGGAGACGTTGACAACAACATCAACAACAAGCCTTTATCCCACCACGTGGGGTCGGCTACATGAATCCTTTTTCTCCATTGTGTCCTATTAGAAGTCAAATTCTCATTTAAATCTAATAAAGAAAGATCATTTCTAATATTTTCTAAACCAAGTCTTTTTAGGTCATCCTCTACCTTTCTTAACATAAGTTAAATCTAATACCTCTACTTTCCTAACCGGGTCATCGGAAGGCCACCAATTTTTGTGACCAAACCATCTAAGGCGACTCTCTCTAATCTTACCTTCTACTGGAGCTACTCCAATCTTTTCACGTATATGCTCATTTCGTATCCTATCTCTAAGGGTAAAACCACTCATCCACCTGAGCATCCTCATCTCTGCCACACTTAATCGAGACATTGTTGACAAGGAAAAAAAAAAGTAATTGTATTTGGAAAACTGGAAGGCATGCGGAGGCGGAACCTAGACAATATGCAGAAGGAGAAAAATTTAGGTTTAGTAATTTGATCAAGGTGAATGCATTTTTTTTTTAATGTATATAATAATTTACCTTAAACAGAGTGAATCAGAGCAGGTTCGTTTGGCCAATGTAGGGCGCATCTGTAAATCTGCTACTGGTCATGCCACAACCATGAAAGCTAATGGCTCACAATAGTTTGTCACTTTGTGCTTTATCGGTTGGTCTAAATTGAAGTATTATATCAATTTCCAAAACCTTTCAATATGATGACTGTATTGTTTCAATAATCTGTTAGGCGTGAACCGGCCCAGGAGGGGCCGGCTAGACCCGGGCCAACCCGGGTCTATTCCAGGCGGGGCGGAAAACCCAGCCAGGAAGGGGCGGACAAGCTGGGCCCCACTTGGGGTTGAATTGATGAGGTGGGAGGGAAAATTTTGAATGTCATGGGCTTTTTAGGTAATTTGTAATAATTCATTATGGTTATTTAGGGGGATTAGGAGAGAAAGGAGGTTATCTTGAATTTGAATGTAATTTGAGATCTAAGGTTTTCTTGCTTGGGCTCTTGGCATTGCCGGAGAAGATCGGAGAGTTGTTCTTCCTCTCGAATCGAAGAACATTGTATCTTGCTTTTGCTTTGATCATCTACTAGTGGAATATAAGTCCATTAAGCATTTTTTTTCTCTCAGTTTTCCTACGATTTTCTACTATTTTCATACGTTTGGCGCTGATTTCCTGTAGAAAACAGCAACTTTCTTGTTGTTTTCTTCACGTGGAGCGATAGGAATACTTGGATCTAAGTATTTCCTATCAAATTGGTATCAGAGCATCGTTCCGGGACCACCGGCGGCTGAAATTCTGAAATTTCAGCAAGTTTCTTGTCTCCGGAAGAAGTTTTTTGTGGATCCGTTAGAAGGACAATGGCCGGGAAGAAGGTGGACGTCTTGGAAGGCGAAGTCGGTCAATTAAAAACCGATTTGGAGGAAAGATTTTTTGATTTTCAAAATCAAATCACCACCAACAACGAAAGGTTGGAGGGAAAATTCACGGCCATGGAAGAGATGATGAAGAAATTACTTGAGATGAAGACTAATCCGACGGTGTCGGAAGCAAGAGAGACTGTCGGCGACCATGGCGTAGGAGGAAATCCGAACCCGCTTCGGGGGAGGAGGAATCCGGCTGTGGAGATCCTTGAGGGAGACGACGACATGCCATCTCTAGAGCCACTTTCTAGAGAGGAGATGAGCCTGGGGAATGACCGTCGAGGTGCTGATTTTCAGCGTCGAGGTGCTGATTTTCAGCGTCAAGGTGTGGATTTTGAAGGCCGGAGGGGAGAATATGAGGGAAGTGCAGATTTTGGCGAATGAAGTGGAGAATATCAGCGTCGAGGTGCTGATTTTGAAAGGGGAAGAGGGGATTATGACGATGGACTCGTATACCAACGTGGGAGGGAGGACCGGGATACTTGGGGAGCACCTCATCTTCGAGGAATGGGAGGTTATGGAGAGTACCGGGGTAACGGAAGGGATCCGAAGGTGAGGAAGTTGAAGATGCCCATCTTTGAGGGGGAAGATGGCCATGGCTGGATCTACAAGGTGGAACGGTATTTTGCAGTCAACGGGTTGACAGAGGAGGAGAAACTGACAGCGGCAGGACTGTGTTTGGAGGGGAAGGCACTGGCATGGTACCAGTGGCGGGACATGAGGCGACCTATTCGAAACTGGAGGGAGTTCAAGGATTGCCTACTAGAACGTTTCCGAACCAGCAGCGGAGGGGATTTCTACGAGCAGTTCTCTGCGCCGACACAGGAGGGGACAGTAGCAGAGTTCCGGGACCGGTTTGAGTACCTAGCTAGCAGGTTGGATCGTCTTTCTGATACCGTGCTCGAGGGGAACTTCATGAAGGGGCTCAAACCAGAAATCAGAGCAGCCGTTAGAGTAATGAGACCACACGACCTGGGGGAGGCCATGGAGTTGGCACAGTTGGTCGAGGACCAGAAGCATCTAGAGAGGGGGAATCGAGGCAGCAGTTCTGGGGGATCCCATCGGATGACGACCACGTTTTTAGCTTCCAAGGGAGCTGCACCGGGGGGTACACGAGAAGTACCAAAGGAGAGATCTGGAGGAGGAGGGCCTGGGGGAAATTTTAAGAAGCTTACTGATAAGGAGATGCAGGAGAAAAGGGCCAAGGGATTGTGCTTTAGATGTGATGAGAAGTACATGCCAGGGCATAGGTGCAAGGACCGGACTCTTCAGGTTCTCCTTGTTTGCGAAGACGAGGAAGACGAAGAGGTAGGTGGGAGCAGGTCCGAAGGGGAGGAAGAGGAGAAGTTGCACCTGGATGTGGCGGAAGTCTCTCTGAACTCCGTAGTGGGATTCACTTCGAGTCACACTATGAAAGTGAAAGGGGTGATAGCCGACCACGAGGTGGTGATTCTGATAGATAGTGGGGCAACTCACAATTTCATTTCCACTCAGTTGGTGGAGTTGCTGGGAATGAAATTAGTGGATACGGGAGGCTATGGCGTGGTGATGGGCACAGGAAAGGTAGAAATGGGTAGAGGAGTTTGTAAGGGAGTGGTGATTACCATCCAGGACATAGAGGTGAGGGAGGATTTTCTTCCTTTAGAATTGGGGAGTACTGACGTGATTTTGGGAATGAAGTGGCTGCAGACTTTGGGAGAGACAAAGGTGAACTGGGGGGAACTGAGGATGGAACTGGTAGTGGGAGGGAGGAGAATGGTGATACAGGGAGATGTCGGCCTGTCTAGGACGGGGGTGTCTCTCAAGTCCATGATCCGAACCATTCAGGAGGTTGGGGGTGGATATTTGGTGGAGTTGCAACGATTGGAGAAGGTCAGTGTGGGGGAAGAGGGAGACATTCCTCTGGAAATGCAACCGGTCATACAACAGTTCAGGGAGGTTTTTCAACCTCCACATGGTTTGCCACCTCAGAGGGAGTTAGAGCACGCCATTACTTTGAAGGAAGGGGAGACACCGATCAGCGTTCGCCCTTACCGCTACCCCCAGATCCAAAAGGATGAGATAGAAAGGCTGATACGGGAGATGTTGGAGGCAGGGATCATAAGACCAAGTGTAAGCCCTTTCTCTAGTCCAGTCCTCTTGGTCAAGAAGAAGGATGAGAGTTGGAGATTCTGTGTGGATTACAGGGCTCTGAATAAAGGCACTGTACCAGACAAGTTCCCAATTCCAGTGATTGATGAACTATTGGATGAAGTATTTGGGGCAGTGGTGTTTTCCAAGCTAGACTTAAAATCCGGATACCACTAGATCAGAATGAAGGAGGCGGATGTTCCAAAGACAGCCTTCAGGACACATGAAGGGCATTATGAATTTCTGGTAATGCCCTTTGGTTTAACTAACGCTCCTGCGACATTTCAGTCTCTGATGAACAGGATCTTCAGGCAGTACCTCAGGAAGTTCGTACTTGTGTTCTTTGATGACATATTGGTGTACAGCAAAACTGAGGAGGAACACTTAAAACACTTGAAGGTGGTTTTGGGAGTATTGCAGGAACATCAGTTACAGGCCAATCTGAAGAAATGCAGCTTTGCACAGGCCAGGGTGGAGTACTTGGGACACGTGGTATCCCAAGAAGGAGTAGCAGCGGATCAGAACAAAATAGAAGCAATGCAGAAGTGGCCAATACCTAGAAACCTAAAGGAGTTAAGGGGGTTCTTAGGGTTGACTGGATACTACAGGAGATTTGTGAAGGGATACAGTGCTATCGCATGGCCATTGACGGAGCAACTGAAGAAGGATGGATTTTCTTGGGGGGAAGCAGCAACGCAGGCATTTGAGAAATTAAAGGTAGCCATGACTACAGTTCCAGTGCTAGCACTTCCTGATTTTAGCCAAGTCTTTGTGGTGGAGACAGATGCTTCAGGGTATGGGCTGGGAGCAGTGTTGATGCAAAACCACCAGCCAATAGCCTACTTCAGTCAAGTACTTTCAACCAGGGCTAGATTGAAGTCAGTGTATGAAAGGGAATTGATGGCCATTGTCTTGGCTATTCAAAAGTGGCAGCCATATCTCTTGGGAAGGCACTTTATCGTGCGGACAGATCAGAGGAGCCTGAAGTATTTGCTAGAGCAAAGGATGGTAACTGAAGAGCATCAGAGGTGGCTATCCAAACTACTAGGCTATGACTTCGAGATTCAGTATAAACCAGGGTTGGAGAACAAGGCGGCCGACGCTCTATCCAGATGTGTGGGGGAACTCCATGAGTTGGTGCTGTCTGTACCCTTGATGGTAGATTGGGGAGCCATCAAGGAAGAAAGTATGCTGAATGAAGAGTTGAAGAAGATCAGGAAGGATCTAGGGAAAGACAAGAGTAAGCATCCGGGCTACTGTATTGAGGGGGAGAGACTATTGTATCAAGGGAGGTTTGTGATGCCACGGACTTCCATACACATTCCCCACTTGTTGCAGGAATTTCATGGCAGTGTAGTTGGGGGACATTCAGGGGTTCAGAAGACTTACAGGAGGCTAGCATCCGAGCTCTACTGGAAGGGGATGCATAAAGATGTGGAGGAGATGGTGGCCAGGTGTGAAGTGTGTCAGAGAAATAAGTACATGGCCATGGCGCCAGGAGGATTACTGCAACCGTTGACACTTCCAAACAGAGTCTGGGAGGAAGTGTCCATGGATTTCATTGATGGCCTACCAAGATCGGAGGGGTTCACAGTCATCATGGTGGTAGTGGACAGACTTAGTAAGTATGCGCATTTCGTTCTCTTAAGACACCCATACACCGCAGTGTCAGTAGCGGCAGCTTTTATCAGGGAAGTGATGAGACTACATGGGGTGCCTGAATCGATTGTGTCTGATCGAGACAAAGTGTTCCTCAGCCAGTTCTGGAGGGAGCTGTTCAGGATGCAGGGCACAGTTCTCAAGAGAAGTACCGCCTATCACCCACAGATAGACGGACAAACGGAGGTGGTAAATCGAAGCTTGGAGACCTATTTGAGGTGTTTTGTGTCCGAAACCCCACGGTTGTGGGCAAAGTGGCTACCTTGGGCTGAGTATTGGTACAATACCTCATTCCATTCCGCCTCCCAGATGACCCCATTCAAAGTATTATATGGGAGGGACCCTCCACACCTAGTGCACTATGGAAGAGAAAGCACACCAGTATCGTCTGTGGAGCAATACCTAGAGGAAAGGGACAAGATATTGGAAGAGTTAAAGAGACATCTGATGAGGGCACAACAAATCATGAAAAAGCAAGCGGACTCTCACAGGAGAGACATGCAGTTGGAAGTGGGGAAGAAGGTGTTCCTAAAACTACGACCATACAGGCAGAGGACAGTGGCTAGAAGGCAGAACGAGAAATTAGCACCGAGGTACTTTGGCCCTTATGAAGTATTGGATAGGATTGGAGCAGTGGCTTACAGACTGAAATTACCCCCCTCAGCCACTATACACCCAGTGTTCCATGTGTCTCAGCTGAGGAGAGCCATTGGGGAGCATGCAGTGAGTGCAGAATTACCAGTGACTATGACGGAGGATTTAGAAGTGGTTTTAGAACCACTAGAGCTTGCAGGAGTCCGACCAGATAAAATGGGCAACAAAGAAGTGCTGATCAAATGGAGAGGCCTCCCTGATTTCGACGCTACATGGGAACCTTTTGAAAGAGTGAAAGAGCAGTTTCCTTCTTTTCACCTTGAGGACAAGGTGAGTTTTTGGGAGGGGAGTAATGTTAGGCGTGAACCGGCCCAGGAGGGGCCGGCTAGACCCGGGCCAACCCGGGTCTATTCCAGGCGGGGCGGAAAACCCAGCCAGGAAGGGGCGGACAAGCTGGGCCCCACTTGGGGTTGAATTGATGAGGTGGGAGGGAAAATTTTGAATGTCATGGGCTTTTTAGGTAATTTGTAATAATCCATTATGGTTATTTAGGGGGATTAGGAGAGAAAGGAGGTTATCTTGAATTTGAATGTAATTTGAGATCTAGGGTTTTCTTGCTTGGGCTCTTGGCGTTGCCGGAGAAGATCGGAGAGTTGTTCTTTCTCTCGAATCGAAGAACATTGTATCTTGCTTTTGCTTTGATCATCTACTAGTGGAATATAAGTCCATTAAGCATTTTTTTCTCTCAGTTTTTCTACGATTTTCTACTGTTTTCATACGTTTGGGGCTGATTTCCTGTAGAAAACAGCAACTTTCTTGTTGTTTTCTTCACGTGGAGCGATAGGAATACTTGGATCTAAGTATTTCCTATCATAATCTTTAATGTAGTTGAAATTGAAATTTTATATCAATATCTAAAATGTTTTAATCTGATGTGCTGTATTGTTTCGACAATCTTTTATGTGGAATTTTTAATTCGAAGGAATTCATAAAATGTTTGTTGTGTTATGTGATTCAATGCAAAAGCTTTTCATATCTATGTTTTACAATTTGCATATCCATTTATGCTTGTTTGACATCTTTTGATACCTTTTATACCATTCATGTTGAATTTTTTTCATTTCATGAATTACACGCATAAATTTTCTTGTATGTTTCTGACGTATGAATCTGCATTTTAAAAATGTAGCAGTAGTGAATCAATTATTGTAATTGGCTGAATAATTTATTTTTGTTTTGCAAACACAGGGTGATGAACTACAAGTGAAAGTGAATAAGCTTTCATCTACAAAGACACAACTTCCATATGTTTACTATTTCTTAGATTATTGTAAACCCTCCAAAATCATGAATAGTGCAGAGAATCTTGGGGAGGTTCTTCGTGGTGATCGCATTGAGAATTCTGTATATGTAGTAAGTCTTTTTCATCAGTTAAAATTCTTGTCAGGCTATGTTTTGCAGTTATAAAAGGGGAACTTTTGAAGTTAGTATAATTGCTTTCCCTTAGGAAGGTAATGAGGAAAAAGTTCTTGCAACTGCTTGTTCACATTTGTTTGTCATTTATCCTATTTGTCAGTTTAAAATGAGGATGGACGAGACTTGCAAAGTTGCATGTCGTGCAAAGCTTACCCAAAAAGCTGCGAAGAAATTCAAAGAGAAGATTGATGATGAATATCGAGTTAATATGTAAGTTCAAATTTCATTATTGCTCTAAGTGTTGTTCTGAGATTACAACTATAATTGACTTTTATTTTTCTTTTTTTTTTTTGTATTTATCCCACTTGTCAAGAATGTATTACATTTTGTAGGATCTTGGATAATCTGCCTGTTGCAGTTCCTAGGCAAAGGAAAGATGGAAATCATGCTCTCACTTACGAGCATGGTTTTCGAGTGGGTATAAAGGTTGGCTTAGAAATATATAAAATTGTCTGTTTCTAGCTATGTTGGAGATTTATTCTTGTATCATATATTTAACGCATGTTTTCATTCTTCAGAATAAGGATAAAAAGTATTATCTCAATAACCACTTGAGCTTTAAAGTCATGTACCATAAAGATTTGGATGGTGATGATGGCCGTATTGTTGGCTTCGAGGTCCTTCCAAGCAGGTAGAGTGTTTTTTCCCTCAATGTTTTGCTTAACTCACTGTATAAAATAACTACAATGATGTTTTCACGGCACATTTAAATTTTATTATAAGAATTGTTCAATGCGGGTGCTTCTATTTCTTTAGTTTTGGCAATTTTTTTAACAATAATTATTGCATTATGTAATAGCAGATGCTCATAAATATGTATAAAAGGTGCATGGAGGTGGTTTTAGCTATGGGTGTCAAAATAGATCGGGTTCATGTTCAACCTAAAATTGACCCAACTCTAATTTGGCCAACACGAACCCGATATGTTTAATAACCAGGTAAAAAAATGTGGATCCAAACCCAACCTTCTAGCAACTTGAACTTGACCCGAGAACCTATTTAAATTAAAAAAAAAATTATTAACTTGTTAACAATAGATTTTAGGTTAATTGATAAGTTAGGAGAAAAAATATATTTTTAGTTATTTTGTTTTTTGTTTTAGTTATTCTGGCATTTTTTTCCTCTGGATAGCCGCCAATTTTTCGGCGGCGTTTTTTTTTTTCGACGAAAAAATTTTCTAACGCTCAATTTACCGTCGAAAAAATTTTCGCCGTAAATTTGCCGAAAAATTTTGTAATCCATCGAAAACTTAATAATTTTCCGTCGGTAATAAATGTTTTTCTTGTAGTGTATATCTATTCTTATAAGTGATGAAATGGTCATTTCTTTTCTTAAATAAAGTATTGGCAATTATAAAAGCATAAGCTAAAGAAAAATCTAATATGGTCTTACCACCTTCATTAGTCGCTTCAAATCCATAGCCAGCATAAATGCGTTTAAAATCATCTTTCTTTCTACTAACATGTCAATTTAAATTTCCTTCAATAAAATTTTTTTCTTGAAGATGTATCTTTTGCATTAATTCTCCTAAGTTATTTTCAAATTTTAATTTTGAACATATATACAAACCTATTTGAAGAGCATAAGCAATTATAATATTAATAATCTTAGCATCAATAATAATATTTAAAGCTATAACTCTTACTCCAATTCTATTAATTTTTATAACATTATCCTTTAAACTCTTATCTATAATCACACCTACTCCATTTCTAGTACGACTCTTCTCAGAATATCATAGCTTAAATCCTAAACCATCAGTCTCGTTAGCCTTATTTCTAACCCTTTTAGTTTTTTGAATGTATAGATTATTTATCTTTCTATAAATCATAATATATATTATTACCATTAATTTACCTATAAAAAAAACCTATATTTCAAGTTCTTATCCTAATTTTAGTTTCATGGACTAACATCCATACATGATGCGGGATCCCTTGCCTATTTAACATTGCACCCAGATGTCGGTGCAGTGGCCCTTGCACACTTGTCGTTGTATTTAGGCTATACAACGCGTTGCTTCCAGAGAACGCCCTAGTATTAACACATTGTATTAAATGATTCATGTTATAATTATTCAAAAAGTTTTACGTTGACTGTTGTCTACCTAACACAATCCTCCACTTTTTTCATTCAGAACTTGGGACTTGACAACGACAGTGTTAATTACTTAGGAAGTTCAAATAGACATGTCCACACATTAAAACTACATCTTGTTAATGCTCTTTTTCTTGGAATGTAAATCAAAATCATCCCATCAAAGGCTAGATTAGAATTTCAAGGTGATAATTTCACTGACCTCACCAATTATTTCATGAATGCATTGAATTATCTGGTTATGATTAAAACCTGATATAAGGAAATTGATCTATCCAATATATTTCCTTCTCGTCCACCCTTATGGGGGGAAAATTTTTCATTGATGCATGCTTATGGAATCTTTCATTGCATAGCTCAAGTAACATTGATGTAGAACGGGTAGGAGGCTGTGCTAGGGAGAGGTGGAGTTCCGCAGGGTTGCACCGGAGAATTCCTGCAAATTCTTGATGGCTTGAATACAGTGGGAGCCTTCCTTGATTGCAGGATAAACTCTAGGACAGCAGCTGGTAACTTTCCTAAGATGTACTGATTATTAGATGGCGCAGGACAACTGGTGTTCAGCTGGGAACGCAGCAAGGATGATGCCTTGATTTCTGGAATTTGTATTTTGCGGTGTATTAAATGTAGTGGCTGAATTTGATGGAGGAGTCAAGCCTTAATGACTATGAGAAGGCTGAAGGTAATGCCAAGCCTCAGGTTCTGCACTAGAAAAGCTTTTCTAGTGCAATTAGGATAGAGGAGGGGACGGCAGAGCATGAGAGGAAATAGGGATTTAATTCCAACGGGAAAAATATGAGTTGGAAAGGAATTAAATGAGGAGGGGACGTGGGGTTTTCAGCCAAATATTAATTCTGTGATTTGGAAATAAATCAAACTGTGCAAGTTGAGAATAATACTAATGGAAAGCAATTAAATGTAGATTTGAGGATTTGGATGTGAGGAACAAAATTGTTACGGGAATTGAAATTGTTTCCAAAAGGATGGACTTAGAATTAGGAAACAATTAAATGGAAATTGCTGGGCTATTGAAGAGGGGGTGGCGGCAAGATCATGGGGGATTGGGATTGGGTGCCATGTGTACAAGCTTGCTTAAATTGGATTGGAACTTAGGAAAGTATTTAATTGACTCTATTTAAATTTGATTTCAAAATAGTGTCAAGTTAGAAACTTTCCAAAAATAGAATGATAAATTAGGAAAGAATTCAAATTTCAACTAAAATTTCAAATTAGTTGAATTTGAAATTTTGAAACTCTTCCCAAAATTAATAGCATGCAATCAAATCCCTTAATGAAGCATTAAAGGAGAGGGGACCACCAAGGGGGACCGGCGGCAAAGTGAAGGGGAAGGGGTTTTGGGGAGAGTGTAATGAGAGTATTCAAGGCTTCTTAATTTGGTTTAACGAGTTAGGAAAGTAATGAAATGAATCCAATTTGAATTTAAAATTCAAATTGATTTAAATTAAGTACTTTACTAAAATAGGCGAACTAAATTAGGAAATAAATTTTGAATTTCAAATTTAGATAATTTGAATTTCAAATTAAGTCCAAATGTCATTCACCCCAAATTAGGAAACTCAAGAAGGAAGAAGGATGGGTGAGGCCGGCGGCTAGGGACCCATGGCCGGCGGTTTGGGAGAATCTTCGGGTGAGGTGGCTGGCGGCTTATGGTGGAAATGGAGACGACGATGGTTGACGGAGGTAGAGGAAGAAGATAAACGACTAGAAACAACAAGAAGGAATAAAATAAGAGATAAAACTGAAGATAGAAGATAAAAACTGCGAGCCTTGGACTCTTCCGAAGACTGATGGGTGATGCTTTGCCCTTCTCCAAGGGACTTCAAATCACGAGCCCGGACCCATCCTGCGGCTGGTGAAAACTCCGATTCCTCCCATAGAAATCTCACTATCGTCCTCTCCCAAGAACACAAGTGTGGAACACAATTTTTTTTTATATCAATAATCCATGTCTATTACAATAGCTTAAGGCCATATATATATAGGCCACAACATAAGAAAACTCCAAAATACAAAATTGCCCCTAGGGCCACAACACTCACATAAACTAACCTAGGGGTAAAATAGGAAATACATTAAATAAGAACTAAAATTCAAAAAAAAAACTCATAAATGAAGATTTAAATAATAGCCGTCGATTTACGACGCCTCGTGTGATAGATGCGCCAAATCTTCGTACCGATGTCCGCATCAAACATAATTGTCTAATATTATGCATCTTGACGGTTTTATAATCACTTATTTATTCATGCAATATTTTAAAGTTTGTCTGCTTTCCTTCGATATTTATCGCTGATTATCCTGCTCATCAAAATTCACTAGCAACAAGATTATTCTCTCATACTTTAATGTTCATACTGCACCTTTCACGGGTAGCGTTTGATATCCCTTTCTGATTATTTACTTCTTCCAACAGCGTAAAACATGTGTACCGTGAATGGGATGATAAGAACCCTAATTTGACGACTTGCAATGCAAACACTAAAATAATTCCTGGTAGCCAGACTCCTCAGGAAGTCACTCCCGATACATACGTTGTGTTCACTTATGATGTTACCTTTGAGGTTCGTGCTGAATTCAGTTTATTAAACCTTTTTGCCATGAACAGCTCTTATCGTTCTCCATTTCTTCCTGCAGCCGAGTGAAATCAAATGGGCTTCTCGTTGGGACACCTACCTTCTCATGAGTGATGATCAGATCCATTGGTTTTCAATTATTAATTCGCTCATGATTGTACTCTTTCTCTCCGGTATGGTAGCCATGATTATGATGAGAACTCTTTACAGAGATATTGCCAATTACAATCAACTAGACTCGCGGGAAGAAGCCCAGGAAGAATCTGGTTGGAAACTTGTCCACGGTGATGTTTTTAGGCCTCCAGTCAACTATAGTCTTCTTTGCGTTTATGTCGGAACCGGCGTGCAGTTCTTAGGGATGACACTAGTTACCATGATCTTTGCCTTACTAGGCTTCCTTTCCCCATCCAACCGTGGTGGGCTTATGACTGCAATGCTCTTCTTATGGGTTTTGATGGGTCTCTTTGCTGGATACTCTTCTGCTCGTCTTTACAAGATGTTCAAAGGTACAGACTGGAAGAAAAACACCTTCAAAACAGCCTTGATTTTCCCTGCCATTGTCTTCTCCATCTTCTTTGTTCTCAATGCCTTGATTTGGGGTGAGAAGTCTTCCGGCGCGGTTCCCTTCGGCACCATGTTTGCTCTGGTTTTCTTATGGTTTGGAATATCAGTTCCCTTAGTTTTTGTTGGAAGCTACCTGGGATTCAGGAAGCCGGCCATTGATGACCCAGTAAAAACCAACAAAATCCCCAGGCAGGTACCTGAGCAGGCCTGGTACATGCAGCCGGTTTTCGTGATATCGATCGGCGGTATCCTTCCTTTCGGCGCCGTGTTCATCGAGCTTTTCTTCATCTTGACGTCGATATGGCTGAACCAGTTCTACTACATCTTCGGCTTCTTGTTCATCGTCTTCATCATTCTTCTCATAACCTGCGCCGAAATCACGATTGTGCTTTGCTACTTCCAGTTGTGCAGTGAGGATTACCATTGGTGGTGGAGGGCTTATCTGACTGCTGGATCTTCAGCAATCTACATATTCTTATATGCTGTGTTCTATTTCTTCACGAAGCTGGAGATAACTAAGGTCGTCTCTGGTATTCTTTACTTCGGCTATATGTTGATCGTGTCCTACGCCTTCTTTGTGCTGACTGGCACAATTGGCTTCTATGCCTGCTTATGGTTTGTCAGGAAGATCTATTCTTCAGTGAAAATAGATTGAAATGAGATTTTGAAGATAGAAAAATATTGATGGTGACATTAAACTTGCGAGAACATTACTCTTCAGATGGGCCTGAGGGATCTCCAATGGTAGTACGATTCTTGAAGCTCCATCTTGTTACTCGAGAGCTTCGAATTTCTAAGAAGAGATTCATGTTTTTTTTTATTTTTGTAAGAGTTAGTAGTGCCATGTTTTTCTTTAAAAGCTAGAACAATGGATGTTTGTGTCTACTTTAAGGGATTGCAGCAACTACCAGTTATTATTATTTTTTTTATCATAATAATTTTTTATTGTGATGCCTGAATGTTGCGTATTTGTTTGATTTATCTGATAGCTTTAATAGTTAGGAACTTAAGATTAAGGCTTCATTTGGGACGTTTTTTTTTTACTGCTTCTGCTTTCTAGTTTAAAAATTAAATTTTTTATACTAGAAAGCTGTTTTAAGAAGCAGTAAGAAAGCCGCCCCAAACGAAACCTAAGACTTCGTTTGGGATGATTTTCTTACTATTTTTTAAATTAATTTTGAATAAAAAATTTTTTGAGCCAGAAATTTTTGTTAAAAAAAAATGATTTCTAAAAAGTTATCATAAATGAAGCTTAAGAGTTTAAATTGTTCATGTGAATAAATTGTGGTGCCCTAACAAAATTTGAGATGATAGAGAAGATTTATATATTTTTTCTGGCATTAAGTTCTGCATGCACATAGATAAAGAGGAATAAAATTAATTTTGCAGGGTAAGATTATATAGATTTGTCATTTGGAAAATTTATGAAGGGAAAAATCATGAGTATTGATTATTTAGCACATATTTAGTATAGATCTTTCAGAGGTACTTAAGGGGGTTGATTTTGAATAAATAGTAGATAAGCTCCTATAATGGCTATAAGTGACAGACAATATTTGATGTGGGGTAAATTTGAATAAATCCAAAATTTTAAAATTTATGATTTTGCTCCTCTTATGCCACTTTTAAGGTATTGAGATTTTTTTTTTTTTAAATTTTTGTCATAAAAATTACTTACAACAAACAAAATTTTAAAAATAGTCTAACAACAATAAGAATAAGCTTTTATCCCACTAAATGGGGGTTATAACATGAATTTTTTTTTTCATTGTATTCCATTAAGAATTAAATTCTCATTTAAATATAATTAAAAAAATAATCTTTAATATTTGTTAATAAGTCTTTTAGGTCTCTTTTAACGTTTTTTTAATATAGGTTGAATCTAACACACCTACTCTCTTAACATGGTCATCAAAAGGTCGACATGATCAAACAATCTAAAACGACTCTCTTATCTTATTTGTCATTACAGCTACTCTAATCTTTTCACATATATATATTTGTTTTGAATTTTATCTCTAAATATAAAGCTGCTTAGCCACTTGAGCATCCTCATCTTTGCAACACAACTAGATTTTCTACTTCTCTTTTAATGCTTAACATTTTGTGCCATAAAACATTGCAAGCCTCACCAACATATTATAAATCTTTTTCTTAATTTTAAGAGGTATTTTTCTATTACACAACAGACCTAATGCATTCCTCCACTTCAACATCCACCTTGAATTTTGCTAATATCTATTTAACCATTGATTTGAACAATATACCCGATATATCTAAAACATGCACTCTTTTTAATGACTTGATCACCCAACAGCACAATCCAATCACTAGGTCTACTTCTAATAATCAATGCTTTAAAAACCGGACCGGACCAGCCGGTCCGACCGGTTCAACCGTGAACCGGTCTGATGGCCGGTTCGGTTAAACCCTAAAACCGCCTTCACTTCAAACCGGCCGGTTTTGGCCAAAACCGCTGGTTCAACCAGTGAACCGGTCCGGGTTTTTTTAAACCGGCCGGTTCAAATTTTTTTAATAATAATTAAATAAATTATTTTATGTTAAATTCTTCTAAATGTTAATATAAAACTTTAAATTCTATATTAATGACATAGTCCAATAATTATTTTAATGATCTCATATGTCTTCTTTCTCCATGTTATGGCTAATGTCATGAGAGAAAGAAAAGAGGTATATAACCAAGACAAAGTACCACCTCCAAGTGATGTGGGACTAAACTATACAAAGCAAAAAGTCACTTTTAAGTTCATATATAGTTATACACTTATACACACTATACAACATAGTTTTTTAACAAATTTTTTTAATTAATTTTTATAATATGAATAATATTTATCCTTTAAGTTAATAATATTTATTTTTTATTCATTAATATTAATATTTAATTTTTATTTTTTAATATTTTTTATTATATATATTATGAAGTTTATGTGTTTTTTTTTTGTTCTCTAAGCGGCTCAAGTAAAAATTATAATATAAAAATTTATTTTTATGATTTGAATAATATTTATTTTTTTAATTTTTTTGTAAAATGTTTATTTTATTTTTTATCAAATGAATTATTCTTATGTTAAAAAATTTGTAAAGTTTCAGTTTTTCTGTTTTTCAAACTCTAAAGATTTTTATATTACAAAATAAAATATTTTTGTATTAAAACATTTAATTATATTTATAATTTTATATTGAGAGTTTTAAGTTTTTAAATAATTTATATTTATAAATTAAATCTAAATATGTAATATAAATTAAGAATAATTTATAGGAAATTATATGGTTATTATATTTCATTATTTTATCAATTTTAATAATTTTTTTAATAATATTATTATTTATTACGTCATCCGGTTCGACCCCGGTTCGACCGGTCGAACCGGTCAAACCGTGAACCTCTCTTTCTTCCGGTTTGTTGTCCGGTCCGATTTTCAGAACCGGGAGAGTTGAAATTCATAATTTCATAATTCAATTTTAGACAAAATATATTGTCCCTTCATATATTCAATTTTAGATCTATTCAAATAAAAACTTTTAGACTCTAAAGTTGAAATTCATAATTACAGTGAACCTCTCTTTTTTCATAAAATCGGACCAGACGACAAACCATGTCTAAGGTAAACTTCATATATTCAATTTTAGATCTATTCAAATAAAAACTTTTAGACTCTAAAGTTGAAATTCATAATTACAGTTTTTCTTTAACTCCCTTTCTAGTCTTATCAACAAAATAATATTATTCGTAAAAAGCATACACCAAGGTACATCCTCTTGCAAATAACTAGTAAAATATCCATGTCTAAAGCAAAAAAGATATGGGCTTAAAGCTAATCTTTGATGTAATCCTACTAAAATAAGAAAATATTTGGTTCAACCATACTATATTTGAATATCAGTAACAACTCATATATATGCATTCTTAATGGCTAGAATATAAGCATTATTAACATATTTCCTTTCTAAAACTCTCCTAAGTGCTTCTCCTGGAATTTTATCATATATATATTAGATCAGTAAATATCATATGTAGACCATCCGGGCTCTCTCTATAATTTTTCCATCAAACCACTCAACAAATGTATAACTTCCATAGTAGACCTACCTGACATGAATTCAAGCTAATTATGAGAAATAGTATAATCACGTTATAACATATGCTCAATTACTCTCTCTAATAATTTTAATGTATGACACATTAACTTAAATCTTTAATAATTCTCACTATTGTGCATCACCTTTATTCTTATAAATAAGAATCAACGCACTCTTCTTCCACTCATTTAACATCTTTTTATCTTCAGAAATAATATTAAAAAGTTTAGCAAGCCAAGAACATCATTGATCTTCTAAGCATTTCTACACTTCTATTGGAATGTCACAAATCCTACTTTTTTAACACTTCGTTTTTTTAAAGCATCTTCAACTATGATTTCACAAATACGATGATGAAAATAAATCTCTATTTTCATTTAGGGTGCTATGGTAACTAAAGGCAATTGTATTCTCACGAGTTTCATTAAAAAGTTTATTAAAATATAATACCCACCTATATAAAAAAATAGTCCAGATAACTAAAATTCCAAACATATCCTCACTCTAGTTGAGGATTTAAGATATCATAATTTCACTTCTTAACCTCTATTTTTCCCTAACATGAGAGGCAAAAAGCTATCTAAAATTAGTGAAACTGTTCTTGGGTGCTGAAGTTAGCACTTCTTGCTTAAGGCTCTTTAAAAGGAGGCTAATTATGGCAGTTATCAATAGAGAATTATGGTGGTGAGGTTCATACCTCTATTCGATGGCTTGAACATTCTTCCGAAAGGTGAAATTATTCTGTGTGGAGATCGGACGTAGAACACCATCCAGAGATCAACATGAATATGCCACGTCAGCGGTACCGAGCATAGAGGTGATGTGATGCATTCTGGTTGGTCTCCAGAAGACGTTCGGCATCCGCAGATAATAATTAATCTTCAAAAAAATAGTGGTTGACAAAGGAAAGTTGCTCAAATGATTTTGGAGGTTGTTATTGATATATAATTATTATGGTGGAATTGAGGTGGTGATGAAAACAAGAGTACCAAAAAACACAATGTAATTAATGAGGTGACTATATTTTAGTTTTTTCTTAATATTTTGTTATTACTTTAATCAGGTTTTCCAGCCTTCAACTTGCTTTTTAATAGAATTTTTTTGCTTTGTAACCTCATTTCTTTGTATTCACTTTTCCTAACTTTGTTTGACAAGAAAATCCACTGATTTTGGCTTTGTTTAGGACAACTAATATCTTACTGTTTTCTAAATCAGCTTTAGATTATTAAAAATTTCTGAACTAAAAGTTTTTGTACTAAAAAGTTATTTTAGAAAAGAAAAAAATTGTCCCAAACGAAGACTTTATCTTTGAAAAAATTTTTATCATCAAAATTTTGTAGCTTGAATTATAATGCCTCTATATTTGGTGATTTTTCAAGATAAAAACTTTTATGATAAAAAAATCAAAATATTATGATACATCTGTTTTTTTTTTTTATCTATCTGAGATCTAATGGTTTGATTTGAAGAAAAATTCTCAAAATGAAACAATAGCGAATTTATTTTGTTTTATTTGAATTCAAAAAAAAAAAAAAACATTGCAACTGGAAAACTCTTTTTTTTTTTTAATCCTTCTCAACCTATAAAGACTCCCTAACAATTCTTATTATTCTCCTTGAAGACTTATTTACTTGCAAAATCTTAGTGGTTGTTCATTAAGATTTCCTGCTTAAATTGATCTAAGAGGGTTAGATTAATACTTTGGGTCACCTAGTAATATCCATAGTGAGAAATTCATGTTTTTTTTCGTTATTGGTCACTACAAGAAAATCATAAATTACAGAAAAAGTCATATAAACCACCGGAAAGTGCCGCCGATAAGTGGCGATTTTCATGTAGTGGGTCCTTATGTTAGTTTGATTAGAAATTATAAGTCTTAGAATATTTAATAGCGTTTTAAGTGTAATGCCAAAGAATTTAAATATAAAGAATTATATCTTTCATCTCTTAATGAATATACCAAAGCCTCTAATTTTCATTTAAAATAAAAGAAAAGTTACCATATGCACTTTATCTACATCAAAATCTTTCACTATTTAATTTAATCAAAATTTGATTTACAATAACCAGGAGATCACCTACAACATCAATCTATCTCACTAAACTCCTGACAACAAAAGAATAAAATAAAATGCAGAGCCAAAAGAAATTTGGGAATTTTGATCAACCTCACACCTTACGATCCAAATCCATTTTCTGACCTAAAATCAATAAAACCCACTTAATGGTTTGCAAAACCTAGCAGGACTCCAAAAACTACCAAAGCTTCCAATGCAAAGTCTCAAGAATCAATATGCATGCTCATTTAACTCAATATAAAATCAGTAGCTATCAATATGAACAACGATTATTCATTAGTGATATGAATCAATATGAATAGTACCCATGGAAAAGCTCATAATTCACTGCACTGAAATCTATAAATCAATGTCATATACTAGAAAAGTAAACATATTAGGATATTAAGTATAGTATCGAATACGGTGCTATCAGTTATCTTTATTGTATGTTGTATATGAATCATGAATGCTTCTATCACTACTATCAATACTATAATCACATGTAAATATTGAATCAGCATGCTCTGATCAATCATTTTCATCTCTATGAGTGGATTTATCATATAATTCATGTATGTAATTTTTGTATGTATTGGCACATATATATTTTCATGCATTCATGTCAATGTGAGCATCAGTATTATATGAATTTATACAACAAGGTAAGACATCGAGCTTTTATATAGTATTTTTATCCTTTTATCTATCATTGATCTAACATATCAATCCATCATCATTTGTCGATCACATATTTTAATTATTTTTATTAAAAAGCCACCTTTTAGAGTGGATTTTTAATTGCCTATAAAAAAGGTGGCTTTTAATAAATCAATAAAGTTATTATTCTCTACCCGTCGATGTAATCAGTCAGTCAGTTACAGACTAACACCCAGAATTACAACAGAAACTTTTATTTTAATGAATATCTGTTAGCCTAGCCATATTGTTTTAATAGCCAACACATATTAATTACAGTGTTCATATCCATCCTTTCTTGCTTACATACAAATATCATATTTATCATGCAATAGTTATATCATTTCGTCTATGTAATGTAATATTATGTATGAAATATAATAATCTATGGAATAAAAAAAATTTATACATTATTCATTAATTTTAAAAATCATAATTAATTTGCCCAATGAAATTTCATAAAATTATAGTCAAAATGCCTATAAAAATCATGTCTATAATTGTTAAGTGAATATTATGCTATTATTTTGTGCTTTAAATTTTAGTAAAAAATGTGTTTTTAGTTGATGTTGTGTAGGAATTTTGAGGCAAAAGGCTTGAAATTATAAATTGGCTCTAGTGTCGCACGCCCGTATGCCTTTGCAGGGCTATCAAAGCCCCAACGCCACTTTTGGAATGCTGGGGCAGGTTGAGTTCAAAAATTTTGCAAAATCACGACATCGGTCCTTCTAGCGCTGCAACATGACAGTGCCGTAATTTGGAGCGTCAGGGTGTTATGATCTCTATAAATTGGCAAAGGCATGGCGTTAGGGTATGGAATGCCCAAGCACTCAGAGCGCCACAACGTAAATTCTAGTTTAACATTATAATTTCAATATGACGTCGCGACACCAAATCACCCTCAACACAGTGGCTCAAGAGTTGGAGCCGCTAACTATGGAAGTATCGCACCGATTTAGCACAACAACATGTCGGAGCCAAGCATTGAGCGTTTAGGTGTTAGTCATTATTGTAACACTGCAATGCCCAACTCTCGAGTGGCGTGGAGCATGTCACAATTTTTTACTTAGTATAACTAGTTTTCTTTTTCATTTTATTGGGGGTTGTTCGTCTGTTATTTGCGCAAAATAGAATATATGAGAGAGTTAGAGTAGAGAGTGAACGTGCTTAAGGAAAATCAATTCGAGTAGTATTTGTTGTTTGGAATTGCTCGTAAATGCTTATTTGGGTAATATTTGATAGAGGAATGTTGGAACAAATAAGAGAATTGAGATGGAAAACTTACATACCCAGACATAGGATAAATATAATTTTAGGGTCTATGGATATAAAATCACTATAGTGATGTGAAAGCTTTACTTTTCAACCTGTATAAACTTAACAGAGATCTAAGGGTGCATATATTCTGATTCACAATAAACTTAGATAAGTCTACTTAGGGAAGTACTAAAATATTCATTATTATGATTCCAAACATCTTTTAAGTATTTTCAGTCATTTGTAAAACCTCACCTTCCCACGTAGTGGGATAAAGGTAGGGGTGTCAATATTTGACCCGACCCGGACCCGACCCGGAAAATCCGGGTTGGACCCGACCCGTTTGATAAACGGGTCGGGTTCGGGTTCGCATATTTGACCCGTTTGAAAAACGGGTCGGGTTCGGGTTGACCCGGCGGGTTGCCGGGTCAACCCGTCAACCCGTTTATTTTAAAAAAATTTGAATTTCCCACCGTTTCCACCCGCCTGCCCGCTGCCCACCTGCCCGCCGCCCGCCTGCCCCGCGTGCCCGCCTGCCCCGCGCTGCCCCGCGTGCCCGAA
Organism: Dendrobium nobile; assembly: GCA_022539455.1. Taxonomy (NCBI): domain Eukaryota; kingdom Viridiplantae; phylum Streptophyta; class Magnoliopsida; order Asparagales; family Orchidaceae; genus Dendrobium; species Dendrobium nobile. The sequence continues at coordinate 15,714,421 of CM039735.1, forward strand.
CGACGGAACGAGTCGCGGCCTGCCCGCGTGCCCGCCTGGCCGCCTGCAGCTGCCGCGGCCGAACCTTGTCGCGGCCTCGCCCAGTCGCCCGCGCCCGAACGAGTAGCGGCCTGCCCCGTCGCCCGCGTGCCCGCCTGCAGCTGCCGCGGCCGAAACCTCGCGAGTCGCGGCCGAACCCTCGCGCCCGAACGGCTCTCGGCCGAACCCTCGCCAGCTCGCCGAGTCGCCTGTCGCCACTGCCGGGTCGCGGGTTGTGTCGGGTCAACCCGGCCAGGTCGGGTCCGGGTTGAAATGTCCGACCCGTTTGCAAAAACGGGTCGGGTTCGGGTTGACCCGTTTACATCCGGGTCGGGTCGGGTTCGACCCGAACCCGACGGGTTGACCCGAATTGACACCCCTAGATAAAGGCTTGATGTTGTTGTTGTTGTAAAACCTCACCTTCAAATAGATTCAGTAAGATAATCATGCTACTTGAGTAGACAACACTAAGAGATTCTTAGGGATACATTTTTTCTCGTGGGATCGACAACCCTATAATTCACTTTATTAATTGATTGACATGCACTTACATAATTGAACCGCTTGTGTGCCATGCACAATCTGAACGCCACCTATCAATCATATAAAAAAGCCACATGATAAAAGATTAATAAATTAGGAGAAAATACATTTTTATTGATTATGAGAGATTAAATTCATAATCCAAAGTCACTTAAAATAAATGTAAGGTTCATGTTACCTAACACAATCAGAAGAAATTTCGTGATGTCGTGAACGGTGGGAGGGAAAAGAAAGAAGGTCTAACGTATGAAATCCCCCATGCAACTTCCTCTCTCTTTTCTCTCTCCTTCTTCTTCCCTTTTCCTCCTCTATCTTCCCTAGCAAGGCTTGCAAAAATTATGGGAAATGGGTGGGAGTAAGGGAGTTAATAAAGTGGATTGAGATATTTTATTATTTAAAAAATCATTTTTTTGACCTAGCGCCATAACGCTCACTCAAAAATCTTTTTTTTGTCCAAAAAACCGAGAGCTCAATAACAGGGTGCTACCAACCCCAGTGCTGTAATGCTCATAGAGAAAATTTTTAAAAAATAGAAGTTTAGCTATTATAGTAAGTAACCAAGATTTGGGTTTGATAAGTGAAAATGTAAGTGGAAAAAATAATTCTATGGGCATTGTAGCACCATGGTTGGCAACACTACATCATTGAACTCTCAGAAAAATGAAGAAAAAATGGGGTTATGGGTGTCCACTGTGGTCTCAGGAAGCATCGCTGTGGTGTCGAGTTTTAGTTGAAGATATTCAGTGAGAATCTGGAAGATTGTCTGGGAGCACAACAATGCTGGAAAGTTAGGCACCATAGTGCTAGGTCAAGTTAGTGGGTTTTTAAATAATAAAATATTTAAAATCATTTGCACAAAATAATTTCTCTAGCCAACCTTGCTAGAGAAGAAAGGGAGAGAAGGAGGAGGAGAATTTGAAGAGGAGAGAGAGAGAGAGAGAGAGAGAGAGAGAGAGAGAGAGAGAGAGAGAGAGAATTTGGAGGCTAAAGCTCAAGATTCTTCTGTTGGGCCTATTTGAGATATTAAAAAGCACTAAATAGACTTATGAATCTTGATCTGTGATTTCAATTTATACTATTTTATAAACACTTATGGATTAAAATTAATTTTCCTCAAATTTTAACAAAGTTTTTGTCACATAACTTTTCATATATTGTTGCATGCTCTGCTTTTAACATTTAGACAATAAAAATTTGAATTTTCATTGGTTGATTTTTTTGTATAAATTTTTGATTCTATCATCCGATTGAGATTTTTCTGGCAATTGCGACAATTTTATAAATATCTTAATTGTTCATATGAATATTCCTCTGAAGTTGAAAATTATTTAGAAAGCAAATTAGTGGGTGTCATGTTTTGTAAGTAATATGGCTTTTAATTGCATGTTATGCATTATACATGCATTGCATTAAAAAGTGCAATTCAGTTACTATTATAATTATATTTATATTATTCATGATATGGCATTAGTGATGTTCTGATATATGAAAAGGTAAACTCTTTGATATGTGGCAAGGGCCTTAAATATTCTTTTATGGCCTCATCTACCTAGTACATATGTGGGAGAAATTCTAACCGCACTTATTGAATATAGGTGTTGAAGGTTATGCAATATTATATGTACTATTCTAACCTTATTTACCTAGTGCGAATGTGCGAGGGATTCTAGTCACACTTGTTATATGTTAGTGTGGGAGGTTGGTGAAAACTCTGAGAAAGTGGTTTTACAAGTTAGTGATAATGTCAAGTGTGCACAAGAACCTTTAAAGTTGTATTTTATTGTTATATTAGTACTTTAATGATTCTTTATTGCCCATTTTATTTTATTTCATTTTCATCTTTTAATTTGAATATTGATATATGTGAGTGATCATGATAATAAGTCTACTAAACTAGTTGTATTGATTCTATTCTATTTAATATTTTAGGAAAGAGTAAAAGGCCCAACATAGTAAATTAGGTGTAGTTGGGAGATCATTGGGATCTGATTAACAAGGTATTGATTTTTGAAATTCAGTTTTATTATTTTGATGTATAGATATTCCAGAGCTGTATTATTATAATTATGCATTGGTAAAATGAAATTTGTTGATATTGCCTTTATGATTAGAAATATTAGTAGCTCTAGTTGCTGCTATTGATGTTTGAGATTAAATCATTGGTTTGGACATATCAATCCTTCCATTAGATCTAAGGGCATCACACATCTACTCCAAGGCTTGAGAAAAATGATTTTATCTTAAGATGGTCTTTTATATTGTCTTAAAGGGATAGTTTGACTAGGTCAAAGTTCTATAATTGACACCAAAAGATTATTAGTCCCACCAAATAGGTTAGTTCAACCTCATATAAGGCATCAAGGAGATAAAAGTTGCGACCTAAACAAGGAACTAGAACTTTTAGTCATTAAAGAGAGATTAAATAGTTTGATACTTTCAGGCATGCAATGATTTGCATACTATCCAAAATTATAAATGTAATGAGAATTGATAGATGATCATTGCAAAACATCATAAAGTAAAATCAAGAAGTTATCAAATAGACACTAAGCTTCCTAAAAGGTATAATAAATTATTCATTCAAGTTTAAAAGAGATGGCTTCAAATTATAGAGACATATTAATAAGTATTTAGGAGGCCTATATGCATAAAAAAGTATTACTTGTACATCTACATTTTAAATTATATCACCAATAATTGGGTGTTGGGGTGTAAAAGATAGCCATGCAATTAATAATAGAGGTCAACTATATAATAATCATTAAATCTAGATTAGGATATTCTAGCTTAAAAATTACATAATCATTGAATATTTATTGACTTTTTCCTTCTTCCTTCATCACTTCAATCTTTGTCCCTAATACTAGGAGGTTGTGTCCTCTCATTGTTTAGCATCAACTAGGATAATTAATAGCACACCGGCCAAAAGAGAGGAGAATTGAGATAGAGAATGTGAATGCATTACCTCAATAGATGGAAAACAAACTCTCCCATAATATTAGAGTGATGCGGCAGTATGCTTATGAGCACAATGATACTAGTCTCTATGTATTTTAAGTTATGATTGTAAGAGTGCAGCAACATTGAGAGCTGCACTGCAGCATCATCTCCTTTGTTTTAATGTAGCTTGGGGAAGCTCCGTGGTGTTAGGGCCTCAAATATTACAGTATTAGTCAAATATTTTTTTAATATCTAAAACTACTACCCTATATTTAAAACCCACACCACACCCCAAATGCCCCATTCTTTTGTTCCTTGGATGGGAAAGAGAGGAAGAGAAGAGGGGGAGAGGAAGAGGAGAGAGAAGAGATAGAAAGATTCTCTAGAGCTATTCTGCCCATTATTCTTATTGAGAAAGTTGCTCTGATCACGATAGGTAACTTTAATCTTATTTTTGTATTTGATGACTTTGATTTATGCAATTTTATCTCTCCCAAATTTATTTAAAATGCATTATCTTCCAATTTAGTAAGTTTTCACCGTATAACTTTTGATATGTGGCAAACAACATTATTCTGAGTATTAAGTCATGAACATATTAAAATTCTATAAGGTAGTTTTGCACATATGCCATTTTGAATTAAATGAATAGAATAATGCATGTATTAAATATGTAAGAGCTATCAATGATTTTTATTTATCCAATTTTATTTATTCCAAATCTATTTAAAATGCATTATCTTCTGACATAGAAAGTTTCCATCATGTAACTTTTGTTATGTGATAGATAGTATTATTTTGACCATTTTGTTATGAACATATTGAAATTCTACTGATTAATTTTGCATATCCATTTTGAATGAAATAAATAAATAGAATAAAAGCATCTATAAAATGTGGTTAGTGTGGGCACGAAACATAACATGTATATAATTATTCTTCATTAACACACGCCATGCATTTTAACATACCACTTACATTCTGATAAACACACTACATAGATTTGCATGCTATAATAATTGTATTGTTAAGTTGAGCATATTAAAAAAATCATAGAATTAGGAACTCTAGAGAAGAATATTGAACTTTCAAAGTGATTGACTCAAAAGCCTAACAATGCAATAAAATTCTCCATAATTCTTAGCATCAATATATATTTTGGGACATTTAGACAAATTAAGGCAAATTCATATATACATCTTATACGCAAGACTTAAATTCAGGGCCTCTTAATTAGCAGTCAAAGCTCCCAACCATCACATCAAGATAAACTGCATTTTAGAAGCAATGATATTAATACAATATTTTTAGAACACAAAAGTTCATTACTATAGAACTCTTGATGTCATTGTTGTGATTTATATCTTTCTATGTATATATTTTAATAATTATGACGCTAAAAATTTAAGGTAACTATTTAAATAGTTCTTGCATGATATGTGATATATATGTAATTTTTTTGGGACATTTAGGTTATTTAAGACAGATTCAGATTCACACATACAACGCATACACAAAGACTCGAACTCAAGATCTCTTAGTTAAAAGCCTAAGCTCTCAACTAAGAGGTCTAGATTAGGTGTGTATATATATGTAATTTATTGAGCTTAGTATTTGGTTTCCATTTTTGCCGCCCTGCGCACTCGCTCTCATGGAGCTAGCACACCTACTCGCTAAGATCGCCGGCGAAGTCCGGCAATCCAATGCCGTCGACCTCAACTTCAAGGGCGGTGAAAAGGATGGAACATCTAAGGCCATCGCTTCCCTAAGCAAATCTCTTAACTCCGATGATAACTCCTCGTCTGGGATTAGGGTTTTGGACGCGGCGCTCTCCCTTATGTGTCTGAAAACAACCGACGTGTTCTTCTCATCTCTCTCATTTTCCATTTAATTATTTTCCTGCCTCTTTGCGGACTCTCACAAGCATCTTTTTGGAATTTGCAGGTCTGCAGCGCTCGGATTGAGCGCCTCATCGATACCATGATATCAGTGCTCTATTCTTCAGCTTCTTGCAAAATCTCGCGTTTAGGGAGGGAGGGTCCGGAATTATTGCAAGTTGGGAGCTCCATCTCCTTTGGAGATTGCGATGAAATTATGAGAATGGTCGCAGATGTGCTTGAAAGTCTTGAAGCAAACAAGGGTAATTGTTGTCATTGTATCTATTTGTGGATATTTGATTCTTTATGGCTGTTTTCCACTCTTGATTGTACTTTTGATATGCACTGAATTACCTGAAGGACAGGTTAACTTTCTCTTTCTCAAAATAAGAGGTATAGTGTGGTGCCGTTATACATAGTCAAAGAAATAGGGAAGAGACTCATACTTGTTACGATATTATAGAACGAGTTTTAGTTCCTTGACAATCTAAAGGTTGAAAATATAGGGACATCCTGATTCCTGCTATTAATAAACATAAATGGTGGATTGTATTACCTTATTGCTTGGCCTTCGATCTAAGGAAATAAGCTAGTTGCACCGATACGAATACAACGACACAGATACGACACGATATGTATACGAGACACGTCAATTCTTAAAAATACATGATACGGATATGATGCGGACATGACAGTATAATTTATAAATCATTCATAAAAATTAAGAAATCAATTAAAGCATAATATTTGAAATTAAAAAAAAGCAACATCATTTGTAGCATTGTAGCTTATAATATCAAAATCCATCTCGGAAATGAGAGAATCTCGCTCGCAGCTGCGGAAGTAAATACGACGCGCCTTTTTTCAATTTTTTTTTTGTTTTTCCATGGATACGAGTATCTGATACGCGTGTCCTTTTGAAATTAAATAATATTTTAATTGGATACGACAAAGCCGTATCCGATACGTATCAGTGCCATATCGGAGGCGTATTCGTGTATCAGTGTATCATATACAGCACACCTTCATAAATAGGTCTATCGGTGCAACATAGGTAATAAGCTATTGAGGCAGGGATGGATTGATGATCAATTAGTTAGTTTTTCCACAACCTGAAACCCAAGCATAGTTTGCTGGATTGTTGTTAGAGAGTGATGGATGGTTTAATGATCTATGCCAAATAATAAAAAGCTGCGTCGATTAAGCATTGACTTCTCTTTTGACCTTTTGTAAATGATGAATTTATCCTTTGAGACAAGAAGTCTTAGAAAATCATAGATGGTCTTGAAGAAAGTTGCACCTTTTCAAAAAAGATGTTTGCAATCTAGATAGATATCTTCTTTTATCAGTCATTACAATAAGTGTACCATATCCATTTCTCTCCATTACAACCATATCTTTTAATTATTTTCTTTTTTATGTCTGTAACGTTGTGCATATATTTATTATGCAAGAATAATGAAACAAATAGCATTTACCTATCAACTCTCAAATTCCTTTTTCTCAATCAAACATGGTATTATTCTTATTAGTTACACCCACTGGCCTTTGATTGGCACCATAGTGCAGTTGTAAAAAATTTCAATATGTTGCCTCCATTATGCAGCTTGTTAAAAATTTTCTATTCGTTTCCACAATTTGATTTCAATGTGATTTCAATGCAACTGCTAGAATTTATTTGCCAATGTCTCGTTGGCTATGATGCACCGACACGGACATGGAGACACGACACGGACACGGCAATTTTTAAAAATATAGGATACGGGTGCGGCAAGGACACGACATAACAATTTTTTAATATAATATATAATAATTTTTAAAAATATAAGACACGGACACGACGTGGACAGATGGCTCTTTTGAACCTTCACCTAATCCACCCCCGCCAGCAGCAAAGCTCATTTTGCTAACAAACCAATCATAGATATGAATACATCAAATTAAATTGATATGAAGTGAAATCAAAATATCCTAATAATAAGACAACATGAATACAACAATATACCGGTCTGCCGGGGGTCCAAGGGGGCGCTGCCCCCTAGCAGTACCGAGCATGTACCTAGTAGTACCGAGCATGTACCTAGCGGTACGGAGCTGTACTGAGAATGTATCTAGCAGTACCGAGCATGTACCTAGCAGTATCGAGCATGTACCGCTCAGTACCGAGCATGTACCGCTCAGTACCGAGCATGTACCGCTCAGTACCGAGCGTGTACCGAGCATGTACCGCTCAGTACCGAGCGTGTACCGAGCATGTACTGCTCAGTACCGAGCAATACCGAGCATGTATCGAGCATGTACTGCTCAGTACCGAGCATGTTCTGCTCAGTACCGAGCATGTACCGCTCAGTACCGAGCGTGTACCGAGTATGTACCGCTCAGTGCGAGCGTGTGCCGAGCGGTACCGAGCATGTACAATCTGATGAAGCGAGATATGAAGCAAATAACGGGAAGAAAGATCGTTACCTAGCCGTGAAAAAAGAACCTTCGATTACAGGAAACTGGAGAAGAAGAAGCGAGAAATGAAGCAAATGACCGGAAGATTACGGGAAGAAAGAGAAGAAGAAATAAATCGTTACCTTCGATCGCCTCCAGTTATGTTCGAACTCGACCGAACTGTGGTCGTCGAAGTCGGCGGAGTTCGCCTTTCAGTTCTCACCCGAAGCAGAAGCAGGTATGTTACCCTAATACTCGACTCTTATACGACTCTCATCGCTCGGTCTATATACTTACAAATCGAAGCGGTGCCTCGTTTCGCTTCGAGGCGTTACGAACCGAAGCCTACGCCCCGTGCGAAATAAGCGCACGCTCCGCGGAATCCAACGAGGCGTAAGCCTCAACGCGCAAATGCTTCGCCTCGCCTTGAGTCGCGTCTCAGTGCGTACGCCTCTTCCGCCTTTTTAATCGTTGGTCGTATGTTGCTCGTTGATTTTTGCTGCATGTTGCTTCAATGGCTTGACTCTCTCAATTGTAATTCTACAATCCTTTGCCGCTTGATCTGACATTCACATGAGAGGGTTCTGAAACAGGATGAGTCGTGACTTAAAAAAAATGAAATTTAAATATTTTATTACTAAAGTGCCCCTTGTACAATATACAAAATGGGAGGTCTGAAATATTTTGTCAAATTTGATTGATTTTTAATAAAGGATAAAATTTGGTCAATTTTCAATAGTCGAGGGATTACATTGAGGCAGTGCGAAACTCTAAAACTAAATTTAGCACTTACTAATAGTCGGGGGACTATTTTTGAAAAAGTTTCCTTTAAATGCGATGTGTTACAACTTCAACCTTATTTAATGGTTCTCTCTTAAGCATATTATTTAATAATATTTTATAGTAAAAAATTAGCCAAAATCAAAATCGAAATCAAATCCTATAATTGTTGAAACTACTAAAACAACCAAAGCTAAAAATTTTATGATGCAACCCAAGACAGTGCTTCAAAACCCTTTTCAAAGGTATTTAAGTTATTAGAGATATGTGTGATATTTTTCATTGTTAAAAAAAAATAAGTCTATATGATTTTGTATTTAATATGGAGATGCTTGTAATGGATATTCAAAGTGTGATATCTTGGTGTATGCTTTTTATATATCTTGGTGTATGCTTTTTATAAATGAATAATTTTACTAGTTGAGATCTGTATTGAAATGTGTTGTAATTTAGTACAATTAAAAATATTTACAAGATAAATGACTTGTGATTAGTAGAATAAAGGTTGAGTATTTGCAATCGAATTTTAGTGGGTATGATGTTATGAATTATTAGCTAGTAGTATTGGATGATAAATGAATTCTTATGTGTGATGGGTTTAAATAGCTTCAATATATTATACAGAAGAATGGGTATGTACATGTGGATATAATTTTTAGAGTTAATTCTAAGTGATTAAAATAGAAAATGAATCTAGCGTACTATGCAATAAAAGAATATTATAGTATTGTAGATATATAAGTTTTTTTTTTTTTACTTTTTTTGGTAAAATTGCAGTTAGGGCAATTTTATTCTATGTATTTGAGTGTTAGCCACTAAAATAGTCTTTGATGGACAAATTTATGGTAGCATAAATTATAGTTTTAATATGAATTTGTGAAAAAAATTAGAAATGATATGTTGAGAAATAATTATATCAGAAAGATGTAATTTATATAGAATATAAGGTAGCTAGAAGTTGGCTTTGGTGGTTTAGGGCAAATTCAACAAGTGTAGAAGATGCCAAATAAGTTAGATGATTAAAATTAAAATTGAAGGATTCAAAAGAATAAGAATTGATCGAAGGTAAATTGTATAGAAGTTGTGTAACATATTTGCGCTGAATAGATTTAACAGCTGACACAACAACCCTCAACAAGATGAATGGAGAGAGAGGATTCACACATGAGGCCAAAATTGTCATGACCCGCTCGAGAGATTCAAATTAACGAGGCCGGAATGAATAGTCGGACGGTTAATACATTTTTTCTACGATTATACATAACAATAATGACTAATATTCCTCAAACACTGAAGAATCGCTAATACTACTTATTCATTTAATATGCATTTAAAAATAAACATATTTTATCTGCTTTCATTTGAGCGCCATTTTCTATAGACATGCTCCTATCTTTTAGTCATTTTTACTTATTAGGAGACTTACTTGAAAATGTTAACTTAATAGAGTGAGTTTACTAAGTAAACTCAGTGGGTAATTATACATGTAACATAACAATTTTACATGCACAAACATAACATATTCATGGGATTTTTTTTACATATATATATATATATATATATATATATATATATATATATATATATATATATCATTTCTATCTTTAAAATTACAGAAATTCTTTATTTTTCATTATCAAATAACATATTCATTTTAGTTTTTCATATAGTACAGGAGCATCATCTAAATGCACCAATAAAGGTACAATCATTTTTATTTCCTTTTCCTTTTTCATTTAATGTGCACGGGTACGTTGCTTCCTCAGTTAGTACCATATGAGAGTGAACTTCTGTAATTTGCATAGATATTCCTTTTCCCTTTTTTATTTATGCTTTCATTTACATATTATAAATTTATTTCATGATTCTTTACATATATCTTTGCGAGTATTTCAAATATATATATAATCTTTCACATATACATATATATTTATCTATCATAATAATCATATACATCCTTACTGTCAATTTTTCATGATCACATATACATTTGAATTAACATTATCTTGCACGTAATAGCAATCAACTATAAGTAAAACAAATATAAAAAGCATTACATTTAGAATTTAAATAAAATAATATAATGAAAATTTTATAAATAATTATAATTACCAACTTTAATTGCTTCTGTACTTTAATTCCTTTCAAATAATTGGTCTCTGAGATAGCCTTCCTTAACGCAACCTAAAATTACACATCCAATTATATAACTATTACCATCTTTAATTTTTATTAATTTCTCATAAAAATTTTTCAAATACAATCTTACCTCAAATCCCTTTTTGAAGTTGAGATTCACCACTAGTTTTCTTCTCCCTATTAGGCAATAACTATTATTTCATCAATTAATGAAAATCAAAATAATAAATATGAATGTAAATAATAATTAGATTACTTACCCGTTCCCTGTTGCCAGAAAATGGACGAACTTCAAATTCTAAATTATCATTTCCTCTTCTTCTTACTGTTTTTAACATTTCAATTTATGAAAATTATCCTACACTTGAATTCACATCAATCGACATTAAATTCCTAAAATTTGAAATAAATAAATCTTAAATTAAAGGTAATTACATTCGAATACCTTGTTGACGTTCTTCTAATTTCCTTCCCTTTCCTCTCTAATGCCTTCCTCTTTCTCTTCAAATTTTCTTTCTTTACCGTTAGAGAAGATATTCCCCTGCTAATTATATAAAATATCACAGAAGGATTTATACAAAAATGGAAAATTGACGAACAGAACTTCTTTGTTCTTCTTCCTCTCATTCACTGTCTTTTCTCCCGAGTTTTGCTTCTTTAGTGATAATGAGCAAAGAGGGGGAAGTTATTTTTCGTGAGAAGTCATCTATTTTCATTCCCGAACTCAAATCTTCGCTCGGAATCGAAGGCCGTCACTTCCAGCCCTGCCTACGCTTGCGTGCGGTCCACCTGGGCCACAGATATGCTCGGTTCCGTCTCTTTGTTTCGTCCGCTATTTTAAGAGGTCCACTATTTTAAGAGATATCCGGTTCAGATGAACCAGATAGATTCGGTTCTTAGAAAAATTGGTTGGATAATGCTAACTAGGATATTGGGATAAAGGTAATTGTGATGATATTGTTCTTTCTTAAATTGTCAAATCTTGTACTGTTCACCATAGAAATGGTATTATGTTTGATATTTATTCGATGACCTCTGAAGATATTCTCTTGTAACGTTGTTTGTGTTCCCTACACCAAAATCTATGCATTATCCAGATTACAAATAAGCTCAAGTGCTATTTGGTCTTCTTGTTAATCATCATTTTATCTGGGATTTTGCTTGAATAGACTATCCGTGTTGGGAAGTAGCGTGCAGGCTTTATTATCTTACTCAAACATCCTCCCTTCTACCTTGAAGGCCATACCGCATGTCCTTTAGTAGAAACAACTTGTGATCCTTACAATACCATAATGCTAAATATTGCTCCGTGACCACTCTTATTCACTGGCATTTATTGGTAGATAAATGACCATACTTGTTATTTGATACCATTAAAATTTACCGCAAACAACTTTTGATATATATATTTTTGTGATAATTGGGGTCCTCCCTGACCAATGCAATTTTCCGGCATCACATGATTCTTAGCCGTTCTATATGATTTCTCTTGCACATTGTTTTTTTCTTCTGCAGTTCAAACTATAAACCATAAGTTTGTTAAATGATTTACCTCTTGTAGGACCCAATCAAGCGAATTAGTAAACAACTTCATAATCCCAGTGCTATGGAATTTCTTTGCATTGAAATGCAAGATTAGATTCTTGAGGTATTGGAATCTTACTTGAATGTAATTGTGCAATCAACAACTGGAATGGGGCTGTTGAATGCTATTATTTGCATATTATTTCAAAACTGTTCATGAATTTCTTACTAAAGTTCTGCTATTTAATTTGGGGTTTGCATGTATATTAGCAACAATTTATTTGATAATTCAGTTAGCAAGTAGCAAGAATGAAAGCTCTTTATGAATTGCTTCATCAATGGATACCTTTGTGCTCCAATTCACGTGATTTTCAATGCCTTTGTTTACTATTGAGGGGCTATTTAGTTGTTTGTTTGTAAAATACTTATATTATAGGAATATAGAGTTGTTGGAATGTATGTAGTTAGAAACATGAGTTTTTTGGTTGGATGCAAATCAAATGCATTGAAACTAAACAATTAGAGATGACATTGTACTTGAAGATGTAATTATTGCACGTTATGTAGTTGATAAGATTTATGCTATACAACTAATGATGACTTAGGAGAATATGCATAGCATCCAAGGGAAGGACATCAAATGAAATATTGCTTTTTATAACTAATGAATTGGATCAGAACTAGACAACACTTAATAATATATATGGATGCTTGTTTCATCCATATCACATCCAAAAGAATTGGATTTTTCTCTTATGTAAGCTCCTTTAAAGGTACCATTCATGTTACTATCACCATTTATGACTAATATGTACCTTCCCTTATAAGGTGCATACAATCAAAATCAGTTATTGCGTTTTTAAATCTCAAAAGTCGATGAGTGTAACAGCTCAAACTCTTAACCATCGAGATATTATTCGCTTTGGCTTAAGGGCCTCATGGTTTTGTCCTGTTAGTGTAACTTCCCAGGAGATCACCCATCCCAGGATTTCTCTAGGATGAATACCCTTAACTACAAAGTTTCTTAATGAAATCTCAACAATTATACCAAAAGATGCCTGGATGTTTAAGAGTTTAGCTTCTTTTACTTAAGGGGTAAGTAACTGACGTTCTTGTTAGCATCTTTATCCCAAAATCATCCACTAGACAGATATGATTCTAGATGTGACCCATACAAGTTCAAGTGGTGACTTCCGCCATGTAGCACTTTGTTCTATATGTGGTTCAAGAGGTAGCTTCCATGGTGTAGCACTTTGTCTTATATGACACTTAGTTCTCATCTTCTAACGTGTGTATTCCTCTAATATCATTTGTAACAGCCAAAACTTTTAACTATCGAGATATTGTCCTCTATGACCTAAGAGCCTCATAGTTTTGTTCTGTTGATGTAACTTCCTAGGAGGTTACTCATCCTAGGGTTTCTTCGGGATGAGCATGCTTAAATGCGAAGTTTTTAATAAAATTCCAACCATTATACCAAAAAACGCATCGATGTTTAAATGTTTAGCTTCTTTTATTCAAGGGGTTTCATAAATGAGAATATAAAACGCATCTCATAACATGTAACTATGAAGGGTTGTCATCAAGAACCAAAGTAATATCATCAACCAAAAGCTCATTATCGATCATATCTCATACTCGGCTTCTTTTGGGTCAATGAAGTTAGACTTCTTTTGATCTATCAAAAGTTTTATTTGAGGGAATTGTTTCATAGCATAATTTTTCTGGTAGCACGTTAAATAAGCTATCGTTGAAGTGGAGGTCCCATCTCTTGCAATGTATTGCAATGGTGTCGACTAAAGCTTGGGAACTGGGCTAACAAGAACAAATGCTTCAAAAATCTTTTCATATCTATGTCGAACAAGTGCCAAACATGACATGTTTTCCACTAGTTCCAACACTTATCAAACATGCTATAAATTGTGTCTACTATATTTTATTCCAAAATTAGAGTTGACCACAATTATGTGATGCCTCAACATGGCCAAAAAATGCATCGACATAGATTGGACACTCATAAACTATTCTTACTTTAATAAAATTTCAATTTAGGTGGACGATCATTGGGCGTCTTTGTGCTATGTTTCTTGGGTAAAATTAAAGATATATCAATGCGTTCATATTTTGTGTGGTTATTTTTAAGAGTAGATTTTCATGGTGTGTGATTTTTTTATGGATTATGGCATTGTTCTTAGGTAGTGCAATGTTAAGATCATGTATAATAATTAATGCTATTGTTGTTGTGTTGTTCAGGAATATGTGCACTTAAATGAAATATTGAAATGTAATTGTAATTAAACTAACATAGTTTTTCTTTTGTTGATCCTTAAAATTTTTTTTTTGTGATGCATATAATATTACCTCATTGTGTATTGCCTTTTGTTAATAAATATTTACATTGGGTGTCTTGATTACGCATTTTGTATTAATGATTAAAAAAACATTATATTCATGGCGTGTCATTCTTGCATTTCATGGTTTTGTTGTCTCCTTGTCTCTGTATTGTGCTCATGTCTCATGTCACTTTCCACACTTCATAGGGAGTAAGTCTTGCTTATTTGGCCGTGCAGGACCAGTAGTCACTTTGGATCGGAGGTTTCCAACCTGACTTAGTTTATCATGCCAGTCTTGAGGAAAATTAACAACACACCTTGGTACTCTAGTTCTCTTAGAGAACTTAGTTTTTGTGTTAATTTCGCTGCATTAAGTTTTAGAATTATATATTATGTATTTTTCGTTTTGCCTGAATGTGTTGAAATCAGGGATTTGAGAGGGAAAATCATAATTTTATTATACAACATCATCCCTATTTATAGATCTATACAAGAGGTCTTACTATGGAAACAAATAACTACATAATAATGAATAATTGTTGTAATATAATAATTTCTAAATTGGATGTCTAGCTATGGAAGGTACTAGATGTGAGTCAAGAGAGCTTCCCACGAATCTCTATCCTAAGTCGTTAGATTCATACAGGAACTAGGGGCTAAGATTTAGCACTCCCCCTCAAGCTAGAGAATATAGATATGTCATTCTAAGCTTGACAATCATTCTGAGAAAGGTAGAGCTGTCTAATCATTTGGTAAGGATATCTACAAGTTGATCTTTAGATGATATATGGTTGATACATATTAGACTATGGTCTAATTTTTCTTTAATAAAGTGTTTGTCCACTTTTATGTGTTTGGTTCTGTCATACTGGACTGGATTGTGGGCTATGTTGATTACTGATTTGTTGTCACAATGTAGCTTCATGGGATCGTTCCACTTGATCTTTAGGTCTTTTAGAATCATCTTGATCCATAGTAACTCACATATTCCTAGGGCCATATCTCTATATTCTGCTTCAGCCCTTGATCTTTCAACCACATTTTATTTTTTGCTTCTCTATGTAACTTGGTGCCCTCTAAGAAATGTGCAGTATTCAAAGGCATATCTTTTATCTATTGGTGATCCTGTATAATCAACGTCAGTGTATGCTTCTAGGGTTATTCCGTGATCTCTTCTAAATAGAATCCATTTCCCCGAGTTTCCCTTAAGGTAATGTAGTATTTTATATAATGCTTGCATATGTGTTTGTTTTGGATTTTGCATAAACTGATTGACCATACTTACAGCAAATATCTGGTTTAATCTGGTAAAGATAGATCAATTTTCCCACAAGTCTCTGGTAAGCACCATTGTCTACATTTAGATTTTCTTTAGCTTCCCCCAATTTGAGATTTGGTTCTACTAGTGTTGGTGTTGGCTTACATGTTAGTTTTCCTATCTCTTTCAAAAGATCTTTAATGTATTTTTGCAGTGTGATGAAGATTCCTCTGTTGGAGTGAGCTACTTCAATTCCAAAAAAATATTTTAGTATACCAAGTTCTTTGATATCAAATTTCTTTGTAAGATTTTTTCGTAGACATTCTCCTTTTCATTACTCCCAGTCAAGATAATGTCATCCACATACATTAATAATATTGTAACTTCTCATGTGTCTGAGTGTTTAAAAAATAGTGTATGATCCCCTTCACTTTGTTTATACCTATTAAGAAGCATGTATTTAGAGAACCTTCGAAACCAGGCCCTTGGTGATTGTTTGAGCCCAATATAGAGCCCTTTTCAGTTTGCACACCTTGTAACCTCCAAATTTTTTCTTAAATCCTGGTGATATTTCCATAATATCTCTTCTTTCAATTCCCCATGTAGGAATGTATTTGTTACGTCAAATTGTTCCAGATTCCAATTGTACTTTGCTGCTATTGAGAATGAGATTCTGACAGTGTTCATCTTGGCTACGGGTGGAAAGGTTTCCTGGTAGTCAATGCCATATGTATGAGTGTACCCTTTCGCTACTAGTCTTGTCTTGTATCTTTTCAGTGTACCATCAGCTTTGTATTTTACAGAGAACACCCATTAGCAGCCGTCTGATTTTTTTTTCCTATCAGTTGGTTGATGATCTCCCATGTCTTATTCTTTTCTAGGGCTTGCATTTCGTATTTCATGAAATTTTTCTAATTTTCATCAGATAAGACTTCAGAAATATCATTAGGAATATGAATATCGTTTGGTGTAATCAGGAAGTTTTTGTATGGGGAGGAAAAATTATTGAATGATATAGAGTTGGTTATAGGATATTAGGGAGGTGGTGAGCTTACCTTATTTTCAGGGGATGATTCAAATTCTTTGATATGCTTCGGAGCACAATTTGAAGTTGTACGCCTGGAGTATACATTCTCAAATCTAAGGATAGTTTTATCTTCAACTTCCCTATTTTGAATTTCAGGAGGGGCAATCATAGTTTCATCATCTTCCTCTTTTTCAGTCTCCCCCTAACGATGAGATTTGATAAAGTAGGAATTTTGTTCATCAAAAGTGACATCAATGGATACACGTGTTTTTTTTTGTAGGGGGTGATGACACTTGTAACCTTTTTGAGTGGCAGAGTATCCAATGAAGATATATTTGAGTGCCCTTGGATTTAGTTTTCCTCTGTTCTAGCTTTGGATGTAAACATAGGTAGTGCACCCAAAGATTCTGTGTGTAAGGTTATTATGTGTTCGAAACTCGAGGTAAAAGGAGGACAAAATATTTATTGGAGCTTTCAGCCCCAAGGTTTTTGAAGGTAATCGGTTTATGAGGTAAGTGACAGTTAGGAGGGTTTCCCCCCAATAGGATTTTGGTTTATTGTGGTGGAGTTGGAATGCACGAGTGGAGGTTAGGAGGCGACCATTTTTTCTTTTCGCAACCTCATTTTGTTGTGGGGTGTGATGCAGGGCTCGTGGATGATACATTCACTCTGAAAATAAGAGTATAGTGTTTGTTTGAAGTAGTCTTTGGCATTGTCAGAACGAAATTTCTTTATTTTAACCTCGATTGATTCTAGATCATGGTGTAAATGGGAAGAATGATATTAACGTCAGATTTATTTTTAAGATGATATATCCAAGATACTCGAGTACAATCATCAATGAAAGATGATATATCCAAGATACTCAAGTACAATCATCAATTATGATCATTGGTAAGTTTTTGTATGGATAATTGAGGTACATGGAGCACATTTTTTAGAGTGAGGGATGAGGATAAGGGTATGTCTTCTTGGCCTTCTACTGTGTCAAAAGAACCATCAACAATGATGATTTTCTTGTCTATTGGGCAAGGATCATAGTTGATGAAGTGAGTAGTGGAATTTGTAATGTGATTTGTGACTGCTGAGTCAATGATCCATATTTCTTTCAAATGATCATTGTTTAAAATAGTGCAATATGAGGATCTCCTTGAGGTCCGCCTCTGCGCAATTCCACTGAAAAATGCCTTGAGGCTTATGCCTCAAATATTTTTATGAGGCTTGCGCCTCAACTTGGCTGAGGCCTGCCTTGAGAAGCGCCTCACCTCGTTGGTGTGAGGCAGTACGCCTCACCCTACTTATATATATATTTATTAAAACTTACCTAAATTCTAAACTAAAGACGTAAACAAATCATGTCCTAGTGCACCCCCGAGCCACAACAACTTCCTCCCTACTACCTCGACCTCTAGCCTACCGCCTTCGTCGCAGCCACCACTTTCATAGCCATCGTTGGGGATCACTTGAAAACCGCACACCACCAACACCTCATCTAAAAATTTAGGAGTATTACTCTCATCATTATATTGATGATAAATATTTATGAAAGATGAAGATGATTAAAATAAATGATGGAAAAACAGAGTGGGAGGCTTGGACTCCATAGGATGAGACAGAGGTAAAAACCCCTCACTGATGATGATGCAGATGTTTTTTGAATTATTGACAACTCTTGTAGCTTTCTTTAAGAATTAATTGTGGATAAGGAAGTAAGAAAGAAGGAATTTGAAGTTAAACTTGATGTTATATTTTACTTTTATGCAATTTTAATATTTTCTGTTATTTTGCTTTTGGATTTCAATTCTATTTTATGCAATTTATTACTTGTCACTTTACATCATGTGCAATTTTTTTCATATGTATGTCAATTTGTTATTTCATAGTTCAATAAAAAACTAATATGTCATTCTTTAACATATTATTTTGGTATTATATAAAAAATCACTTTTAACCTTTATTTTCACTTCACAAAATTATTTGATTTTGAGACTTACGCCTCAAAACGACTTGAGGCTTACGCCTCGCCTCACGAATGGAAAACGCTTCAATACCCAATTGCGAAATTTTAAACTTTGCAAATGATTTCTAGAGGTATTTAATCCAGTGAATATGAGAAACTTACCTGAAAGTGCAAGAGAGGAAGATGCAAGTGGTTTTTCAAGGGATACCAGGAGTTGTTTGAGTTTGTCATTATCTTTTTTATTGAGTTCTTTGAAGCTAGTCAGTGTTTCTGGGTTAGGCTGACTTGTTGTGGTGTTGGCATATGATGTGACTCTTTTCACATTTCTTTGGTTCCACTCCTTGGGGGCTTTCTGTGTATCTTCTAGCATGTCTCATTTGTATGTCGTGACTTCTTGTAATAGCTACACCAAAGAGAGTCTCTGTCTTTGAATTTTGCAGTCTTTACCTTTCTCCTTCCATGGTGCTTCTTTGGTTGTCATTGCTGAGCTTTTAACTACTTTTGGATCCAACATTACGCCTCGTCAGCTTTCTTCAGTGCGGATGAGAGCGATGTTTTCATTCAGTGATGGTGTCTCCTTGTTGCCAAGGATCTGGACTCTTACTTGATCAAATTCTGTATTTAGTCCTGCAAGAAAATCATAAATTATATCTTTTTCAATAAAGTTTTTTAGGATAACAACATCTTCTGGACACCTGGTTTCTATGCATCTATAGTGATCATGTTCTTGTCATAGGTTTTGTAGAGGAGTGGCATACTCCATTATGATCTTGCTTCCTTGTTTTGCGCTTCCTACTTTGATTTTAATTTCAAAGATTTGAGTAGCATCCAAGCTTTTGAAAAAGTTTGTCTGACAGTATCCCATATATCCTTTGTAGTGGAAAGGAACATAAATGTATCACTAATTTCTGGAGTCATGGAATTCCACAACCAAGACATAATCATAGAGTCCGCTTCATCCTATGCCCCAAAATTAGGTTCTCCTCCTTTTGGTCCTCTTCCAAGGAGGTGATGTATTTTTCCTTTCCCTTTTAAATATGTCATCACAAATTGAGACAATTTTAGGTAATTTTTCCCATTTAGGCTATGGGAAGGTTGCATGCTTTGGAGATCACCTCGTTCTTGGCGTATTATGGAATCTTCAAATTGATCAAAGCTCTGAGATGAATTTTCTTCAGACATTGTGGTATCAATAGATTACTTTTAATAATGTCAGCAATAAAGGTTGATTATATTAACAATGAAGGCTGATATTTATAGGGTTTTAATTAAATCAGGTCATTTGATTTGGTCTCACAGGTTTGGAAAATCTCGTAATAAGATGGGGAGGTCTTGTACGCGTGAGCTGGCTCAAGCAATTCCGTCTCGCTAGCTTCCCAGTCTCGCAAGTTTCGTTCTGCAACAGAAGACTACGTCTACGTCTTCCGTCGACAATGCTTCGTCCCACAAGATCGTGCGCAAGGCTTCGTCTTTCGTCAGCAAAGCTCCATCCTGCGAGATTGTCTGCGAGCCTCCTTTTGTCGGCAAGGCTTCCTCCTGCGAGATCGTCCGCGAGGCTTTCATCAGCAAAGCTTCATCCCGCGAGGCTTCTTCTTTAGTTGGCAAGGTTACTTCCGCTAAGGCTTCCGATAGTTTCCTCTTTACTTCCTTCGTGTCTCTGATAACATGTTGAAATCCGGGATTTGAGAGGGAAAACCATAACTTTATTATACAACATCATTCCTATTTATAGATCTATCAAGAGGTCTTACTAAGGAAACAAATAACTATAGAATAATGAATTATTGCTGTAATATAATTCTTCCTAAGTCAGATGTCTAGCTATGGAAGGTACTCAATGTGAGTCAAGAGAGCTTCTCATGGATCTCTATCCTAAGCCGTTGAACTAGGGGCTGAGATTTAACGGAACGGTGTACTATTAATTTGAATTCATTCTCTAAGTATGAATTTCTCTTGGTAATGTGCATTTTTGTTGCTTAATTAATTTCCCTCCATTAAGTTTTAGAATTAATTTTTGAGTTAATTTCTCTTACGTGTGCTGAATGACCTCTCTGTATTGCTTTACTTGGCATTAACGTAGTTCCTATCGCTACAGGATTTGTTCATGACCTACTGCATGCTGTTCTTAGAACAGCAGTATCTTCATCTGTCTGGCCTTCTATATGTGACCGAGGAATTGAAATAACGGGCATTAGTAGAACTGCAAATTCTAGGCTTATGCACATTTTATGTGATAAAATCTATCCTAGCAGCCATGAAACTCCACTAAGGTTTGCTTATTCTAATTCTTCAATTATATTTTCATTGTGCTTGGCTAATTTTTCTATGCTTATTTATGGACTTTCTAATCATTTAATTTCAGAATTTTACTGATATAAAAATTTATGAAAATTGCTTATTGAATTGTAAAGCAGGACAGTTTTAGTTATCGGCTGAGTAATTCTCTTTCATGATGGACAGACATAATGTTTTTTTCTTATGCAGCAAGGTGATCTTTTGAGTATGTCATGCTGGTGCTTGACAATTCCTTGACATGTGATTTGTCCATTCTCTTGGCAACTCCCTCTCTCAGGGATATCTAGTGATTTATCCAGTAGCAGGCTCAACATCCCTTCACCGCAAAATGGATGGATGACTTTTCCAAGGGCAACGCTCCTAAACGCGAGTCTCCATCTCCATGACATAATAAAATGGAGATATGGAATGTTGTAGATTGTTCTAGAAAATGGAATGCATATATATCAGAAATTAAAAATTGGAGTCATTTTTTTTGCATGATCCAGTGCTCTCCGCTTAATGTTCTGGCCTCATTATCTTCTACCTTTTCTAGAGGACACTTCTCTCCTTGTTTTGCCTCTGTTCTTCCTGTAGACAGCAGTTATAATTATTTTTCTTGTTTCCTGGATTGCTATTCCCTGTTTCTTTGACTGGTAATTCGTGGCAGCACAGGCACAACACAATTCGAAGCATTTTTGGGATCTTCAAGTGGGAAGACATCCAATAATTAGTTGTCCTTTGCCTTCAGATAGACCGGGCTAGGTGTATAAAACATTGTTCCGCCCCTATTATAAGATATAGTTTAGTAAGCCCGAACTAATCCCATATTGTGAGTACTAATCCCATATTGTGAGTACGCTTTGAAACTCCTAGAACAAATCCCCAAGGCAACCATAACTAGGATTTCACGTGGTGAAAATGGCAAAGCCGATGGGCTGGCAAAACTGACTAAAGAAATGACAAATTTTTAAGAGGATCCAATCATTATAATCATTCATAATAGACATGCATTGGCCCCAGCCTCCTTACAAGAAGAGGAGGGAAAAGAAACACTCGAGAGCTTGCATATATCGGATGAGAATGATTGGAGGGAACCATTCATTACATTTTTTAAAGAGGTTAGATTACCGGAGGATAAATCTACAACCTCGCAAATATCCAAGAGAGTGTTAAGATATGCTTACGTAAATGACGCAGTATAT
This sequence comes from Dendrobium nobile, assembly GCA_022539455.1. Lineage (NCBI taxonomy): Eukaryota > Viridiplantae > Streptophyta > Magnoliopsida > Asparagales > Orchidaceae > Dendrobium > Dendrobium nobile. The sequence continues at coordinate 15,736,735 of CM039735.1, forward strand.
CGTAGATCGTTTGACCAAATGTGTCTACGATGTCTTGGTCCTGATAAATCCCCAAAATTCATAATTGAAGTCCATGAAGGATTGTGTGGTGCACACCAATCTGGACCAAAAATGAAAATTAAAATCAAACCTATGGGATATTATTGGTCTAGCATGGTTAAGGATTGTCTTAACTATGCTAAGAAATGTCATCAATGTCAGGTGCATACCGATGTTATACACCGGCCACCTAACCTGCTACATCCTACAGTATCATCTTGGCCATTTGAAAGTTGGGGTATTGATATAATTGGTCCTACATAACCATGCTCCTTTTTAGGACATCAGTTCATCCTTGTTGCCACAAATTGCTTCTCAAAGTGGGCTGAAACAATTCCCCTACGAGAAGTTAAAGAGGACAATGTGATGAAATTCTTCCGAAATAATATAGTCTATTGTTTTGGCGTACCGCGTCGAATTTTATCAGACAACAGTACCGATTTTAAAAGTGCCAAAATTTATCGATTTATAGAGCGCCATAAGATTGATTGGCGCTATTCGTCGATATATAACCCAAGAGCTAATGGTTTGGCCGAAGCATTTAATAAAACTTTGGTTAAGCTGCTCAAGAAAATTTTCTCTAAAAATAAGAGAGAATGACACCATATATTAACATAAGCTTTATGGGCATATTACATAACCTATAAGACTGCGACACAGGCTAGCCCGTATTCTCTGGTCTTTAGAACAAAGACGATATTACCTCTCGAGGTAGAGTTATCATCGCTTCTTATTGCTATACAATACGAACTAACCCGAGAAGAGAATGATCTTTTAAGGTTGGAAGAACTTGAAGTTTTAGATGAAATTTGACTTCAAGCACAACAAAATCTAGAAATTTATAAAGCGCGTATGACTAGGGTCCATGATCGAATAGTCCGTCCTAGAAGCTTCAAAGAAGGTGAGCTTGTAGTAATTTGTAAAAGACTCATAATCCCCCACTGCCGAGTCAATGGTAAATTCAACCCAATATGGGAAGAGCCCTTCATTATCGAAAAGATATATGGAGGAGCCTACCAACTTATAGATATTTCTGGTCAAAGGCCTATGCCACTAATTAATGGCCAATTTCTGAAGAAATACTACACATAACCTCCTAATTGATAGACTATTATGATGAAAACTCTTCCTATAATACATGAGACAATTTATATATATCTCCCTATAAGGGAGGGGATGATATTTAATCACTCCTATAATAATAGGAGACGATTTATACATATTCCTGTAATGCAGGATGCAAATTTATAACTCATCCTGCAATACATGAGGCAATTTATATATCTCCATGCAAGGTAAAAGATAATATTAATATCTTCTATAATAATAGGAGACGATCAACATATATTCCTATAATACATGATGTAAGTTTACATGTTCTCTTGCAGTGCAAGGAGCACTTGACATACACCCTTCTGAAATATAGGAGGCAATTTTATCTATATAATCCAATAAGGTAGAAGATACCTTATACTCCCTCATGTAATACAGGAGGCAATTTTTATAAAAACACCTCTTTATCAAATAGTGTAAGGGAATCATGAGATTGGATATTGACTTAATGATTTATCATTATAGTTAATTGCTAAAGTTTGTCATGCTCATAAACCTAAGGGTCGAGCTAAAATTCATTGGTTCAATAAGCCTAAGGGTCGAACCTCTAAGTCTTTTACGCTCATAGACCTAAGGGTCGAGCTAAAATTCATTGGTTCAATAAGCCTAAGGTCGAATCTCTAAGTTTTTTATGCTCACAATCCTAAGGGTTGATCTAAAATCTATTGGTTTGATAAGCTTAAGAGCCAAACTTTTAAATCATTTATGCTCACAAACCTAAGGGTCGAGCTATAAAAAAAAGAAAAGGAAGATAAACTACAAAATTAATGTAGAATTATAAATAAATACACGCATAAGTACCAAGAAGGTAGTAGTGAGGTTGTTAAAGTTTGAATTGAATTTTGCTGATCTGCTGCCTAACTCTGAACAAACGATCCTGCAACATCGCTTGCTGCTCCTATGCAAACTCCAACCGACGGTGCATCGATTCAAACTCTATAGAAAAATATAATCTACCCTCCAAATGCTCGACCTCGGCAGCTATCAAAGAAAAGTCCTCTGTATGGGTAGCTGTTGCTCTAACCTCTTGACGTCTCGCTAAAAGAGCTCTCTCTCTTAGTTTCAAAACTCTAAGTTCAGCTTCTATGGCCATAAACACAATCTACACTCTAGAAATGTCCTGCTAACAATGCTGTAAAGTTTATAATCCAAAATCTAGATCAAGGCGATCTATCCTCATCCTATCGCAAATGGCTCTGGCCTCAGTCTCTAAATCAGCAAAAATCATGTAAGACAATCTCTGAGAAGTTTAGTCTAGCTGAAGCAACCCAAACTCAACAGTGCGACATGAAATCTCACATCTGTAAAAGGTTATCTCGAAGACCGCAGGAGGAAGCAAAGTCCAAAAGTAAGCAGACTTCTGTGTGAAAACTTGACAAGTCTAGTAAAGCGTTTAGGTTCACTCGCCGTAATAAAACTCGTAGTGCTGTAACAGCATATTGCACTCCCCTCGGCCACCTCCCATTGAAAGAGCGACGAGCTCGGAACACTGAACTTGACTCGAAATATGAGAGCTCTAGACCTAGAACATGAAAGGAGTTATCATTGAGACATATTTATATATAAAATATGAAAAGAAATGCTAATTTGAAATAAGAAAATACCTGAGGAATGAAAGTCCTCTGCAAAAGCTACAGATTAACAACCAATTAAGTGAAAAATAACGTCTGGTGAGGACCCCCCTGAGGAGCAACCTGAGACCACTTGAGTCAAGGGTGGGTGATCAGCTCCGTTGTGGTGTCATCAGCATCACTCCTGGTTGTAACTGGGTAAAGCCACTACGAGTACACTGAGCAACATGTGAAAGCCCTCCTAACGAGTCACCAACGACTACTCAAGTGGAATATGAAAAAGTAAGAGATGAAACAACCTGCTCCACTATAAGTTCACTAGGACCACCAACAATGTGATCCATAAAAAATGTTGGTTGTTACCTACAAACATATATTAAAGGGGAGTGAAAAGAGAGAAATAATAATAAATAAAGGCCATTGAATAAATAAGCATATAATAAATATTTACCTCCAACTTTACCAGAAGCACCAGAAGCAGTGATGGCGATAGGTGGGATCTTAATACCTGAGTGATCTTCTATATGCAGGTCACCTGATGACGGGTGATGTGAAGGGCTACCTATGCCCAATGCCAGACTCGAACTGGTGTGATGGCTGGTGGAGCAGATGTAAGTTCGCTAGGCTGTAGCTCAGGAGAAAACTTACCACCTGAGTGAAAAAAGTCAAGATATTCATTATTTAATCAATTAATATAAAAATAAATAAAATACATAAATACCTTCATTCGTATGAGAAAACTCATATGGGTCCGGAGAACTATGTGTAATGTCCAGGAAAATTGCCTCTAAGGCAGAAGAGACAGGAAGAGTGTGGGGAGTGTCTTGTATATCAACAAGAGCATGCCTGGACGCTGAAAAGTGAACAAAGAAATTATATTAAAATATGATATGATATTTAAATTTAACATATAATACCCAATCGAGGTAAGTGTGTAGTATGTCTACTCGTACGAAGTCCTGCTCCTGGGTCGACCCCTCTACAGAAGAAGTCGGTCTACGCCCATGCAAGGGGGCTGCAAACATTAAAATTTAATCATGTATGTGTGTATGAGAGGATATATATATATAAATAAAATAACAATACTAATATACGTACCAGGGCAATCATGCCTATAAGTAGGCTTAGGACACCTCTTTCGCCTTTTGTTTGACACTCTATAAGACTCTGTACGTGCGGGTGTGTAATCCCTAAAGCCTGACGAATGCTTCAGTTGGTTACTGCCCTTGATCCTCCTACTATATCTTTGAATGCCTAGCTCAAAAAAGGATGAAAATATGTATTGAATCCAGAGTAGGCGCAAGTGTGAAATGCCGGTAAGAGCATCTGTAGGTGCTATATAAAAGCGAGAATCCGTCCCAAATCGAAGGAGAAAACCCCAAGTCATGGAGGTCACCTTAAGATAAGTTGAAAACGAAAGAGAGCCCAAATGATGATGGTCTGTCATCCCAGGAAGTGCTGGAAGTCCATCTAAGGGAGTAACCTGAACAAAACCAAACTATCGCGCTGCTATGTTGGGGTTATACCCCTCTAAGACTATAGAGCAATCTCTCCTGTAAAAAAGCTATCAAGGTCTCATGTTGACAAAGTAAGAAGCAATAGGCGTAAAGCCGCTCCTAGAAAGCAAATTAGGTCTGCCCATCTCTGTCAAAGAATCTAACATTGAAACCCCTAAACTCCGGGAGAGTAAATCTCCAATTGGAGACTTATAAATCAGTCTAAAAAGGCCGGTCATGTGTAAGGGTGCAAAGAAAAACAATATGATCTGGGCCCTGTCTGTAGCTGAGATCGCCCTGACTAACTGGATTAATAGGGGGAAGAAGATCTGAATTGTGGCTTGGTAATTCAGTGCAACTGAAAGCTCCCTCTATGTGTATATGCACCCATTCATGAACATAATGCTACTGTATCTCAACCACACGCTGTCAATGACCATAAGAGGCAGAAATCTGTCCAAAATCGTAGTATATATGAGCAAGTGCAGTTGGGGCTAAAGAAACCTGTATCCAACTAGCAATCAGGCTGGCCATCAGAAGCGTATTGGGACGAAAGGATCTGTCCTGACTCGGAAAGACAAAATTGCACAACCAAGTAGCCACAAAAGCTACCAAAGAAGTCTCCTCTGAAATCCCCCTAACGGTAACCGGCCGAACTCCTGCTGCTGTACCAGGCTCAAAAAACTCAGCTGAAGCCTGCTCGCTATACTGAAGATCTGTGCCAAAGGGATAATGGGGCTGAGCAACCAATAATACATATGCCTCCTAGAGCAACAAACTCTCCATCCAACTATCCAAGGAAACTGCAGTCACACGGCGGTGACCTCTTTGTCTCCGAAGGCGATAGTAATGAGCTAAATTCTGGTGAAGACCATTTGAATAAGCAAACTCTCCCCGCCTCGAGTGACCAGCTTGCCAACACCTGAACAAGTCGTAGTCTTGAGGAATGCACTCCTCATAAGGAATGCCCAAAGTAGGTAAGATAGAAATCAACTACAAATCTCAAAGGGTAATCATCATCTCGTTCGGTCCAATACAACAAGTTTTTGTGGTACTATCCCAGTGCTCCGCTAGTGCTTGAAGCCAGGAGTACGAAACCCAACTATAATTAATCAATAAGGCATAAATGGCTCCGTAGACGCTTGCCTGCTGAATTATCTTTCGATGAGCTCTCAGGACGTATCAAGCCTAACAAAGATAGCCCTTCAGCATACACAAATATCAAATCATACTGTTGTTTTTCAATCTCATGATGAGATAAGCTGTAACTCAACAGTTTGATGACGAGATAAGTGTTTGTGGTACTATTACTGTGATGGTAGGTCTTTAGATCAGATCGTTGAGGGCTTGAGTTATGGAGCTCAGGATGTGTTACAGCCTACTGCAGATCTTGCAGAGCAGACCGGTACCATCAGATTGTTGAGTTACAGCTTATCTCGCCATGAGGTTGAAGAGCAGCAATATGATTCGATATTTGGGAGGCCTTTCAGTATGCTGAAGGGCTATGTTTGTTGGGCTCGATACATCCTGAGGGCCCACCGGAGGGTGCTTCAGCAGGCAGGCGTCCATAGAGCCATTTATGCCTCATTGTTTGATTACAGTTGGCTTTCGTACTCCTGGCTTCAGGCACTAGCGGAGCACTGGGATAGTATCACAAACACTTGCTGGATTAGACCGAACTAGATGACGATTGCCCTTTGGGATTTGCAGTTGATTTCCATCTTACATACTTTGGGCATTCCTTACGAGGAGTGCATTCCTAATGACTATGACTTGTTCAGGCGTCGACTAGCTGGTCAATCGAGATGGGGAGAGTTTGCTTATTCAAATGATCTTCACCAGAGTTTAGCCCATTACTATTGCCTTCGGAGATAGAGAGGTCATCGCAGTGTAACTGCAGTTTCCTTGGATAGTTGGATTGAGAGTTTGTTGCTCCAGGAGACATTTGTATTGTTGGTTGCTCAGCCCCATTATCCCTTTGACACTGATCTTCAGTATAACAAGCAGACTTCAGCTGAGTTTTTTGAGCCTGGTTCAGTAGTAGGAGTTTGGCCGATTACCGTTAGGGGGGTTTAAGATGAGACTTCTTTGGTAGTTTTTGTAGTCACTTGGTTGTGCAGTTTTGTCTTTTCGAGTCAATACAGATCTTTTCGTCCCAGTACACTTCTGATGGCCAACCTGATTACTAGTGGGTGACAGGTTTCTTTAGCCCCGGCTGTACTTGCTCAGATACTACGGTTTTGGACATATTTCTGCCTTTTATGGTCGTCGACAGCATGCGATTGAGGTAACGTGGCATTATATCCATGGATGGGTGCATATACAATTAGAGGAAGCTTTCAGTTGCACTGAGTTACAAAGCCACTATTCAGATTACTTCTTCCCTCTATTGATTCAGTTAGCCAGGGCGATCTCAGTTACAAATAGGACCTAGATCAGATTGTTTTTTTTGCACCCTTACACGTGGCCGGCTGTTTTCGACTGGTTTACAAGTCTCCAGTTGGAGATTTACACTCCCGGAGTTTTGGAGTTTCGCTGTTAAATTCTTCGATAGAGAGGGGCAGACCTACTTTGCTTTTCAAGTGAGGCTTTGCACTTATTATTTCTTACTTTATCAGCATGAGACCTGGATGACTTTGTTAATGATGAGATTGCTCTATAGTCTTTGAGGGGTATAACCCCAATAGAGCAACATTGCAGTTTGACTTTGTTCAGGCCACTCCCTTAGATGGACTTCCAGCACTTCCTAGGGTAACAAATCATCGCCATTTGAGTTCTCTTTTGTTTTCAGCTTATCTTGAGGTGACGTCCATGACTTGGGTTTTCTCCTTCGATTTGGGACGGGTTCTCTCTTTTATATGACACTTATATATGCTTCTACTGGCATTTCACACTTGCGCCGACTATGGATTCGACACACCTTTTCCTCCTTTTTTGAGCTAGGCATTCAAAGATATAGTAGGAGGATCAAGGGCAATGGCCAACTGAAGCATTCGTCAAGCTTAAGGGATTATACTCCCGCACGTACAGAGTCTTATAGAGCGTCTGACAAAAGACGAAAGAGGAGTCCTGAGCCTACTTATAGGCCTGGTTTCCCTGGTACGTATACTAGTAGTATTATTTTATTTGTTATATATATCCTCTCATACACATATACACGATTAAATTCTAATGTTTGTAGCCCCCTTGCTTGGGCGTAGATCGACTTCTCCTTCTCTAGAGAGGGGTCGACCGAGGAGCAGGGCTTCGTACGAGCAGACATGTTACATATTTATCTCGATTGGTTATTATATGCTAAATTTAAATATCATATCATATTTTAATATATTTTCTATGTTTACTTTTTAGCGTCACGATATGCTCATGTTGATATACAAGACACTCTCCACACTCTTCATGTCTCTTCTGCTTTAGAGGCAGTTTGCCTGGATATTGCCATACTTTTCCGGGCCCATAAGAGTTTCCTCGTACGAATGAAGGTATTTATGCGTTTTATTTATTTTTATATTAATTAATTAATAATATCTTGGCTTTCTTTCACTCAGGTGGTAGGTTTTCTCATAAATTACAGCCTAGTGGACTTACACCTGCTCCACTAGCTCATTACACCAGTTCGAGTTCGGCATTGAGCATAGGTAGCCCTTCACATCACCAATTATCGGGTGACCTGCACATAGGAGATCACTCAGGCACTAAGACCCCACCTATCGCCATCACAGCTTTTGGTGCTTCTGGTGATGTTGGAGGTAAATATTTCTTATATGCTTATTTATTCAATGGCCTTATTTGTTATTATTTATCTATTTTCACTTCTATTTAATATATGTTTGTAGGTGACCGACCAGCATTTTTTATGGATCACACTGTTGGTTGTCCTATTGGACTTGTAGTGGAATAGGTTGTTTCATCTCCTAGTTTTTCAGATTCCACTTGGGTAGTCGTTGGTGACTCGTTGGGAGGGCTTTCACCTGATGCTCTGTGTACTCGTAGTGGTTCTACCCAGTTACTACCCAGGAGTGATGTTGACGACACCACAACGGAGCTGGTCACCCACCCTTGACTCAAGTGGTCTCAAGTTGCTCCTCAAAGGGGTCTTCACCAGGCGTTACTTCTCACTTAAGTGGTTGACAATCTATAGCTTTTGTAGAGAACTTTTATTCCTCAGGTATTTTCTTATTTCAAATTAGCATTTCTTATCATATTGTATATATAAATATTTCTCAATGATAACTCCTTCCTACATTTCTAGGTCTAGAGCTCTCATATTTTGAGTCAAGTTCAGTGTTCCGAGCTCGACGCTCTTTTAGTCGGTGGTGGCCAAGGGGAGTGCAGTATGCTGTCACAGCGCTACGAGTTTTGCTACAGCGAGTGGACCTTGACGCTTTACCATACTTATTTAATTTTCATATGGAGGCGTGCTTACTTTTGGACTTTGCTTCCTCCTACGGTCTTCGAGATAGCCTTTTGCAGATGTGGGAGATTTCCCGTCGCACTGTTGAGTTTGGGTTTCTTCAGCTAGACTACACTTCTTAGAGATTGTCTTACATGATTCTTGCTGATTTAGAAGTTGAGGATCGAGCTGCTTGGGATAGGATGAGAAGATCACCTAATCTAGATTTTGGATTACAGACTTTGCAACAGTGTCAGCAGGACATTTCTAGGGAGCAGATTGTGCTTTTGGGCATAGAAGCTGAGCTCAGAGTTTTGAAACTGAGGGAGAGAGTTCTTCTAGCGAGATGTCAGCAGGTTAGAGCAGCGACTACCCATACCGTGGAGGACTTTTCTTTGATAGCTGTCAAGGTTGAGCATTTGGAGTATATATTATCTTTTTCTACAGAGGAGTTCGACTCGGCTTGCCATCGGCTAGAGTTTGCATAGGAGCAACGAGCGATATTTCAGGATCATTTGTTCAGAATTATACAATAGATCAACATCATTCAATTCAGACTTTGACAGCCACTCTACCACTTTCTTGGTACTTATGCATGTATTTATTTATATTATGCATTTATTTTGTAGTTTCTCTCTTCTTTTTTTTAGCTAGTCCCTTAGGTTTGTGAACATAAACGATTTAGAAGTTTGGCCCTTAGGCTTATTGAACTATTGAATTTTTGTCGCCCCTTAGGTTTATGAGCATAAGATGTTTAGAGGTTCGACCCTTAGGCTTGTTGAACCTGTAGATTTTATTTCTCAACCTTTTAGGTTGGTTGATGAAAATAAAGCTCGACCCTTAGGTTTGTGAGCTTAAAGGATTTTTTTTTAAAATTTGGCCCATAGGCTTATTGAATTAATGGATTTTAGCTTGACGCTTAAGTTTGTGAGCGTAAAAGACTTAGAGGTTCGGCCCTTATGTTTGTTGAACCAATAAATTTTATCTCGACCCTTAGATTTGTGAGCATGAAAAACTTTAACAGTTAATTATAATAATAAATCATTAAGTCAATATGCAGTCTCATGATTCTCTTATATTATTTGTTAAAAGGCTATTTTTATAAAAATTGTCTCCTGTATTATAAGAGGGAGTATAAGGTATATTATAATTTATAGGATGATATAGATAAAATTGCATCTTGTATTTCAGGAGGGTGTATTTAAAGTGCTCCTTGTATTGCAAGAGAACATGTAAACTTATATCCTGTATTGTAAGAATATATATTGATCGTCTCCTATTATTATAGGAGAGATTAAATATTATCTGCTACCTTGCAGGAAGATATATAAATTGCCTCATGTATTACAGGAGTTATAAATTTGTATCCTGCATTGTAGGAATATGCATAAATCATCTCCTATTTTATAGGAGTGATTAAATATCACCCCCTTTCTTATAGGAAGATATATAAATTGTCTCATGTATTACAGGAGCAGCTTTCATCATAATATTCTGTCAATTGAGAGGTTATGTATAGTATTTCTTTAGATATTGATCATTAATTGGTGACATAGGCCTTTGATCAGAAATTCTATAAGTTGGTAGGATCCTTCATATATCTTTTCAAATAATGATGGGCCCTTCCCATATTGGGTCGAATTTACCACCGACTCGGCGGTGGGGATTATGGGTCTTTTACGAACTACTACAAGTTCATTTTCTTTGAAGCTTCTAGGACAGACCATTCGCTCATGGGCCCTAGTCATACATGCTTTATAAATTTCTAGATCTTGTTGGGCTTGAAGTCTAATTTCATTTAAAGCTTCAAGTTCTTCCAACCTTAGAAGATCATTCTCTTCTCGGGTTAGTTCGTATTGTATAGCAATACGAAGCGATGGTAACTCCACCTCGAGAGGTAATCTCACATATGTTCCAAAGACCAGAGAATATGGGGTAACTTGTGTCGCATTCTTATAAGTTGTGCGATTTGTACATAAAGCTTCTGTTAATTTATCGTGCAATTCTCTCTTATTTTTATAGAGATTTTTCTTGAGCAGCTTAATCAAAGTTTTGTTAAATCCTTCGTCCAAACCACTGGCTTTTGGGTTATATATTGATGAATAACGCCAGTCTATCTTATGGCGCTCTATAAATCGATAAATTGACACTTTTAAAGGCAGTATCGTTGTCTGATATAATTCGATGCGGTATGCCAAAACAATAGACTATGTTATCTCAGAAGAATTTTATCATATTGTCCGCTTTAACTTCTCGTAGGGGAATTGCTTCAGCCCACTTTGAGAAGTAATTTGTGGCAACAAGGATGAATTGATGTCCTAAAAAGGAGCATGATTTTATATGACCAATTATATTGATACCCCAACTTTTAAATGGCCAAGATGCTACTGTAGGATGTTGCGGGTTAGGTGGCCAGTGTATAACATCGGCATGCACCTGACATTGATGACATTTCTTAGCATAGTTAAGATAATCTTTAACCATGCTAGGCCAACAATATCCCCTGCGTTTGATTTTAATTTTCATTTTTGGTCCAAATTGGTATGCACCACACAATCCTTCGTGGACTTCAGTTATGACTTTTGGGATTCATCAGAACCCGGACATCGTAGCCACATTTGGTCAAACGATCTACGATATAATGCGTCATTTACGTAAGCATATCTTAACGCTCTCTTTGATATTTGCGAGGCGGTAGATTTATCCTCCAGTAATCTATCATCTTTGAAATATGTAATGAATGGTTCCCTCCAGTCATTCCCATCTGATATATGCAAGCTCCCGGGTGTTTTTTCCCTCTTCTTGTAAGGAGGCTTGGGCTAATACATGTATATTCTGAATGATTATAATGATTGTATCATCTTAAAATTTGTCATTTCTTTAGCCAGTTTTGCTAGCGCATCGGCTTTGCCATTTTCATCACGTGAAATCCTAGTTATGGTTACCTTAGGGATTTGTTCTAGGAGTTTCAAAGCGTACTCACAATATAGGATTAGTTCGGGATTATTAATGTTAAAAGCACATGCTATTTGCTTAATTATAAGTTGAGAAACTCCATATATATGGAGTCTTTGAATTTGCATATTAATTGCAAGCTCAAGACCCGCAATTAAAGCTTCATGTTCAGCTTCATTGTTAGTGCGAGGTTCTATTAAGTTATATGAGTATCGCAGTATACTGCCTTGCGGGGTTACAAATATAAGGCCGATGCCTACCTGAACTATTGGGAGTTTAGGTGGTCGGACTGGTTTTATTGATGAAGCTCCATCAAAATAGAGCTCCCATTATTGTAGATGTATTCTCTCATCCACCTCGAGTATCTGCTCATATTGCAGCTCGTCGTTAAGTGGAGAACTTACAGGTAAATGATGTGCAACAAGAAAATATGCTAGTGCTTGTCCTTTATTAGCCTTCTGTGGGATGTAGGTTATATCAAATTGCATTAGTAATACGATCCATCTAGTTAGACGACTCATCAGAGTGGGTCTAGTCATTAAGAATTTTAATGGATCAACTTTAGATATTAATATTATCTTATGAGATAACATATAGTGTCGCAATTTTTGTGTGGCAAAAATTAATGTTAAACATTGTTTTTCAATTGGTAAGTATTTTGATTCAGCTCCTATTAGTCCTCAACTAGTAAAGGGCATTCTCTTTGCCATCAATATTGTCTTGTGTCAGTAATACTTCGAGAGATTCCTCCAGAGCAACTGTATACAAAATTAAGGGCTTGCCCAGAATAGTAGCAGCAAAGATTGGAGGATTTAATAAATATTGTTTTATACTATTAAATGCCTCATGGCAAGTATTGTCCCACATGAAAGGAGCATTTTTCTTTATCAATCGTGCTAAGGGTTGACATCTACCCGAAAGATTAGATATAAATCTACGAATATATGTCAATCTTCCTTGTAATGAACAAAGTTGTCTTAGGGTTTTTGGAGGTTGCATTTCCACTATTGTTTGAATTTCATCAGGATCAATTTCAATCCCTCTGTGGCTTACAATAAATCCGAGAAATTTTCCGGAAGACACACTGAAAGCGTACTTAAGGGTTTATTTTCAAATTAAATTTACAAATCCTTTCAAATATAATTTTGAGATCATTTATATGCTCAATTTGATCTTTACTTTTTAGAACTAAATCATCAACTGAACATTCCACGTGCTTATGGATAAGATCATCAAAAATGCGGGTCATCATCCTTTGATAGGTGGCCCCAGCATTTTTCAATTCAAATGGCATAACCTTGTAGCAGTATATGCCTATACGAGTTCGAAAGGCCGTATGATTTTCGTCTTTTGGGTCGATTTTGATTTGATTATAACTCGATGATCCATCCATTAAGTGGAACATATCATGGTTTGATGTATTATCGAGCATAAGTTCAGCATTGGGAAGTGAAAAATCATCCTTCGGACATGCCTTGTTGAGGTCCCGATAGTCAATTCATATGCGAATTTGACCATTTTTCTTCTTTACTGGGACGATATTGGCAATCAAGTCAGCATATTTTTATTCCTGGATAAAGTCAGCTTCAATGAGCTTTTTAGTTTCGGCGATGACTTGCTCTTCAATTTTAAGTCGCATTCGCCTGGGTACCTATTTGATAGGCGACACTTTGGCATTGATGGAGAGCTTATGCAATGCCACCTCTGGTAATAAATCAGGCATTTCAGTGTAGTTCCATGCGAAATGATCTTTATACTCAAGAAGTAGTATTTTTAGCTATTTTGCTTTATCATGTGGAACATTTGCACTAATAAAGGCTGGCTTTGGATCTTCTTCGGAACCCAAATTTATCTCCTTAAGTTCATCCACAGTAGCCTGACCACCTTTTTCGAATTCTTTTGGAGCTTCTTTCAGATCTACTATTAGATCTTCAACTTGATTTTTGGGTTATGGTGGTCCCTCCTACGTGTTTGTTATGCTGTAGGAGGTTGCATACGTAAGACGTGAACGTTGGGGTATTCAAGATAGTGATAGGATGCTGCTCGTGTGAGACATGACTGTCAAGCATATCCAAGCCCCCATGTTGTAAACAAACCATTGCCAATAGGTCTCTGTGCATGCTCATTGTGTCAGAGTTCTTTGAAATAACGAGCTCGTTTATTTGTTTGCATGAAGGCATTTCTCTCTATGAGCTTTCTCATAATTGGTGAAGGATATTGAGGAATAATTATCCATATATCTTCGTAGTCCCACTCATCTTCAATTTCTATTTCGTGAGCGGCATGATATGACATCACCCTTGACTCGTAGAAAAGGGATCTTAATTGAGACCTCTTTGGGGAGGGGCATAGAATGTCTTTAACATTCCTATGTTCGTATTTATTGAGGTTGTCAATGCTTTGGAATGTGTCATTGGCATAAGTATTATTTTGATGATATTTGTGGATATCTGTTCTTCAGATACCTCAAAATTGACATATTTTTCAATTTCTTCGATATAGATTTAAGTCATGGGTCCCCTTCCTCTAGAAGTTTTGTAGTACCTTTGGGCTGATAAATGAATTATTCTTCTTCCTCTATACTTGATTTGCTCAAACACTGCACTTTATTTGCATGACTTACTTTATAATCAAAAGGAATGGCGGATAGTTCACTCTTTATTTTTCCTATGATTAGGGGTTTGAAAGTTGCGGAGATATCATCATCCTCTTCAGTATCACTACCGAGGTGAGGCACTGAGAATATTTTCTTCAGTTTATCCTTGCCTTTATCCTTCAACTTTCCTTTATCCTGCATAGCGGCCTTGATTCTCGGAAGATTGATGCCTTCTGGCTTTTGCACTATAAAGTACTTGGCGTCATTGTAGATTTAACCTTGTGCACCAAGAATGGTTGTTCATTGCCATCGATGCGATGTTCTTCATTATCTCGATTGTACTTCATGCATTGATGAAGTGTTGAAGGCACTAAGCCATACTCGTGGAGCCATGATCTTCCGAGAAGTGCCTTGTATGATTTATTGGAATAATTATGTGGAATCTTGCCTCTGTATGTAGCTCTCCAAATCTTAGAGGTAAGACCACGAATCCTAGGGTTCTTTGACCCTGTTCATTAAACCCTTGCAGGAATACTGTGTTTTTGGTTAGATATTGAACATCCAGGGCTAATTCTTTGTGTTCTGAGGCTCATTAGATTGACAGAGGAACATGGATCAATCAAAATTCTATTAATTTCCACATTGTTACTTTCCGCCGTAACGTATAGTGGTCGATTATGATCTGTAGTTCCCAAGAGCATATCACTATCATAGAAAGTAATTGTAGCAGTATTTTGTGTATATAAGACTTCTTTCAGGCTTTGCTCGGTGAAGAAAGCCTCATACTGCTCAGGATTTTGCAAGGCCTTGATGATTGTGTCCCTAAGGTCTTTGGACATGATAAGGGCATCATATATGCTCAACAATGCAGGCAGCTTGTGAAGATGAGACAAGATATTGTAATCCACATTTGCATTGGCCTCTTTAGGCTTTGGTGGCTCTTGCGGCATAGCCGCTTGATTGAGCTGAGTATTTCTATCCTGCTCTTTTCCCTTCTTTTGAGGTGGATGACGAATTTGTTTTCCACTTAGCTGAACATCACTTTTTCAGACGTATCATTTTTAACATGGGAATCTTCTGTGTTTGCCACTTCTTCAGCCTCCTTATGAATTTGAGCTGCTTTCGAGTTTCGGACAACTAATTTTAAGAGTTATTTTACTCTTATTTTTATCATCCGGAAAACACAGTTCTTCATCTGAGTCCGTAAACGGCGATGCCGTACGACACGTTTCTTCAGGAGTGACTTTTGAATTGGCCTTTTGAAGATTGATAGGTTTGCCTCGTCCTCTCCCATTTCTTCCACTTCTTTGGCTTATAACTCGACAAGTTTCTGTTGGAATAATTGTATCTTCTGCATATTCCGAGTCGAGGTGTAAGTTGGCCATGTAATCCTCCAACTTGATGGGTCGTTTAGGAGGTTGCTGGTATTCCTTGATAGAATCGATGTACCGCTGGATTTCAGTCTTCTGTTCCGATTATCTCTTCTTCTTTCTTCTTCGAGATCTAGACTTAGAAGCTTTTCCTCCTTGGCCCTTATAATATTTTGAGCGTTTCTTTTTAACTGATGTAGGATTCTCCTCAGTCGACTTCTTCAAGCGGAGGAGTCTCGGATCCACTTCTAGTTCTAGAGCATTCTTTTGATGAATGCCCTCAATGGCCAAAAGGATCCTAATCATTTGCTTGGTCTTTTTTGATTTGTAGGTTTCCCAACCTTCTTCATCTTGTTGGGGTTCTTTTCCTACATTTTCTTGATAAGAGCTGGAAGAGATGACATTGATCTTCTCCTTCTTGGGATTAATCATAACTATCCATCAGTGTAAGCTCGCTACTTTGATAGCTCCTTTCCACCCAATCTTTGAATATGAAACAGTCTTCGATTGGGTGACTAACAATCTGATGATATAGACAGTAGTTTGGATCATTAATCATGCCAGCCTGTTCTGGTCGACGAGACTCCAGTATTTGTAGGCCGATTTGAGTGCATGTTGGAAGATTTTACCAGTACACTCTCTCGTAAAAGAGTACGACTTATTGATTTTCTCCTGTAAGGTAAGGACCGACGGTTTTTCCTTTGACTGTTTTGTCATTTTTGGCGCAACCGTTTCCCCTTTGTCCTTTTTCTCAGGAGGAAAAGTAAATGTATTATTTACCTCATCCCGCTTTGAATCATAAACTCTAGGCTGTTTGCCTTTACTAGCAGGGTTGTTGTTGTAGTTGTAGGCGATGACCCTAGGCTTGGGTAGCCTTTCAAACTTAGCTACACGATCTAATAATTCTTGAAAGGTATTGATCGTGGCCATTGCTAAGTAAGGAGCCATATGATCGCCAATATAGGAGCTACCCTCAGGGGAAATCTAGTTAACTACAATCTGACTCAAGGAAAATGAAATTCTATATGTGTAAAGCGGATTCATGCCAACATGCCATTTTTCTTGAGCCAACATCTTGGTGAGAATAATTTTTGATACCGTATTTATCTTTTCTTATAACTGATCCTCTTTCAGTTTTGATGGCGGCCTAGATTTCTCAACTATGTTCTAAAAAAAGTGTCTTTTTTTCTTCAGAATACTTGATCAGTTGGTAAGAAAA
The DNA here is from genome assembly GCA_022539455.1 of Dendrobium nobile. NCBI lineage: Eukaryota > Viridiplantae > Streptophyta > Magnoliopsida > Asparagales > Orchidaceae > Dendrobium > Dendrobium nobile. The sequence goes on from CM039735.1 coordinate 15,753,484, forward strand.
ATGTGATGATAATTAAATCATGAAATTATCCCACCATATTTTAGTGTGAATACTTTGGATAATGCCATATTGCATGGGCATGTGCACCTTGATAACACCCTATATATTGAAAAGTCACTGATTATCAACGTAAGTGTTGTTTCTTTTGATTTTTTTTTGAGATAAATGTGATCACAACTTCCTTTAAAATTTTCAACTCATCTATCAATGGATATAAGTACATATCTATTTTTCCTTTTGGATTATGCGGTCAAGGTATAATTTGTGTGAGAAGTATATATGGTGTAGTCATGCGTATTTTAAGTGTAGATTGTAAAGTGTAAGTATTATTGGTCAGCATGAAGGTTATTTGGAGTAAAACCATTAGCACATAATCTAAGCCTAAGATTTTGTGGATTTGAAGTGAACTATGGATGTGCTTGATCAAATTGCTTCTAGGCCTCAACATTAAATGGATAAATTATAACACTTGGTTATGCAATTCTTTCATGATGCTATCTAATGTGATCGATAGAACTCGTAGATGTATAAAATTTTTATAGACGTGTAATGTAAAAAAAATATCAGACATCCTTCTGCTTCCACTATTTTACACTTTTTGGTTTAATCGAAGTGCATTGTAACGCCTATATTCTATTTTTAGCAAACCATCCTTGAATTATAGCATATAACCATTACTGAAACAACCTTTTTTTTTTGTGCACACAACCATAATTTGGATACTTATTTTTTCATTATGTGCATAGCAATTTTTTTTTTGTGCACTCGAACATAATTTGAATGCTAATTTTTTTATATTGTATAAATCAACTTGAATTAAGTTGTTCATTGGATTAGTTTCTTTTAATGATTCAACAAATTGATTAAAATATTCTTATGACATGTTAAACTTTATTCTAATGATTAATATCCTAATTGCAACTAATAACTCAAGAGTGATTGGTGCAATCATCCCAAAGTAATTGTTGATTTGCACGTAATAATTTATAAGACTTTTGGGCTTTGATATTAGGAGGTTCTTCTGTATATTCTATAAATTGCATGCTAGTTACATCAAGGTCCATCTTTTCGTATGTCCCAATATGTTCTTCATTTATTGGTGTAGAGTTTGTTAAAACACCGTATTGAGCATTAGCATGTCTCATGCTCTTCGTATGATGTCTTAATCTAATAGTTTCATTGTAATACTCTTTGATATAAATTAACTCTATACTCGTCGAGGTGTAAGATATGCCTCATTTTTTAGTTTAGAGCGTGAAAATTTAAACTTTTCTTTGGATAAAAAGGGTGGTTATTGGGAAGTTATATGCACAAAATTTTCAACACCCTTGAGGTTTTCATTAGTTAATCCCTTACGTTAAGGTGATACTTTATATTCACGATCTTTGAGCTGATATATATATATATATATATATATATATATATATATATATATATATCAGATATATTTATAACATAAATTTTCTAAACCCTAAATGAAATCTTAAATATCAAAAATTATATTTGCTTAAAAATTTCATAACCAATAAATATAAATCTACTAAATATAAATTTCACTTAATGGATCCCAGATATGAAAATTTTTGTAGATCTACCAAAAAAAAAAAATAAAATTTACCTAAAATATAAAGATTTGTTACAAATATGTTTCTAACCTAAATTGAAATGTAGATATAAAGATTTTTTTTTTTTAACATTTTGAAACCCTAACCTTTAGAAGAAAAATCTTAAATTGATTGTAAAATCAGGCAGCGAATGAGATTCACTTATAGATAGACTATCGAATCGAAGAAATCCAGTTAAGTACTCCCCAAAGTGGACGGTGAAGCTCTCTGGGTGAAATAGGGCAAGAAAGTGGTGGATGCAGCTGAAATTGTGAATAGGAGAAAGCAACCTTGGGTTGGAAAAAATATTGAGAGTTTTGTAGCAGCATTTCTAGTTGAAATTTTCCTATGATGTCATATTTTCAATTTGTTTTCTTCTTAAAGCCTAGACAGAATCATATGCTAGAATCATGATTATACTAGTTTTGAGTAACTGTTAGTGGATCTTTGTTTAATATTTCAAACTTATGAGCTTATGTGAAGCTGTGAACTTACATGAGATTTACGTAAGATGAAATGTGCTGCACTTTTTCTCCGCTTATGCTCCTATCATTTGCCTTGCGAAGGAATTTGTTGACCCTAATACTAGTGTCGGGTCGAGTCGACCGCGCGAGATGAGTTTGAAAAGCAAAAGAGCTCGAAATCGCGCAAAAACTCACCCGACGCTTGTCAACCGAAAACCCAAAATCGGCGAGATGACCTCTGTTTGCGAAACGGACAGCGCCGATGCGTCCGGAGCGACGGAAACAGCTAAGATTGACACCCATATTGATGGGGGTCGACGGTCGGCGAAAATTTAAATTTTGGGCGCGCGAATCGAGACGACGACTTGTGCGAGCGGCGACGCGGCGACTCACTTGATGCAAGATTAAAATTTTTTATTTTATTTTGTGCAATATAATTAAATTTTTGTTTAAAAGAGAGGGAGAGAGAGCTTTTTAAATAAAAAAAATGAATTTTCTTTAAACAAAAAAAACCCAAAAATACCTAAACTACCCCCCACTTAACCCTCACACTCTCATATTCCCTCGACCGACCCCCCCTCCTCATTTTCACGCCAAATCCACGCCTCCAAGCCGCGAGCTCCCTCTCCCTCACGCGATTCCAAGGCCGGCCTCCTCCCTCCTCCTCCAAGCAAGGTAAATTTCTTCTTCTTCTTCCTCTTTTCTTCTTTCTCTTCCATTCTTCTTCTCCATTTTCTTCTTCTTCTTCCTTCCTTCTTCTTCTTCTCTCCCATTTTTCTTTTTCTTTCTTCATCCCTCCAAGTTTCCCACCATTTCCTTCAATTTTCTTCCTCCCCTCTCTTCTCCTTCCTCTCCTTCATCTTCTTCTTCCTCCTCCAACCCTTCTTCTCAAAACCTACAAAAACCCTAATTTTATTTTCTTTTTATCTCCACATCCACTCACTAAATCACTCACATCCCTTCACAAAAAACACTTCCCCACACCTCCTACACCATTCCAACAAAATTTTTTTTCATCCATCACTTTCTCTCTCTAACATAGAGAGAGAAAATTTTCTCTCTAGAATGAGAGTGAAATCTCTTCATGAATAGCTCCACCACCAAGCATCTTCCCTCTCCACCATACCTCCAAATTCCTTCTCTAGAGAGAAAAAAATTACACACTCTCTTTCTCTCTCCAAAATTGAGAAGAGAGGGATTTTCTCTCTCTAAATCTCTCCTCTCACTTCCTTGCACCTCCTAAACCCTCTATACGCAAATTCCCTTCAAATTCCATCTTTCCCCTCTCTTTCTCTCTCTAGAAAGAGAGTTTTCTTCTCTCTTTCTCTCTCCAAAAATTAGAGAAAGAGATTTTCTCTCTCTAACTCCACTCCCCTAATCTCCTACACACTCTAAACCCATTCCACAAGAAAAATCCATAAAATCCTTGCTTTCCCTCTCTTTCCCTCTCTTTCTCTCTCTAGAAAGAAAGCTCTCTTCCTTTTCTTTCTCTCTCTAGCTTCTTTTTCAAATAAAAATATAATTAATTAAATTGCACAAGTAAATTTTTTTTTTAATTATGCATCGCAGGTTCCTACGTCGCCGTCATCCGCCATCGTCGGCCTCGATTGCTGCATACCCAAGGTAAAAATTAGTATTTACATTTCTATGCATGAAATAAGTACTCGTGACCGCTTTTCTTAGCGGGCGAGGAAAAAAACTTAAGTACCCGTGACGCACTGAGCGAGCGGGGAAATTCGTATGCATGAAAATATAAGTACCCGTGACTGCTTTTCTTAGCAGGCGGGGAAATTTGTTATTTATAGCAAAATTATTTAATTAAGTACCCGTCATTGCTTTTAGGCGGGGAAAATGTCATATTTTAAACTTGTGCTAAAAGACCCCGTGACCGCTTTTTTTAGCGAGCGGGATTGGAACTGCGGCCGCGGTGTCACCCGACACCTACCGTGACTGCCTTTCTTGGCAGGCGGGAAGGCCTTACACACTCCGAGGCAGCCCCCTACGCGGGGACGACGTCGGAGTGCTGCCAAAACTTTCAACAAAACCCGTGACTTAGAAAAATTCAAAGAAAATCATAATCCACCTAAAGGTTTTAAGTCAACAAAGAAAAATAAAATACACGACACCCTAGGCCCCCAATACTGGAAAACAAATACAAAAAAAAAAGAAATATAAATCAATGTGAAATTCAACATACAGTGAGTCTTCGAGGGAATTAGTTGTTCGTCAATAGGTAGGAATCAAGCCTCTTCCTCCTAGCACCTGACTCGTACACCCCTAAGCCCTCACCAAAATCTCCTTACAGAAATAGGATGAGAAGAAATGAGTTGAAATCCCCTCCTATTTATAACATTGATTTTGAATCATTTGTGGGCCCCACCAGCCTAGGATCCTTTGCTAAAGGACGGAGAAGGTACATCTGCAGGCCCTATCCACTTAGGATCCTAAGATGTCATTACGAGGATCTGGCATCGGATTCCTAGAGTATTCACTAGCAAGTGAAATACGTGCGTAAATATGGGTTTAAATACAAGTGAACACGGTGGGTAATTATCTTAAAAAAGGGAGGGGGGTAAAAGTAAAAGTAAAAGTAAAAAAAGAATTTACCTTTCCTACGAGATACTTTTGTGTTCATTGTAAATACGTAAGAATTCTCGCACATCCCCGTAATTTTCTGATTGAACCCCTTGTAGTAAAATGTGTCCGTCGTATTGCAAGTCACGGACGCTCCAAGTGATGTGCGCACTAACTGTTAAAGTTAGGCAGCTCGTACAGCCCGTGATCATGTGTCTTCAAAAAGAAACAAAATAATGCACTTTTATGTGTCACGGGTCGTACGACCCTTAATTAAAGTAGACACATCACCACTGGAAGGTTTGTCCCCTACGACCCAAAGTAGGAGATTCGTTAGTGCACTACAATGCCCCTACAGAAATCAACAAATAGCGCACGACAGTCTACCTGTACAAAGCAGCAAACAATTCAATCCATAAGCTGCTACAACCCGCCACCGGATCCGCAACACACAGAAGCGTACTCGCTGCGGATCCGCAACACTCGTACTAGCGGACAGAAGGCGTAAATAATCTCTCAAATGAAATATTGTGTGCATTCAAATTACAATTACTTGCACAACTAACATATTTCAAAATCCCCCTGAACATACACCGTAGTTTGTATACACATAGGTACGCTAAAGGGGAAAATACGATCTCGACCCGCATGGGCCCGGCGAGCGTGTTATTGGTACACGTGACGCCTAGGGATGCTGTGCGGGTCAACAAGTGAATTCAAGTCCGAATCCGATCCTTCTATACGGATCAATAGAAGTCAACAGGGTTCGGACCATCAAATAAATACACGGTTCTGGGGACCAGTGTATTTATTTTAATACATTCATATTAGGCCTTCAAGGCCTATAATCAATAGAATTCACTCACAGAGGCATAAAGCCTACGAAACCCGATCCTCTGTCAACATCCAGACAGAGTTGACAAGGTTCAAATTACAAATAAAAAATGCCCCCAAACACCCCGATGATGGCCGCGTTGAACAAAAATCTCAACCAGAGGGGTGCATTCCAAATAATTTCCAATATCGTTCCAAATATCCAAAAATCTAAAAAAAAAATCCCAAAATCCCAAAAATCCAAAAATATTTAAAATTTGAAATCTAATTATCAAACACTTAAAGGAAACTTCATCCACCCTCCGCAACAGTTTGTCGGGGTGGATAAATTTAAATATAACTTCAGCTCACAAAAAGCCGAATGCCTAGTCGAAAATATCACTAGGATTCATCCTCAAATAATCTCCTGCCAATAAGGACGTGGTACGTGTCCTCTGACCGGCGGTTTGCCGCCAAATGGCACCGCAGGATAAATGGTTATGACCCGGGGCCCTCTGAACCGAGTTGTTTTGCCGCCAAATGGCACCACGAAATACCGGTTATGGCCAGAGCCAATACGTTCCTTGTTGGCATCAAATCTTTGAGATATGAATCAATAGGATATGATCGATAGGGCACAAAGCCCTCTGTTAGCTAAGGTGTATTCAAATTTGTCCCCTTAGACAAACATTCAACCCCGGTCTACAAGGTCCCCTTGGACGAAGCAACCCATGGCTGCCGACAAGGATCCTTTTGTCAGGTTGGGTCGACTACCTCCTCTGACTAAGTAGACCAGGGAACACGATGGCCCGGGACGACGGAACCATGGGATCTTGATCGGGTCCATCATCCATTCCCCCACCATCCGCTTTAAGTGCAAGATGGTGAAATTTCTAATTTTAAATATCAAACCATTTCAACCCAAACATCCAAATATTTCAAAATCCATATACATTGCTGCTACTATATGCTAGATACCATGTATTTATTACGTATCTGATCGACGACTAGCCTTAATCGAAAGTTCTCTCTCGTGACTGGGAGGGGTAATTAACTATAGGGGCTTGCGCCTATAGGAAACCAGAACCCAGATCATAAAGTCCTCACCAAATGAGGGCGAAATCTCTGGGTAGTGTCTTATCTACAAACCCATCTGCCTTCCAAAATTTACCCCGAACTTAATTCCGTTAAAACTCCCTCGCTCAAATAAAAAGAAAAGAGCGCGGCGGGGAGGCCGGGGCCGAATTTTCGGAGCCCACAGAATTAAAATGCAACTTATGTAATTCTATTGATATATGGAACAATCTACAAACTCTAGTTTGTAACTTGGATATTTTTCCTTGTTACTGTTAAGAGCTGGCTGGGGTGGAACAAGTTAGAGCTTGTCTCACTCAGAATTAAAGATGTCAGTTTCTGCTAGAGTCAAGTTAAAAATGATTGGTTTCGAATTAATCTTCAAGAAGACTTAAACCCAACCTATCAACTAAAATAAGCATATTTCGTAAAGTTTAATTTGAGCGTATTATATGCACTTGAACTTACAAACACGATTAGACATTTATACAGAATTTATGCTTGCGGGCATGCATTCTCAAAGTTTTTAAGTGAAAGAAAATCATTTTAATTCTTGATTTGATTACCTTACAGAAATTATGAATTCAATTTCGAGCTTCAACCCAAATTTTCATCCCTAAAAGCTGGTACTCTCAATTTTGAAGGTTATTCTTTTGGTATCTCGATCCATTACTTTTGAAGAATGACATCTCAGAAGTTCTACGGGAAATCATGCAGAGGCCTTTCCTTTCTTTGAAAGAAGAATTCTATAATCGTCCAACTTGGAGAAGAATTATTTCATGTTTGGCAAGGCAACTTCCCCATCTATGTTTAGGCAGGCAAGCACACTTTTACATAGCTGGTTTCTTATGACGTAAGTTCTTGGTTTCTTCATGCTTTAGATAGCTTGTTTATTTAATGAAAATTTTAGCTGTAATTTTGACATTTTACAATTTCATGGCAGTCCCCTCACACTGATTTCCTAATGCATGCCTTAAAATAAAATAGTTAGATTTGGTCTACCTTATTAAAAGAACAAAAATAAAGTAAAATTCATATATTTGTAGACCACTTTTTCTGTGTTACCAGTCTTAATAATTTTGTAGTTCTTTGGTAGACTCTAATGATTGTTGGTTGGTTCTTTATGTTGGTAGCTCATTCTTCACATTTTGCTTGTATCACTTTAGGATCCAATCAAATATATTGATGTTTAATGCTACAAGAACAAAATTAAAATAAAGCTCATTACATATTTATAGATCACTTTTTCTATGTTATGAATCTTGATAATTTTGGAGTTCTTCTTTGGTAGACTCTAATGATTGTTGGCTGGTCCTTCATGTTGGCAGCCCATTCTTTACAATTTGCTTATGCCATTTTATGATTTAATGAAATATATTGATATTTAGCACTTTGGGATCCTTCATGTTTAACACTATTGAATATCAATATATTTCATTGGATCATAAAGTGGTACAAGCAGATTCTGAAGATTAGGCTACCAATATCAAGGACCAACCAATAATCATTAGAGTCTACCAAAGACGAAGAACTCCAAAATTGTCAAGATTGATAACATAAAAAAAGTGGCCTACAAATATGTAATGATCTTTATTTTATTTTTGTTCTTTTAGTATGATAGATCAAGTCTACTTATTTTATTTTAGGCGTGTAATAGTTAGGCCATGTCTATCTTATAAACTTGATCTATCCAAGTTTTATAAATAGCTCCTATTGTAATCAATTAGTGTGAATGAAAATTTCTGGTTTATTCTCTTGTTTTCCCTCTCTTCTCTCTTCCTCTTGGAGTCTATACTACTCTAAAGCTACCTCACTTCTTGGCCTCCAAAAAGCATATCCATGGTGCTCTTGTTGCAGCAGCCCGTTTCCTTCCAAGCCACAGTTCCCCCACAATGCCCACGATTCTGCTTCTCTCACTAATGCAGCTGTACTTCAGTACAACATACTTTCCCCTGGAAGCTGAAACAGCTCAAAGAACTGTCCAAGAAAGGCCCTTCAGCATCCTGATAGCCGCCACTACAATCCTCCTGACAATTTCAAGAACTGTTCAGCACATCGCCGCTACCGGTCTTCAGCCCCTAACTGCCGAAACCACCTCCTGGACAGCCCCACATCTCAGCCGCCGAACTGTATCAACTTCTCACCCGCTATCTTCCATCAGCCAACCTAACCTCATTTCTACCACTTGCCAAGATTCTCAAGATCCTTCCAGTAGCTCTCCGATTATTTTTCTATAGGATTCAACAACCTACAAGGATTCAAGTTTTTTTGTCAACCCACATTTTGCCTACCATGAACAATATTTTTTTACAGTTTATATCAGGTTCTTTGTTTTCTTGTTCTTTGCTGATTGTTTTCTCTTTCTTTTGTTCTACACATTCTAGTCGTTTTCACCCTTTTTATTTTGATACAGGTACCAATTCTTGCAACAAAGAATTTCATCTTTTCAAAATTCAACATGAAGACTGCGGATTTGGCCTAAGCTTTATGCTCAATGCAAAGTAATCATGACTAGCATCTTTTTGAAATCCAAAAATCGCTCCAACAAGCCGACATCCAATTCACTTCCATTGGCACCTCTATCCAACAATTTCAAACTTTCATGGATCCATTAATAAGCCTCTTGATAGCTTATGTACTGACCGACCACCTTCCTTTCATCATCAAGATCCTGCTTTCTCCACTGGCATTCTTGGATCCGCCATCCCCTTGCCTAATTCACAACCGATCCCCGTTTCCCCAGGTTTTTCTTATCTTATAACTATGAAAATCGAACTTCCTCTCTTTAATGAATCTTATGTGAAAACGTAGATCTTTAAAGCAAGAGAATACTTTGATTTTCATAATGCTCCTTATTGTTAGTCTATTAGGATTTCTTCTTTTCATTCGGAAGGTCTCATTGCTACTTGGTATCAATGGGTTAGGATGAAATGTCAATTTCTTTCTTAGTTTGATTTTATTTTATCTTTACAACAATGATTTGACATTTCTTCTTATGGAGATTTACATGGGAATCTTTTAAAATTAACCCAACAAACTTCTGTTTCAGATTATCATATAGCTTTTGAAAACCTTGCATTTAAATTTCTCAATCTTTCGGAATCTACCTTTATTAGTTATTTCTTTTTTGGACTTAAACAAGAATTATGATGTGAACTTTTACTAGCTCATCCTACTTCTCTTTTGGATTCAATGGAACTTGCTAGACATCATGAATTAAATATTCAAGACTTCTGTTTTACCCCTATCCCAAATTAGCATTAAACAATTCTTTCTCATCCATCTACCAAGATTACACCTACCTCTTTCCCTCCATTTAGTCTCAATCCCATTCATTCAATCCAACCTTCTCTCACCATTCAAAAAGCTCCTAACTGCCCTATTCGCAAACTCCCTCATGCTGAAATTCAACATAGACATGTAAAAGGCTTTTATTTTAATTTTGATGTAAAATTGGGACCCCAATATTGCCGCCCTAATAAATTCTACTTATTATTTTGCCGACCTCACGTAGTGGGATAAAGGCTTGATGTTGTTGTTGTATTATTTAGCACTAACAACAGTGATTGCATAGAGTGCCCTCCCTCTATTGGTATTGATAATAACCATGATCTTTCTTCCGAAATTACTGCCTTAGTCGAACAATTTATTCCTCATTCTTTTCGTTTAAATGAATATATTAATAATCAAAAGTTTACATTTTAAATGATAGCGGGGTACCAATAATTTTACTTAAGCCAATCTTATCCACCAGTTTGCTCTTACACCTCAATCCATCAACCAATTTAAATTTTCAGTAGGCAATAGTAACTTACTATTTTGCTTAGCCAAATGATGAATGTCATAATTACTATGCAAGGCTATCGTATCACCTTAGATTCATTCGTTCTTTTCATCCATGGGGTTGATGTCGTCCTTGGTATGCATTGGCTACAATCCTTAGAACCAATTTTACATGATTATCACGATTTGACTATGCAATTTCATTTTCAAAACCAGCCACATAAACTTTCTGGAGAATCACCATAATCCTCCAATCCCATTTCTTTTAACCAATTGCATGCCCTCGTTGCTCACTCACTAGCCATCCAATTATTCACTATTCAACCCCATCATCCAAATACCGATCTTGCACCACCTGACTCTTTAAACAAATATCTAGATAATCTTTCTCGTCCTCTTCATACTCTCATTTCGACATTATTATATGAATTTCAACACTTATTCAATCCATTGCAAGGGTTATCACCACCATGTACCATCGATCATCGTATCCATCTCCAATATTTATTTAAAACCTGTTAACATTCATCCTTATCGTTACCCACATTATCAAAAGGATGCAATGAAGCAATTAGTTTTTTAAATGTTACATTATGATATTATTCGACATGGTCATAGCCCCTATCCTCGTCAATAAAAGAGATGACACATAGCATTTTTGTGTTGACTATCGTACCCTGAATATCCTTACTATTAAAGATAAATTTCCTATTCAAGTTGTAAATGAATTGTTTGATGAATTTCATGGATCCTTTTTTTTCTTTTTGAACTTGACCTTTGTTCCGGATATCTTCATGTCTGTATGCATCCGCATGACATTCATAAAACAACTTTTTTCGCTATCACGACGGTCACTATGAATTTCTTGTATTGCTTTTGGCTTAATAAATGCACCATCTACCTTTCAAGCCTTAATGAATCAAACTTTTTGATTTTTTCTTCTGAAGTATGTCATTATATTTTAATGATATCCTTATCTAAAGTCCTACTCTAGAACTTCATGTTGATCACATCCTCCTTGTTTTTCAATGTTTAACTACAAACAAGCTATTTATTAAATTAAATAAATGTAACTTTTGTCAATTCTCCTTCGAATATCTTGGTCTTATTAGATCTTCTGAAAGTGTCCAATGGTTGACTAATTCTTTCATCTTAAAAATATTTGCTCTCCTTTTTTGGTTTAACGGGCTATTATTGCCACTTCATCTCTCAAATTATGCTTCTATTGCATCCCCTTTAACATATTTACTCAAGAAAGACTCTTTTAAATGGAACAATTCTGCTTCTACTGTTTTTAACAACCTCGAGCAAGCCATGACCATAGCCCCTGTGTTATCTTTACCAGTTTTTTCAAAACAATTTGTTAATGAAACTGATGCTTCAATCACTGGTATTGATGCTGTTTTGCTACAAAACAATCATCCTATATCTTTCTTTTGCAAAAAAATAAACACTTGTCTATCCCATTCTTCTACTTGAAAGAATTATATGCATCACTAAGGCTATTTGCAAATGGCGTCAATACCTATTAGGCACTGAGTTCATTCTTCGCACATATCATAAAAACTTCAATGACCTTCAAACACAAATCCTTCAAACACCAAACAAACAATATTATCTTCACAAACTCTTAGGTTTTAATTTCTCCATTGAGTATAAACAAGGTAAATCAAATATAGTTGTTGATTCCTTATCGTGATTACCCAAAGATAGAGTTCCTTCTCGATCTGCCTTATTTTCACTCTCCACACTAACTAATTTCTTTTTTTATTCATTAATCAATGATTTTAAAGAAGGAAGCCCTTGCATCTTCCGATATCCTTCAAATTACTTCCCAACTATCAAAAGGTGAACTCTCTTCTTCAGATTACCAAATTCGAGACAATATTCTTTATGTTAAAGGTCGAATCTACATCAGTAAGTCTTCTTCTCTAAAAAATCAAATTCTTACTTAATTTTATTCCACTCCTCTTGTTAGCCACCAGGATATTCTCAAAACCATTAAATGAATCTTTACAAATTTTTTATGGCTTTTCCATAAAGACATCTTTTATTTCGTTAATAATTGTCTTACATGCCAAGGAATAAAAACCTATACCTCGCCTTTTGTTGGTCTATTAACTCATTTATGTCCCGATTATGGTCAACATTTTTCTATATCAGTTGATTACCCCATTAATTCCCTCATATCTTTGCAGTACTTCTGACATTTTCATTGTAGACACCTTATTAACAAACCGTGATACCCTTTTACAGCACCTTCATCAGAATATGCCTCAAGCTCAAAATCACATGAAATTAATGGCAGATTGTAATAGACGGGAATTGCTGTTCTCAATAGGAGATCTAGTCATGGTCAAACTATAACCCCTCAGCAAAATTCTATTGTCCACAGAATACATTCCAAATTAACCAATGATATTTTGGATATTTTCCAATCAAGATGTTATTAGCCCAGCATCTTACCGCCTAACCCTTACGTGTAATAGTAGAATTCATTTTAATTTTTGTTCGCTTAGAAAAAAATAGGCGCAAACCTTCCTCTCACAAGTTTTAGGTCCTTATGTTCCCGAGGTAAATTGAATTTTAAATTAACTTGATTTCCTTGGGAGTAGTGTCAGCGTTTATTTATTTAGATTTAGGTCTTATTTCCTATGATTGCAAGCCCTCATAGGCCAACTGCTAGGTTGACTTGGTCCTACCCTTACCTTTTTTTTATATCTTTTTCCTAATAGAAGTAATGAATCCTCCAGGAATATCTTTATGAAGATCATTTATATATTGTGCAAAAATATCTTTGTCCTAAATTTTATTGTAGACCAGCATGATCTGTAGATATTATGCAGCAATCTATTTCGTTTGCATTGTTCAACAATAATGTAAACTTTTCCATTATTTTACTTGATAGCAAAACTGCTTTCTTGTCATTGGATGTTATCTTGCCATCTAGCCATGATGCATTCATGTAAATGAATAGTATAACAAATAACTATTCTTCTATGGTATGTTATGTTTGCTAATATATGACTTTTTATATATATCTTATTTGTTTCTTCTCACATTTTTTCACATTTTTTTTCATTCCATTTAAAGGAATCTCTCTGTTGACTCCGTCCACCTTGCTAAACCTTATAATGATCAAACACTCCTTATTCTTATGCCATTTTAACATTACACATTATAAAGCTTCGTGGCCAATCTCAACATCAAGTCTTTTTGCAATAGAAATTAAATACACCCGAGGATGCACAAGGGAAAATTTTGCAGCACTATCTTCATTCTTTTCCTTCTCTCAACCTTGAGAACAATGCTATTTTTTATGGAGGCGGGAGTGTTAAATATCAATATATTTCATTGGATCCTAAAGTGGTACTATCAAATTGTAAAGAATGAGCTACTAAGATAGGGACCAATTATCAATCATTAGAGTACCAAAGAAGAAGAAGAATTCCAAAGTTGTCAAGATTGATAACATAGAAAAAGTAGTCTACAAATGTATAATGATCTTTACTTTATTTTTGTTCTTTTAGTACGGTAGACTAAGCCTACCTATTTTATTTTAAGGCATGTATTAAGTAGACCATGTCTATCTTATAAATTTAGTCTACCTAAGTAGTATAAATAGTCCCTATTGTAATCAATTAGTATGAATGGAAATTTTTGGTTTTCTCTTAATTTTCCTTTCTTTCTTTCTCTTTGGAGTCTACACCTACTCCATAGGTGCCTCACTTATTGCCCTTCAAAAAGCATATCACAGCCCCCTCCCATCCTTTTCCCCATTCCTTACTGTGGTCGCTCACTTTCTATTGCCAACCTCATAAATATTATTCTCTTTCTAGGCGAGTGATGTCTATTTACTGTTTTGCTACTTATATGCAAAAACAGTAATTTGAACTTACCAAGTATTTTAGATTTACTTTAAACAACTCGAGTAAGTTGCTTGCACATGATATTGTTCTGAGAAAGATTTTTTTTTTTTCTTTCGGATTGTTCATGTGGCATTGAATCTGTATTGTGGACCTGTATTTACTTGTTGTTTAACCTCAATTTATCTCTAGTATTCTTAATGATTAGGATGGTATTTGTTCCCTTTTAGAATCCGTCAAGAAATTCCTTTTTTGGTTCCTGATTGTCCACCATGCAATGTTTGCCGGACTTCATACTTATTTCTTTTCTATATTTCCATTTCTATGCATGTGTAGAAACTCATATTCCTGTTCGTTCATAAAAGTTGCTGAAGACTTCCTAGCACTTAAACTATATCGTAAATGTTTAAATCACGTAGTTTTCTTCTGATCTTCTAATGGTTCTTTTGAAATGGCTTTGAATTTTCTCCCTCTTTAAAGTTTCTTCAATTAATTGCGTAATAATCTATTACATCGAATAGTAAATTGTAACCTTGTTTGCGTGAAAAAATCTGAATAGAAAATTCTATTTTGTATAATCTCCTTCCAATTAGTTAGTCTTTCAAACAATAATAAAGGAGACGATTTATACATATTCCTGTAATGCAGGATGCAAATTATATATAACCAATCCTGGCATACAGAGGCATTTATATATCTCCAGCAAGTAAAAGATATATTAATATCTCTATAATAATAAGAGACGATCAACATAATATTTCCTATAATACATTATGTAAGTTTACATGTTACTCTGCAGTGCAAGGAGCACATCTTGACATACACCTCTGAAATATAGGAGGCAATTTATCTATATAATCCAATAAGGTAGAAGATACCTTATACTCCCTCATGTAATACATAGGGCAATTTTTATAAAAACACCTCTTATCAAATAGTGTAAGGGGGAATCATGAGATTGATATTGACTTAATATTTATCATTATAGTTATTGTCTAAAGTTTTGTCATGCTCATAAACTAAGGGTCGAGCTAAAATTCATTGGTTTCAATAAGCCTAAGGGTCGAACCTCTAAGGTCTTTTACGCTCATAGACCTAAGGGCGACTAAAATTTCATGGTTCAATACCTAAGTTCAATCTCTAAGTTTTTTAAGTCCTATCCTAAGCTGATCTAAAATCTATTGGTTGATAGACTTAAGAGCCAAACTTCTTAATCATTTATGCTCACAACACTAAGGGTCGAGCTATAAAAAAAAGAAAAGGAAGATAAAACTACAAATTAATGTAGAAATTATAAATAATTAACGCTATACCAGAAGGTATAGTGGGTGTTATAAGTGATTGAATTTTGCTGATCTGCTCGCCTAACTCTGAACAACGATCCTGCAACATCGCTTGACTGCTCCTATGCAAATCCAACGACTGCATGATTCAAACTCTATAGAAACAATAAGTAATCTACTCCTCAAATGCCGCTACCTCGGCCAGCTATCAAAAAAAAGTCCCTCTGTATGGGTAGTGTTTGCTCTCAACCTCTTGACTCTCGCTAAAAAGCTCTCTCCTTAGTTTCAAAACTCTAAGTTCAGCTTCTATGGCCATAAACACAACTACACTCTAGAATTGCCTGCTAACAATGCTGTAAAGTTTATACATCCAAAAATCTAATACAAGGCGATCTATTCCTCATCCTATCGCAAATGGCTCTGGCCTCAGTCTCTAAATCTAACAAAAATCATGTAAGACTATCTCTGAGAAGTTTAGTTAGCTGAAGCAAACCCAAACTCATACAGTGCACATGAAATCTCACATCTGTTAAAAGGTTTCACGAGACCGCAGGAGGAACAAAGTCAAAGTAGCAGACTCCTTGTGTGGAAAACTTGACAAGCTATAAAGCGTTTAGGTTTCACTCGCGTAATAAAACTCGTAGTGCTGTAACAGCGATATCACTCCCCTCGGCCACCCTCCCATAGAAGAGACGACGAGCTCGAACACTGAACTTGACTCGAAATATAGAAGCTCTGACTAGAACATGAAAGGAGTTACATTGAGACATATTATATATAAAATAGGAAAAGAAATGCTAATTTGAAATAAGAAAATACCTGAGAAATGAAGTCCTCTGCAAGCAAACTACAGATTAAACACAATTAAGTGAAAAATAACGTCTGGTGAGGCACCCCCCTGAGAGCAACCTGAGACCACTTGAGTCAAGGGTGGGTATCACTCGTTGTGTGTATCAGCCCATCACTCCTGTTTAACTGGGTAAAGCCATCACGAGTACACTAGCAACATGTGAAAGCCCTCTAACGGAGTCACCAACGACTACTCAGATGGAATATGTAAAAAGTAAGAGATGAAACAAACCTGCTCCATTCATAGTTCCCTAGGACCACCAACAATGGACATAAAAAATGTTGGTTGTTACCTACAAACATAATCTAAAGGGGAGTGAAAGAGAGAATAATAATACATAAAGCCATTGAATAAAAAGCATATTAATAATATTTACCTACCAACTCTTACCAGAAAGTACTCCAGAAGCGTGATGGCGATAGGTGGGATCTAATACTCGATGATCTTCTATATGAGGTCACCTGAGTAGGTGAGTGAGGGCCTACCTATGCCCAATGACCAACTCGAACTGGTGTGATGGTCTGGTGGAGCAGATGTACAGTTCGCTAGGCCCTGTAGCTCACGAGAAAACTACCACCTGAGTGCAAAAATCAGGAATATACATTATTTAATCAATTAATGTAATAATAAATAAAATACATAAATACCTTCATTCGTATGAGAAACGCTTGGGTGGTCCGGAGAACTATGTGTCATGTTCCAGGAAAATTGCCTCTAACAGAAGACAGTAAGAGTGTGGGGATGTCCTTGTATATCAACAAAGCATGCCTGGAACGCTGAAAAGTGAAAAAAGAATTTTATAATAAAATATATTATGATATTTAAATTTAACATATAATTACCCAATCGAAGGTAATGTGTGTAGTATAGTCTTACTCGTACGAAGTCCTGCTCCTGGGTCGACCCCCTTACAGAAAAGTCGGTCTAACGCCCATGCAAGGGCTGCAAACAGTTAAAATTTAATCATGTATGTGTGTAAGAGAGGATATATATATATAAATAAAATAACAATACTATATACGTACAGGGCAATCATGCCTATAACTAGGGCTTTAGGACACCTCTTTCGCCTTTTGTTTGACACTATTAAACTCTGTACGTGCGGTGTAATCTCTAAAGCCTGACGAAATCTTCAGTTGGTTACTGCCTTGATACCTTCCTACTATATCTTGAATGCCTACTCATAAAAAGATGAAAATATGTCTTGAATCCAGAGTAGCGCAAGTTGAAATGCCGTAAGAGCATCTGTAGGTGCTATATAAAAGCGAGAATCCGTCCCAAATCAAGAGAAAACCCCAAAGTTTCCATGGAGTCACCTTTAGATAAAAGTTGAAAACGAAAGAGAGCCCAAATGATGATGGTCTGTATCCCCAGAAAGTGCTGGATCATTAAGGGATAACCTGAAACAAAACAAAACCAAATTATCGCGCTGCTATGTTGGGTTAACCCTCTAAGACTATAGAGCAATCTCTCCTGTAAAAAAGCTATCAAGTCTCATGTGACAAGTAAGAAGCAAAGAGCGTAAAGCGATCCTAGAAAGCAATTAGGTCTGCCCATCTCGTCAAAGAATTAACATCAACCCCTAAACTCCGGAGAGTAAATCTCATATGGAGATTATAAATCAGTCTTAAAAAGGCCGGTCATTGTAAGGGTGCAAAGAACAAACAATATGGATCTGGCCTTCTGTACTGAGATCGCCCTGACCTAATGATTAATAGGGGAAGAAGATTCTGAATTCTGTGCTTGGAATTCATGGCAACTGAAAGCTTCCTCTATGTGTATATGCACCATTCATGAACAAATGCTACTGATCTCAACCACCTGTCAATGACCATAAGTAGGCCATAATCGTCCAAAATCGTAGTATATAGAGCAAGTGCAGATTGGGGCTAAGAAACCTGTATCCCAATGCAAATCATGCTGGCCCTCAGAAGCGTATTGGGACGAAAGGATCGTCCTGACTCGGAAAGAACAAAATTGCACAACCAAGTAGCCACAAAGCTACCAAAAGAAGTCGCCTCTGAAATCCTCTTAACGGTAAATGCTGGCCGAACATCCTGCTGCTAACCAGCTCAAAACATTCACTGAAGCCTGCTCCTATACTGAAGATCTGGCCTAAAGGGAAATGGGGCTGAGCAACCAATAATAACTTATGCCTCCTAGGCAACAAACTCTCCATTCCAACTATCACAGGAACAGCTGGCAGTACACGCCGGTGACCTGTTTGTCTCCGAAGGCGAAGTAATGACTAATTCTGGTGAAGACCAGTTTGAATAAGCAAACTCCCCCCGCCTCGAGTGACCACTGCCAACACCTGAACAATCCGTAGTCTGAGGAATGCACTCCTCATAAGGAATGCCCAAAGTAGGTAACGATAGAAACAACTACAAATCTCAAAGGTAATCTCATCACGTCGTCCAATACAACCAGTTTTTGTGGTACTAATCCAGTGATCCGCTAGTGCTGAAGCCAGGAGTACGAATACCCAACTATAATTAATCAATAAGCATAAATGGCTTCCGTATCGCTTGCCCTACCTGAAATTTTATCTTTCGATGAGCTCTCAGGACGTATCAAGCCTAACAAAGATAGCCCTTCACATCACACAAAAAAATATCAATCATTACCTGTTGATTTTTCAATCTCATCTATGAGATAAGCTGTAACTCAACATTTGATGCGAGATATAGTGTTGTGGGACTATTACTGTGATGGTAAAAAAAAAAAAAAAAAAGTCTTTAGATCAGATCGTTGAGGCGTTGAGTTCTGAGCTCAGGAGTGTTTACAACCTATTGGCAGATCTTGCAGAGCGGGACTGGTATCATCAGACTGTTGAGGTTACACTTATCTCATTATTGAGATTGAAGAATAACTAGCATATAATCATTATTTGATGGAGTCCTTTCATACTGTGAGGCAATCTTTATGGGCTTGATACGCTCTGAGACTCGCGAAAGGTAACTTCAGCCTGCAGGCATCTCATGGAGCCATTTATTGCCTCATTGTTTGATTATAGTTGACTTCATATTCCTGGCTTAGGCCTAAG
The DNA here is from genome assembly GCA_022539455.1 of Dendrobium nobile. Taxonomy (NCBI): domain Eukaryota; kingdom Viridiplantae; phylum Streptophyta; class Magnoliopsida; order Asparagales; family Orchidaceae; genus Dendrobium; species Dendrobium nobile. The sequence goes on from CM039735.1 coordinate 15,772,841, forward strand.
CGAACACTGGGATGTACCACAAACCACTTGCGCGGATTAGACCAGAACTAGATGACGATTGCCCCTTTGGATTTGCAGTTGATTTCCATCTAACATACATTTGGATTCCTTACGAGGATGCATGCCTAATGACTATGACTTGTTCAGGCGCCGACTACTGTCAATCGAGATGGGGAGAGTTTGCTTATTCAAATGATCTACCAGAGTTTAGCCATTACTATTGCCTTCGGAGATAGAGAAGGTCATCGCAGTGTAACTGCTTTCTGGATAGTGATTGTTAGAGTGTTCTCCAGCGGACCATTTGTATTGTTGGTTGCTCAGCCCCCTTATTATCCCTTTGACCTTACTTCGTAAACAGCAGACGTTCACTGAGTTTTTTGAGCCTGTTCGTATAGGAGTTTGGCCGATTACCGTTAGGGTTTAGATTGAGACTTCTTTGGTAGTTTTTGTATCACATGTTGTGAGTTTGTCTTTTAGATCACTACAGATCTTTCGTCCCATACACTTGCTGATGGCCAACTGTTACTAGTGGGTGACAGGTTTCTTTAGCCCGGCTGCATACTGTGCCTCCGAGACTACGTTTTGGACATATTTCTGCCTTTAGGGTCGGTTCGACAGCACTGCCGATGTGAGGTGAACGTGGCATTATATCCTAGGATGGGTGCATATAAATTAGAAAGAAGCTTCAGTTGCCACTGATTACAAGCCACTATTCAATTACTTCTCCTCTATTGATTTTCAGTTAGCCAGGGCGATCTCAGTTACAATAGACTATCAGTTGTTTTTTTTGCACCCTACACGTGGCCGCTTCTGTTTTCGAACTGGTTTAACAAGTCCTCCAGTTGGAGATTTTACACTCCCGGGATTTGGAGTTTCGCTTTATAAATTCTCCATAGAGAGGAGACCTACTTTCTTGCAAGTGAGGCTTTGCCACTTATCATTTCTTCTTTATCAGCAGAGACCTGGATGACTTGTTAATATGAGATTGCTCTATAGTCTTTGGGGTATAACACAAAAGAGCAACATTGCAGTTGAATTTGTTCAGGACACTCCCTTAGATGGACTATACAGGCACTTCTAGGGTAACAAATCTCGCCATTTGAAGTCTCTTTTGTTTTCAGCTTATCTGAGGTGACGTCCATGACTTGGGTTTTCTCTTTCGATTTGGGGACGGGTTCTCTCTTTTATATACCTTATATATGGCTTTACTGGCATTTCACACTTGCGCCGACTATGGATTCGACACATACCTTTTCCTCCTTTTTTGAGCTAGGCTTCAAAGATATAGTAGGAGGATCAAAGGGCAATGCCACTGAAGATCGTCAAGCTTAAGGATATACTCCCGCACGTACAGAGTCTTATAGAGCGTCTGCAAGAAGACAAAAGGAGGGTCCTGAGCCAACTTATAGGCCTGGTTTCCCTGTACGTATACTATAGTTATTATTTATTGTTTTATATATCCTCTCATACATCATATACACATTAAATTCCTAATGTTTGTAGCCCCTGCTTGGTGGCGTATCGACTTCTCCTTCTCTAAGAGGGTCCGACCGGGAGCAGGGCTTCGTCGAGCAGACATGTTTACATATTTATCTCGATTGGTATATTATATGCTAAATTTAAATATCATATCATATTTTAATATCTATTCTATGTTTACTTTTTAGCGTCACGATATGCTCATGTTGATATACAGATACTCTCTCCACTCTTCATGTCTCTTCGGCTTGAGGAGTTGCAGCGATATGGCCATACTTTTCGGGCCCATAAGAGGTTCCTCGTACGAATGGAAGTGTATTTAGCGTTTTATTTATTTTTATATTAATTATTATAAATATCTTGGCTTTCTTTCACTCAGGGTAGTTTCGCATAAATAAAGCCTAGTGGACTTACACTCTCCACTAGCTCATTTACACCAGTTCGAGTTCGTCATTGGATAGGTACCTTCACAATCACCATTAATCGGTGACCTGCACTAGGAATCACGCAGCACTAGAACCCCACCTATCGGCCATCACAGCTTTTGGTGCTTCTGGTGATGTTGGGAGGTAAATATTTCTTATATGCTTATTTATTCAATGGACTTATTTGTTATTATTTTATCTATTTTCACTTCTATTTAAATATATGTTGTAGGTGACCGGACCAGCATTTTTTATGGATCACACTGTTGTTGTCCTGGACTTGTAGTGGACATAGGTTGTTTCATCTCCTAGTTTTTCAAATTCCACTTGGTAGTCGTTGGTGACTCGTTGGGAGGGCTTTCACCTGATGCTCTGGTATCGTAGTGTTCTATCCAGTTCTCTACCCAAGTATGTTGACGAACACCACACGAGGGTCCACCCCACCTTGACTCAAGTGGTCTAAGTATGCTCCTCAATAGGGGTCTTCACACAGCGGTACTCTCACTTAAGTGGTTGACAATCTATAGCTTTTGTAGAGACTTTTATTCCTCAGTATTTTCTTATTTCAAATTAGCATTTCTTATCATATTGTAATATAATAATTTCTCAATGATAATCCTCCTACTGTCCTAGGTCTAAAGCTCTCATATTTCGAAGTCAGTTCAGTGTTCACGGCTCGACGCTCTTTAGTCCGGTGGTGGCCAAGGAGTGCAGTCATGCTGTACACAGCGCTACGAGTTTGCTATACACGAGTGGACCTTGACGCTTTACCATATTCATTGTAAATTTTCATATGAGGCGTGCTTACTATTTGACTTGCTTCCTCTACGGTCTTCGAGATAGCTTTTGAGATGTGGAGATTCCCGTCGCACTGGTGAGTTTGGGTTTTCTTCAGCTGACTACACTTTCTTAGAGATTGTCTTACATGATTCTTGCTGATTTAGAAGTTGAGGATCGAGCTGCTTGGATAGATGAGGAAGATCACCTTAATCTAGATTTGGATTACAGACTTTGCAACATTCAGCAGGACATTTTCTAGGGAGCAATTGTGCATTTAGGCATAGAAGCTGAGCAGAGTTTTGAAACTGAGGAGAGAGTTTCTTCTAGCGAGATGTCAGCAGTTAGAGCAGCGACTACCATTACGTGGAGGACTTTTCTTTGATAGCGTCAAGGTTGAGCACTTGGAGTATAATATCTTTTTCTAACAGAGGAGTCGACTCGGTGCACGCTAAGTTTGCATAGAGCAACGAGCGATATTTCAGGATCATTGTTCAGAATTATACAAAGATCAAAATCATCTTCAATTCAGACTTGACAGCCACTCTAACCACTTTTTGGTACTTATGTCATGTATTTATTTATATTATGCATATTTATTTGTAGTTCTCTCTTCTTTTTTTTAGCTAGTCCCTTAGGTTCGTGAACAAAAACGATTTTAGAATTTTGGCCCTTAGGCTTATTGAAACTATTGAATTTTTGTCGCCCCTTAGGTTATGAGACATAGATGTTAGAGTGTTCGACCCTTAGGCTTGTTGAACCTGTAGATTTATTTCTCAACCCTTTTTAGGTTGGTTGATGAAATAAGCCGCCCATTAGGTTGTGAGCTTAAAAGGATTTTTTTTTAACATTTGGCCCATAGGCTTATTGAATTTATGGATTTTTTAGCTTACGCTTAAGTTTGTGAGCGAAAAGACTTAGAGGTGTCGGCCCTTATGTTTGTTGAACCAATAATTTTATCTCGCCCCTTAATTTGTGAGCATCGAAAACACTTTAACAGTTAATTATAATAATAAATCATTAAAGTCAATATAGCATCTTATGATTCTCTTATATTATTTGTTAAAAGGATCTTTTTTATAAAAATTTGTCTCCTTATATAAGAGGAGTATAAGGTATATTATAATTATAGGATGATATAGGATAAAATTGCATCTTGTATTCAGGGGGGTATTAAAGTGCTCCTTGTATTGCAGAGAACATGTAAACTATATATCCTATATTGTAAGATATATTATTGATCGACTCATTATTTAGGAGAGATTAAATATTATCTGCTGACCTTGCAGGAAGATATAATAATTACCTCATTGTATGTACAGAGTTATAAATTTGTTCCTTCCTGCATTGTAGATATGCATAAATAATCTCCTATTTTTTAGGGTGTGATTACATATCACCGTTCTTATAGGAGATATTATAAATTGTCTCATGTATTACAGGGAGCACTTTCATATATATCTGCAATTGAGAGGTGTAGTTTAGTATTTCTTTAGATATTATTCTAATTGGTGAATGGCCTTTGCATCAGAAATCTATAAGTTGGTAGATCCTTCATAATATCTTTCAAATAATAGGGGCCCTTCCCATATTGGTCGAATTTACCACCTGACTCGCGGTGGGGATTATGGTCTTTTACGAACTACTACAAGTTCATTCTTCGAACGTATGACAGCTTCTAGGACACGACCATACGCTCATGGGCCCTAGTTCATACATGCTTATAATAATTTTAGATCTTGTGGGCATGCAAGTCTAATAGTTCCATTAAAGCTTCAAGTTCTTCCAACCTTAGGAAGATCATTCTCTTCTCGGGGTAGTTTGTATTGTATAGCAATACAAGCGATGGTAACTCCACCTCGAGAGGTAATTCCACATATGTTTCCAAAAGACCAGGAGAATATGGGGTAAATTGTGTCGATTTTATGAAGATGTGCGATTTGTACATAAAAGCTTTTGGTTAATTTATCGTGCATATTCTCTCTTATTTTATAGAATTTTTCTTGGCAGCTTAATCAAAGTTTTTTGTTAAATCCTTCGTCGCCAAACCACTGGCTTTTGGGTTATTATATTGATGAATAACGCCAGGTTCGTCTTATGGCACCTTAATAATCGATAATGACACTTTATAAAGGCAGTATCGTTTGATATAATTCGATGCGTATGCATAACATGAACTATAGTTTATCCAGAAAATTTTATCATATTGTCCGCTTTAACTTCTTCGTAGGGAATTGCTTCAGCCCACTTTGGAAGTAATTTGTGGCAACAAGGCATGATATGATGTCCTAAAAAGGAGCATGATTTTATATGGACCAATTAAAATGATACCCCAACTTTTAAATGGCCAAGATGCTACTGTAGGAGTTTGCGGTTAGGTGGCCAGTGTATAACCATCGGCATGCACCTGACATTGATGAATTTCTTAGCATAGTTAAGTAAATCTTTTAACCATGCTAGGCAACCATAATCCCCTGCGTTTATTTTCAATTTTCATTAGATTGGTCCAAATTGGTATGGAACACCACAAATCCTGTCGTTGGACTTCAGTATGACTTTTGGATTCATCAGAACCCCGGACATCGTAGCCAACATTTGGTCAAACGATTTTCGATCATAAGCGTCATTTACGTAACATATTAACGCTCTCTTGATAATTTGCGAGGCGTAGATTTATCCTCAGTAACTCTCACTTTAATATGTAATGAATGGTTATTTGCCACCTCCAGTCATTCCCATCTGATATATGCATACTCCCGGTGTTTTTTCCCCTCTTGGTAAGAGGCTTGTGGCTTAATACATGTAATTCTGAATGATTATAATGATTGTATCATCTTAAAATTTGTCATTTCTTAAGCCATTTTTGCTGCGCATCGGCTTTGCCATTTCATCACGATGAAATCCTAGTTGTGGTTATTAGGCTTTGTTCTAGGAAGTTCACAGCGTACTCACAATATAGATTAGTGCGGGTTTTAATGTAAAGCACATGCTATTTGTCTTAATTATAATTGAGAAATCCATATATATGAGTCTTTGAATATTTTGCATATTATTGCAAGCTCAAGACCGCAATTGAAAGCTTATGTTCCGCTTCATTGTTAGTGGCGAGGTTCTATTTAGATTATTATGAGTAATCGCATATTACTGGCCATTGCCGGGTTACAAATATAAGCGCCGATGCCTACTGAACATGGGAGTTTAAGGTGTCGGACTGGTTTTATGATGAAGCTCAACATCAAAATAAGCTCCCATTATGTAGAAGATTCTCTCATCCACCTCGAGTATCTGCTCATATTGCAGCTCGGATTAAGTGGAGAACTTACAGTAATATTGATGACAACAAGAAAAAATATGCTAGTGCTTGTCCTTTATTAGCCTTCTGTGGGATGTAAGGTTTTATCAAATTGCACATATAAATACGATCCATCTAGTTAGACGACTCATCAGGTGGGTCTAGTCATTAAAATTTTAATGGATCAACTTTAGATATTAATTATCTGTATGAGATAACATATATTCGCAATTTGTGTCCAAAAATTAATGTTAAACATTGTTTTTCAATTGGTAAAGTATTTTGATTCACTACCATTAGTCCTACAACTATAAAGGGCATTCTCTTGCCATCAATAGTGTCTTGGTCAGATCTTCGAGGATTCCTCAGAGCAACGTTATACAAAATTAAGGCTTGCCCGAATAGTAGCAGCCAAAGATTGGAAGGATTAATAAATATTGTTTTATACTATTAATGCCTCATGGCAAGTATGTGCCCACTAGAAGAGTACATTTTTCTTATGCATCGTGCTAAGTTGACATCTACCCGAAAGATTAGATTAAAATCTAACAATATATGTTCAAGCGTCTTGTAATGAACAAAGTTGTCTTAGGTGTTTGAGGTTCATTTCCACTATTTTTGAAATTTCATCACGATCAATTTCGATCCCTCTTGGCTTACAATAAATCCGAAAATTTTCCGAAAGACTCACTGAAAGGACTTAAGGTTTATTTTCACACATTAAATTTACAAATCCTTCAAATATAATTTTGAGATATTTATAGCTCAATTTGATCTTACTTACTTTTTAGAAACTAAATCATCAACTGATACATTCCACGGCTTATGCTATAAGATTCATCAAAAATGCGGGTCATATCCTTTGATGCGTGGCCCCAGCATTTTTCAATTCAAATGGCTATAAACCTTGTACAGTATATGCTATACTAGTTCGGAAAGGCCTATGATTTATCGTCTTTTGGGTCGATTTTGATTTGATTATAAGCTCGATGATCCATCATTAGTGGAACATATCATGGTTTGTGTATTATCAGCATACGTTCAGCTTGGGAAGTGAAAAATTCATCCTTCGGACAATGCCTGTGTTGAGGTCCGATAGTCAATTTCATATGCGAATTTGACCATTTTTCTTCTTTACTGGGACGATATTGGCAATCAAGTCAGCATATTTTTATTCCAGGATAAAGTAGGCCTTCCATGAGCTTTTAGTTTTCGGCGATGACTTGCTCTAATTTTAAGTCGCATTCGCCTGGTAATCCTATTTGTATAGGCGGACACTTGGCATTGATGGAGAGCTTATGCAATGCCAACCTTGTAATAAATCAGGCATTTCAGTGTAGTTCCATGCGAAATAATGCTTTATTACTCATAGAAGTAAGTTTTTTTAGCTATTTGCTTCTATCATGTGGAACATTTGCACCAATAAAAGCTGGCTTTGGATCTTCTTCGGAACCCAAAGTTAATCTCCTTAAGTTTCACACAGTAGCCTACCACCTTTCTTTTCGAATTCTTTGGAGCTTCTTTCAGATCTACTATTAGATCTTCAACTTGATTTTGGGTTATGGTGGTCCTCCTACGTGTTTGTTATGCTGTAGGAGGTTCATACGTAAGTACGTGAACGTTGGTATTCAAGATAGTGATAGGATGGCTGTGTGAGACATGACGGTCAAGCATATCCAAGCGCCCCCATGTTGTAAACAAACCATTGCAATGGTCTCTGTGCTGCTCATTGTGTCAGAGTTCTTTGAAATAACGAGCTCGTTATTTTTTGTGTGCATGTAAGGCATTTCCTCCTTATGAGCTTTCTCATAATTGGTGAAGGATATTGAGGAATAATTATCCTATATCTTCGTGTCCCACTACTATCAATTTCTATTTCGTGAGCGGCATGATATGACATCACCCTTGACTCGTAAAAAGGGATCTTAATTGAGACTCTTTGGGGAGGGGCATAGAATGTCTTTAACATCCTATGTTGTTATTTATTGAGGTTGTCAATGCTTTGGAATGTGTCATTGGCATAAGTATTATTTTGATGATATTTGTGGATATCTGTTCTTCAGATACCTCAAAATGACATTTTTCAATTTCTTCGATATAGATTTAAGTCATGGGTCCCCTTCCTCTGAAGTTTTGTGTACCTTTGGGCTGATAAATGAATTATTCTTCTTCCTCTATACTTGATGCTCAAAACACTGCAACTTTATTTGCATGACTTACTTTATAATCAAAAGGAATGGCGGATAGTTCACTCTTATTTTTCCTATGATTAGGGGATTGAAAGTTGCGGAGATATCATCATCCTCTTCAGTATCACTACCGAGGTGGGCACTGAGAATATTCTTCAGTTTATCCTTGCCTTTTCCTTCAACTTTCCTTTATCCTGCATAGCGGCCTTGATTCTCGGAAGATTGATGCCTTCTGGCTTTTGCACTATAAGTTACTTGGCGTCATTGTAGATTTAACCTTGTGCACCAAGTATGGTTGTTCATTGCCATCGATGCGAGTTCTTCATTATCTCGATTGTACTTCATGCATGATGAAGTGTTGAAGGCACTAGCCATACTCGTGGAGCCATTGATCTTCCGAGAAGTGCCTTGTATATTTATTGGAATAATTATGTGGAATCTTGCCTCTGTATGTAGCTCTCCAAATCTTAGAGGTAAGACCACGGAATCCTAGGTTCTTTGACCCTGTTCATTAAACCCTTGCAGGAATACTGTGTTTTTGGTTAGATATTGAACATCCAGGGCTAATTCTTTGTGTTCTGAGGCTCATTAGATTGACAGAGAACATGGATCAATCAAAATTCTATTAATTTCCACATTGTTACTTCCGCCGTAACGTATAGTGGTCGATTATGATCTGTAGTTCCCAAGAGCATATCACTATCATAGAAAGTAATTGTAGCAGATTTTGTGGTATATAAGACTTCTTTCAGGCTTTGCTCGGTGAAGAAAGCCTCATACTAGCTCCGGATTTTGCAAGCCTTGATGATTGTGTCCCTAAGGTCTTTGGACATGATAAGGGACATATATTGTCAACAATGCAGGCAGCTGCATGGTGAAGATGAGACAAGATATTGTAATCCACATTTGCATGGCTCTTTAGGCTTTGTGGCTCTTGCGGCATAGCCCTTGATTGAGCTGAGTATTTCTATCCTGCTCTATTTCCCTTCTTTTGAGGTGGATGACGAATTTGTTTCCACTTAGCTGAACATCACTTTTTCAGACGTATCATTATTTAACACATGGGAATCTTCTGTGTTTTGCCACTTCTTCAGCCTCCTTATGATTTGGCTGCTTTCGAGTTTCGGACAACTAATTTTAAGAGTTATTAACTCTTATTTTATCATCCGGAAAACACAGTTCTTATCTGAGTCCGTAAAGGCGATGCCGTACGACACGTTTCTTCAGGAGTGACTTTTGAATTGGCCTTTTGAAGATTGATAGGTTTCGCCTCGTCCTCTCCCATTTCTTCACTTCTTTGGCTTATAACTCGACAAGTTTTTTGGAATAATTGTACTGTCTGCATATTCCGCATCGAGGTGTGTAGTTGGCCATGTATCCTCCAACTTGATGGGTCGTTTAGGAGGTTGTGGTATTCTTGATAGAATCGATGTAGTGGATTTTCAGTCTTCTGTTCCGATTATCTCTTCTTCTTTCTTTTTCTTCGAGATCTAGACTTGAAGCTTTTCTCCTTGGCCCTTATAATATTTGAGCGTTTCTTTTTAACTGATGTAGGATTCTCCTCAGTCGACTTCTTCAAGCGGAGGAGTCCTCGATCCACTTCTGTTCTAGAGCATTTTTGATGAATGCCCTCATAGGCCAAAAGGATCCTAATCATTTGCTTGTCTTTTTTGATTTGTAGGTTTGCCAACCTTCTTCATTTGTGTGGGTTCTTTTCCTACATTTTCTGATAAGAGTGGAAGAGATGACATTGATCTTCTCCTTCTTGGATTAATCATAACTATCCATCAGTGTAAGCTCGCTACTTTGATAGCTCCTTTCACCCAATCTTTGATATGAAACAGTCTTCGATTGGGTGACTAACAATCTGATGATATAGACAGTAGTTTGGATCATTAATCATGCCAGCCTGTTCTGGTCGACGAGACTCCAGATATTTTAGGCCGATTTGAGTGCATGTTGGAAGTTTTTACCAGTACACTCTCTCGTAAAAAGAGTAACTACTTATTGATTTTCTCCTGTGGTAAGGACCGACGTTTTTTCCTTTGACTGTTTTGTCATTTTTGGCGCAACCGTTTCCCCTTTGTCCTTTTTCTCAGGAGGAAAAGTAAATGTATTATTTTACCTCATCCCGCTTTGAATCATAAACTCTAGGCTGTTTGCCTTACTGCGGGTTGTTGTTGTAGTTGTAGGCGTGAGACCCTAGCTTGGGTAGCCTTTCAAACTTAGCTAACATCTAATAATTCTTGAAGGTATTGATGTGGCCATTGCTAAGTAAGGAGCCATATGATCGCCAATATAGGAGCTACCCTCAGGGAAATCTAGTTAACTACAATCTGACTAACGGAAAATGAAATTCTATATGTGTAAAGCGGATTCATGCCAACATGCCTTTTTTCTTGAGCCAACATCTTGGTGAGAATAATTTTTGATACCGTATATATCTTTTCTTAAAACTGATCCTCTTTGTTTTGATGGCGGCCTAGATTTCTCAACTATGTTCTAAAAAAAGTGTCTTTTTTCTTCAGAACTCTTGATCATTGGTAAAAAATGTGATGATAATTAAATCATAAATTATCCCACCATATTTTAGTGTGAATACTTTGGATAATGCCATATTGCATGGGCATGTGCACCTTGATAACACCCTATATATTGAAAAGTCATGATTATCAACGTAAGTGTTGTTTCTTTTGATTTGTTTTTGAGATAAATGTGATCACAACTTCCTTTAAAATTTTCAAACTCATCTATCAAGTGGATATAAGTACATATCTATTTTTCCTTTTGGTTATGCGGTCAAGGTATAATTTGTGTGAGAAGTATATATGGTGTAGTCATGCGTATTTTAAGTGTAGATTGTAAAGTGTAAGTATTATTGGTCGCATGAAGTTATTTGGAGTAAAACCATTAGACATAATGCTAAGCCTAAGATTTTGTGGATTTGAAGTGAACTATGATGTGCTTGATCAAATTGCTTCTAGGCCCTCAACATTAAATGGATAAATTATAACACTTGTTATGCAATTCTTTCATGATGCTATCTAATGTGATCGATAGAACTCGTAGATGTATAAAATTTTTTATAGAGTGTAATGTAAAAAAAATATCAGACATCCTTCTGCTTACCACTATTTACACTTTGGTTTAATCGAAGAGCATTGTAACGCCTAATTCTTTTTTTAGCAAACCATCTTGAGATTATAGCATATAACCATTACTGAAACCAACCTTTTTTTTTGTGCACACAACCATAATTTGGATACTTATTTTTTCATTATGTTGCATAGCATTTTTTTTTTGTGCACTCGAACATAATTTGAATGCTAATATTTTTTATATTGTATAAATCAACTGATTAAGTTGTTCATTGGATTAGTTTCTTTAATGATTCAACAAATTGATTAAAATATTCTTATGGACATGTTAAACTTTATTTCTAATGATTAATATTCCTAATTGCAACTAATAAACTCAAGAGTGATTGGTGCAAATCATCCCAAAGTAATTGTTGATTTGCACGTAATAATTTATAAACTTTTTGGGACTTTGATATTAGGGTTCTTCTGTATATTCTATAAATTGCATGCTAGTTACATCAAGGTCCATCTTTTCTGTATGTCCAATATGTTCTTCTTTATTGGTGTAGAGTTTGTTAAAACACCGTATTGAGCATTAGCATGTTCTCATGCTCTTCGTATGATGTCTAATCTAATAGTTTCATTGTAATACTCTTTGATATAAATTAACTCTATACTCGTCGAGGTGTAAGATATGCCTCATTTTTTAGTTTAGAGCGTGAAATTTTAATTTTCTGGATAAAAAGGGTGGTTATTGGGAAGTTATATGCACAAAATTTTCAACACCCTTGAGGTTTTCATTAGTTAATCCTTACGTTAAGGTGATACTTTATATTCACGATCTTTGGCTGAGAATATATATATATTATATAATATAGATAGTATATAATACTATATATATATAATAAGCAGTATATTTATAACATAAATTTTTAAACCCTAAATGAAATCTTAAATATGCAAAAATTATATTTGCTTAAAATTTCATAACCAATAAATATAAATCTACTAATATAAATTTCACTTAATGGATCCCAGATATGAAAATTTTTGTAATCTACCAAAAAAAAAAATAAAATTTACCTAAATATAAAGATTTGTTACAAATATGTTTCTAACCTAAATTGAAATGTAGATATAAAGATTTTTTTTTTTTAACTTTTGAAAACCCTAACCTTTAGAAGAAAAATCTCTTAAATTGATTGTAAAATCAGGCAGCGAATGAGATTCACTTATAGATAGACTATCGAATCGAAGAATCCAGTTAAGTACTCCCCCAAGTGGACGGTGAAGCTCTCTGGTGAAATAGGGCAAGAAAGTGGGGATCAGCTGAAATTGTGAATAGGAGAAAGCAACCTTGGGTTGGAAAAAATATTGAGAGTTTGTACAGCATTCTAGTTGAAATTTTCCTATGATGTCATATTTTCAATTTGTTTTCTTCTTAAAGCTAGACAGAATCATATGCAGAATCATGATTATACTAGTTTTGAGTAACTGTTAGTGGATCTTTGTTTAATTTTCAAACTTATGAGCTTATGTGAAGCTGTGAACTTACATGAGATTTACGTAAGATGAAATGTGCTGCACTTTTCTCCGCTTATGCTCCTATCATTTGCCTTGCGAAGGAATTGTTGACCCTAATACTAGTGTGGGTCGAGTCGACCGCGCGAGATGAGTTGAAAGCAAAAGAGCTCGAAATCGCGCAAAAAACTCAACCCGCGCTTGTCAACCGAAAACCCAAAAAGGCGAGATGACCTGTTTGCGAAACGGACAGCGCCGATGCGTCCGAGCGACGGAAACACTAAATTGACACCCATATTGATGGGGGTACGGTCGGCGAAAATTTAAATTTTGGGCGCGCGAATCGAGACGACGACTTGTGCGACGGCGACGCGGCGACTCACTTGATAGCAAGATTAAAATTTTTATTTATTTTGTGGCAACTAATTAAATTTTGTTTAAAAGAGAGAGAGAGAGCTTTTTAAAATAAAAAAAATGAATTTTCTTTAAACAAAAAAACCCACAAATAAATACTAAAACTACTCCTCCATATAGACACATCCATCACATCAGTCATATATATCCTGACTGGACCCCCCCTCCTCATTTTCACTCCAAATCCACGCTCAAGCCACTCCCTCCCAGCGATTCCAAGGCCGGCCTCCTCCCTCTCTCCAAGCAGGTAAATTTCTTCTTCTTCTTTTTTTTTTTTCCTCTTTTCTCATTCTCTTCCATTCTCCTCACCATTTTCTCTTCTTCTTCCTTCTTTCTTCTTTCTCTCCCATTTTTCTTTTCTTTTCTTCATCCCTCCAAGTTTCCCACCATTTCCTCAATTTTTTTTCCTCCCCTCTCTTCTCCTTCCTCTCCTACATCTTCTCATCCTCCTCCAACCCTTCTTCTCAAACCTACAAAAACCCTAATTTTATTTTTTTTATCTCCACATCCACTCACTAAATCACTCACATCCCTTCACAAAAAACACTTCCCCACACCTCCTACAACCATTCCAACAAAAATTTTTTTTCATCCATCACTTTCTCTCTCTAACATAGAGAGAGAAATTTTCTCTCTAGAATGAGAGTGAAATCTCTTCATGAACTAGCTCCACCACCCAAGCATCTTCCCTCTCCACCATACCTCCAAATTCCTTCTCTAGAGAGAAAAAAATTACACTCTCTTCTCTCTCCAAAATTGAGTAAGAGGGATTTCTCTCTTCTAATCTCTCCTCTCACTTCCTTGCACCTCCTAAACCTCTCTAGCAATTCCCTTCAAATTCCATATTCTCCCCTCTCTTTCTCTCTCTAGAAATAGAGTTTTCTTCTCTCTTTCTCTCTCCAAAAATTAGAGAAAGAGAAATTTTCTCTCTTCTAACTCCACTCCCCTAATCTCTACACACTCTAAACCCATTCACAAGAAAAACCCATAAAATACCTTGCTTTCCTCTTTTTCCCCTCTTTCTCTCTCTAGAAAGAGAGCTCTCTTCCTTTTCTTTCTCTCTCTAGCTTCTTTTTCAAATAAAAATATAATTAATTAAATTGCACAAGTAAATTTTTTTTTTAATATGCATCGCAGGTTCCTATGTCGCCGTCATCCGCCATCGTCGGCCTCGATTGTGCATACCTAAGTAAAAATTAGTATTTAATTTTATGCTGAATAAAGTACTCGTGACCGCTTTTCTTAGCGGGCGAGGAAAAAAACTAAGTACCCGTGACGCACTGAGCGAGCGGGGGAAATTCGTATGCGAAAATATATAGTACGTGACTGCTCTTTCTTAGCAGGCGGGGAAATTTGTTATTATTGGCAAAATTATTTAATATAGTACCCATCACTTGCTTTTAGGGGGCGGGGAAAATGTCATATTTTAAATTGTGCTAAAGACCCCGTGACCGCTTTTTTTTAGCGAGCGGGATGAACTGCGGCCGCGGTGTCACCGATCACCTACCGTGACTGCCTTTCTTGGCAGGCGGGAAGGCCTTACACACTCCGAGGCAGCCCCTACGCGGGACGACGTCGAGTGCTGCCAAAACTTTCAACAAAACCCGTGACTTAAAAAAATTCATGAGAAATCATAATCCACTTAAAGGTTTAAGTCAACAAAGAAAAATAAAATACACGACACCCTAGGCCCCCAATACTGGAAAACAAATACAAAAAAAAAAAGAAATATAAATCAATGTGAAATTCAACCATACAGTGAGTCTTCGAGGATTAGTTGTTCTCAATAGGTAGGAATCAAGCCTCTTCCTCCTAGCACCTGACTCGTACACCCCTAAGCCTCACCAAAATCTCCTTACAGAAATAGGATGAGAAGAAATGAGTTGAAATCCCCTCCTATTTATAACAATGATTTGAATCATTTGTGGGCCCCACCAGCCTAGATCCTTTGCTAAAGGACGGAGAAGGTATAATCTGCAGGCCCTATCCACTATGGATCCTAAGTGTACATTACGAGGCTCTGGCATGCGATTCCTAGAGTATTCACAGCAAGTGAAATACGTGCGTAAATCGAAATAAATACGGTTTAAATACAAGTGAACACGGGTGGGTAATTTCTTAAAAAAGGAGGGGGTAAGTAAAAGTAAAAGTAAAAAAAAAGAATTTACCTTTCCTACGAGATACTTTTGTGTTCATTGTAAATACGTAAGAATTCTCGCACATCCCGGTAATTTTCTGATTGAACCCCTTGTAGTAAAATGTGTCCGTCGTATTGCAAGTCACGGACGCTCCAAGTGATGTGCGCACTAAACTGTTAAAGTTGGCAGCTCGTACTAAAGCCCGTGATCATGTGTCTTCAAAAAGAAACAAAATACGCACTTTTATGTGTCACGGGTCGTACGACACTTAATTAAAGTAGACACATCACCACTGGAAGGTTTGTCCCCTACGACCCAAAGTAGGAGATTCGTTAGTGCACTACAATGCCCCTACAGAAATAGACAAATAGCGCACGACAGTCTAGCTGTACAAAGCAGCAACACAATTCAATCCATAAGCTGCTACAACCCGCCACGGATCTGCAACACAAATATAACAGACAGAAGCGTCTACAACACAACTCGCTGCCCGGATCCGCAACACTCGTTACTAGCGGACAGAAGGCGTAAATATCTTCTCAAATGAAATATTGTGTGCATTCAAAATTACAATTACTTGCACAAACTAACATATTTCAAAATCCCCTGAACATAACACAGTAGTTGTATACACATAGGTACGCTAAAGGGAAATACGATCTCGACCCGCATGGGCCCGGCGAGCTTGTTATTGGTACACGTGACAGCCTAGGGATGCTGTGCGGGTCAACAAGTGAATTCAAGTCCGAATCCGATTCCTTCTTACGATGCAATAGAAGTCAACAGGTTCGGACCATCAAATAAATACACGGTTATGGGGACCAGTGTATTATTTTTTAAATACATTCATATTAGGCCTTCAGGCCTATAATCAATAGAATTCACTCACAGAGAATAAAGCCTACAAAACCCGATCTCTGTCAACATCCAGACGAGTTGACAAGGTTCAATTAAAATAAAAAATGCCCCCAAACACCCCCGATGATGGCCGCGTTGAACAAAAATCTCACCAGGGGTGCATTCCAAAATAATTTCCAAGATCGTTCCAAATATCCAAAAATCTAAAAAAAAAAATCCCAAAATCCAAAAAATCCAAAAATATTTAAAATTTGAAATCTAATTATCAAACACTTAAGGAAAACTTCATCCACTCCCAACAGTTTGTCGGGTGGATAAATTTAAATATAACTTCAGCTCACAAAAGCCGAATGCATAGTCGAATATCACTAGGATCATCCTCAAATAATCTCCTGCCATAAGGACGTGGTACGTGTCCTTTGACCGCGGTTTGCCGCCAATGGCAACCGCAGGATAAATGGTTTTGAACCCGGGCCCTCTGAACAGAGTTGTTTTGCCGCCAAATGGCACCACGAAATACCGGTTATGGCCAGAGCCAATACGTTCCTTGTTGGCATCAAATCTTTGAGATATGAATCAATAGGAGTTGATCGATAGGGCACAAAAGCCCTCTGTTAGCTAAGGTGTATTCATAATTTGTCCCCTTAGACAAACATTCAACCCCGGTCTACAGGTCCCTTGACGAAGCAACCCATGGCTGCCGACAAGGATCCTTTTGTCAGGTTTGGGTCGACTACCTCCTCTGACTAATAGACCAGGGAACACGATGGCCCGGGACGACACCTTGGGTCTTGATGGGTCCATCATCCATTCCCCACCTATCGCTTATAAGTGCAAGATGGTGAAATTTCTAATTTAAATAATCAAACCATTTCAACCCAAACATCCAAATATTTCTAAATCCATATACATTGCTGACTACTATATGCTAGGTAGATACCATGTATTTATTACTTAATCTGATCGACGACTAGCCTTAATCGAAAGTCTCTCTCGTGACTGGGAGGGGTAATAACTATAGGGGCTTGCGCCTATAGAAACCAGAAACCCAGATCATAAAGTCCTCACAAATGAGGGCGAAATCTCTGGTAGGGTCTATCTACAAACCCATCTGCCTTCCAAAATTTACCCGGAACTTAATTCCGTTAAAAACTCCCTCGCTCAAATAAAAAGAAAAGAGCGGGGGGGAGGCGGGGCCGAATTTTCGGAGCCCACAGTATTAAAATGCAACTTATGTAATTCTATTGATATATGGAACAATCTACAAACTCTAGTTTGTAAACTTGGATATTTTTTCCTTGTTACTGTTAAAGAGTCTGGCTGGGGTGGAACAAGTTAGAGCTTGTCTCACTCAGAATTAAAGATGTCAGTTTCGCTAGAGTCAAGTTAAAAATGATTGGTTTCGAATTAATCTTCAGAAGACTTAAACCCAACCTATCAACTAAAATAAGCATATTTCGTAAAGTTTATTTGAGCGTATTATATGCACTTGAACTTCACAAACAACGATTAGACATTTATACAGAATTATGCTTGCGGGCATGCATTCTCAAAGATTTTAAGTGAAAAGAAAATCATTTTAATCTTGATTTGATACCTTACAGAAATTATGATTCAATTTCGAGCTTCAACCCAAATTTTCATCCCAAAAGCTGGTACTCTCAATTTTGAAGGTTATTCTTTTGGTATCTCGATCCATACTTTTGAAGAAATGACATTCTCAGAAGTTCTACGGAAATCATGCAGAGGCCTTTCCTTTCTTTGAAGAAGAATTCTATAATCGTCCAACTTGGAGAAGAATTATTTCATGTTTGGCAACTTCCCCATCTATGTTTAAGGCAGGCAAGCCACTTTTACATAGCTGCGTTTCTTAAGACGTAAGTTCTTGGTTTCTTCATGCTTTAGATAGCTTGTTTATTTAATGAAAATTTTAGCGTAATTTTGACATTTTACAATTCATGGCAGTCCCTCCACACTGATTTCCTAATGCATGCTTAAAATAAAATAGTTAGATTTGGTCTACCTTATTAAAAGAACAAAAATAAAGTAAAATTCATATATTTGTAGACCACTTTTTCTGTGTTACCAGTCTTAATAATTTTGTAGTTCTTTGGTAGACTCTAATGATTGTTGGTTGGTTCTTTATGTTGGTAGCCCATTCTTCACATTTGCTTGTGTCATTTTAGGATCCAATGCAATATTTTGATGTTTAATGCTACAAGAACAAATTAAAATATAAGTCATTACATATTTATAGATCACTTTTTCTATGTTATGAATCTTGATAATTTTGGAGTTCTTCTTGGTAGACTCTAATGATTGTTGGCTGGTCCTTCATGTTGGCAACCATTCTTTACAATTTGCTTAAGCCATTTTATGATTTAATGAAATTATTGATATTTAGCACTTTGGGATCCTTCATGTTTAACACTATTGAATATCAATATATTTCATTGGATCATAAAGTGGTACAAGCAAGATTCTGAAGATTAGGCTACCAATATCAAGGACCAACCAATAATCAATTAGAGTCTACAAAGACGAAGAACTCCAAAATTGTCAAGATTGATAACATAAAAAAAGTGCCTAAAAATATGTATGATACTTATTTTATTTTGTATTTTTAGTATGATAGATCAAGTCTACTTATTTTATTTTAGGCTGTAATAGTTAGGCATGTCTATCTTATTAAACTTGATCTATCCAAGTTTTATAAATAGCTCCTATTGTAATCATTAGTGTGAATGAAAAATTTCTGGTTTATTCTCTTGTTTTCCCTCTCTTCTCTCTTCCTCTTGGAGTCTATACTACTCTAAAAGTGTACCTCACTTCTTGGCCTCCAAAAGCATATCCATGGTGCTCTTGTTGCAGCAGCCCGTTTCCTTCCCAAGCCACAGTTCCCCACAATGCCCACGATTCTGTTCTCTCACTAATGCAGCTGTACTTCAGTTACAACATACTTTCCCCTGGAAGCTGAAAACAGTCTCAAAGAACGTCCAAGAAAAGGCCCTTCAGACATCCTGATAGCCGCCACCATACATCCTCCTGACAATTTCAAGAACTGTTCAGCACATCGCCGCTACGGTCTTCAGCCCCTAACTGCCGAAACCACCTCCTGGACAAGCCCACATCTCAGCCGCCGAACTGTATCAACTTCTCACCCGCTATCTTCCATCAGCCAACCCTAACCTCATTTCCACCAATTGCCAAGATTCTCAAGACCTTCCAGTAGCTCTCCCGATTATTTTTCTATAGGATTCAAAAACCTACAAGGATTCAAGTTTTTTGTCAACCCACATTTTGCCTACACATGAACAATATTTTTTTACAGTTATATCAGGTTCTTGTTTTCTTGTTCTTTGCTGATTGTTTTCTCTTTCTTTTGTTCTAACACATTCTAGTCTTTTCACCCTTTTTATTTTGATACAGGTACAATTCTTGCAACAAAGCAAGTTCATTCTCTTTTCAAAATTCAACATGAAGACTGCGGATTGGCCTAAGCTTTATGCTCAATGCAAAGTAATCATGACTAGCATCTTTTTGAAATCCAAAAATCGCTCCAACCAAGCCGACATCCAATTCACTTCCATGGCACCTCTATCCAACAATTTCAAACTTTCATGGATCCATTAATAAGCCTCTTGATAGCTTATGTACTGACCGACCACCTTCCTTTCATCATCAAGATCCTGCTTTCTCCACTGGCATGCTGGTATCCGCCATCCCCTTGCCTAATTCACAAACCGATCCCCGTTTCCCCAGGTTTTTCTATTTATAACTATGAAAATCGAACTTCCTCTCTTTAATGAATTTATGTGAAACGTAGATCTTTAAGCAAGAGAATACTTTGTTTTCTAATGCTCCTATTGTTAGTCTATTAGGTTTCTTCTTTTCATTCGGAAGGTCTCATTGCTACTTGGTATAATGGGTTAGGATGAAATGTCAATTCTTTCTTAGTTTGATTTTATTTTATCTTTACAACAATGATTTGACATTTCTTCTTATGGAGATTTACATGGGAATCTTAAAATTAACCCAACAAACTCTGTTTCAGATTATCATATAGCTTTTAAAACCTTGCATTTAATAATATCTCAATCTTTCGGAATCTATCCTTTATTATTATTTCTTTTTTGGACTTAAACAAGAATTATGATGTGAACTTTTACTAGCTCATCCTACTTCTCTTTTGGATTTCAATGGAACTTGCTAGACATCATGAATTAAATATTCAAGACTTCTGTTTTACCCCTATCCCAAATTAGCATTAAACAATTCTTTCTCACTCCATCTACCAAGATTACACCTACCTCTTTCCCTCCATTTAGTCTCAATCCCATTATTCAATCCAACCTCTCTCACCGATTCTAAAAAGCTCCTAACTGCCCTATTCGCAACTCACGCTCAATGCTGAAATTCAACATAGACATGTAAAAAGGCTTATATTTTAACTTTTGATGTAAAATTGGACCCCAATATTGCCGCCCTAATATAAATTCTACTTATTATTTTGCCGACCTCACGTAGTGGAAAAGGCTTGGTGTTGTTGTTGTATTATTAGCACTAACAACAGTGATTGCATAGATGCCTCCCCTCTATTGGTATTGATAAAACCATGATCTTCTTTCTCGAAATTACTGCCTTAGTCGAACATTTATTCCTCATTCTTTTCGTTTAAATGAATATATTAATAATCAAAGGTTTACATTTTAATGATAGCGGGGTACCAATAATTTTACTTAAGCCAATCTTATCCACCAGTTTGCTCTTACACCCAATCCATCAACCAATTTAAATTTTCAGTAGGCAATAGTAACTTACTATTTTGCTTAGCCAAATGATGAATGTCATTACTATGCAAGGCTATCGTATCACCTTAGATTCATTCGTTCTTTTCATCCATGGGTTGAATGTCGTCCTTGGTATGCATTGGCTACATCCTTAGAACCAATTTTACAATGATTATCACGATTTGACTATGCAATTTCATTTTCAAAAACAGCCACAGTAATTTCTGGAGAATCACCATATCCTCCAATCCCATTTCTTTTAAACCAATTGCATGCCCTCGTTGCTCACACACCACTAGCCATCCAATTATTCACTATTCAACCCCATCATCCAAATACCGATCTTGCACCACCTGACTCTTTAAACAAATCTAGATAATCTTTCTCGTCTCTTCATACTCTCATTTCGACATTATTATATGAATTTCAAAACACTTATTCAATCCATTGCAAGGGTTATCACCACCATGTACCACGATTCATCGTATCCATCTCCATATTTATTTAAAGCACCCGCATCAACTTGTACATCCTTTATCGTTCACTCCCCCACCTTAACAACTGATTGAATCTGCTAAATTAGTTTTTTAAATGTTACATTATATTATTATATCGCATGGTCATAGCCCAATCATCCTCGTCAATAAAAGAAATACACATGGCATTTGTTGTGTGACTATGTACCCTGAATATCCTTACATTAAAGATAAATTTCCTATTCAAGTTGTAAATGCATTGTTTGATGAATTTCATGGATCCTTTTTTTTCTCTTTTGAGCTGACCTTTGTACCGGATTCTTCATGTCTGTATGCATCGATGACATTCATAAAAACAACTTTATCGCTATCACGGACGGTCATCTATGAATTTCTTGTATGCTTTTGGCTTAAATAAATGCACCATCTACCTTTCAACCTTAATGAATCAAACTTTTGATTTTTTCCTTCTGAAGTATGTCATTATATTTTAATGATATCCTTATCTAAAGTCCTACTCTAGAACTTCATGTTGATCACATCCTCCTGTTTTTCTTTGTTTAACTAACAAACAAGTATTTATTAAAATTTAAATTAAATGTAACTGTTTGTAATTTCCCTTCGACTATATCTTGGTCTTTATTAGATCTTCTGAAAGTGTCCAACTGGTTAACTAATTCTTTCATCTGTTAAAATATTTGCTCCTCCTTATTTTGGGGAGTTAACGGGCTATTATTTGCACTTCATTCAATTATGCTTCTATTGCATCCCCTTTAACCATATTTACTCAGAAAGACTCTTTTAAATGGAACATATTCTGCTTTTCACTGTTTTTAACAACTCGAGCAAGCATGACATAGCCCCTGTGTTATCTTTACCGTTTTTCAAACAATTTGATTAATAGAAATAGATGCTTCAATCATGGTATTGATGCTGGTTTTGCTACTAAAAACAATCATCCCTATATCTTTCTTTTGCAAAAACAATAAACACTTGTCTATCCCATTATTTACTTGAAAGAATTATCTTGCCATCACTAAGGCTATTTGCATAAAGGGAGTCAAATACCTATTTGGCACTGGAGTTTCATTCTTCGCACATTATCATAAAACTTCTAGGTCCTTCAAACACAAATCCTTCAAACACCCAAACAAACATATTATCTTCACCAAACTCTTAGGTTTTAATTTCTCCATTGAGTATAAACAAGCGTAATCAAATATTAGTTGTTGATTCCTATCGTGGATTACCAAAGATCGGAGTTCCTTCTCGATCTGCCTTATTTTCACTCTCCACTAACTAATTCTTTTTTTTTAGTCATTAATCAATAGATTTTAAGAAGGAACGCCCTTGCATTCTTTTCCGATATCCTTTCACAATTACTTTCCCACTATCAAAAGGTGAACTCCTTCTTCAGATTACAATTCGAGACAATATTCTTTATGTTAAAGGTCGAATCTACTCTCAGTAAGTCTTCTTCTCTAAAAAATCATAATTCTTACTTTAATTTATTCCCATTCGGTTTGCTTATTCTAATTCTTCAATTATATTTTCATTGTGCTTGGCTAATTTTTCTATGCTTATTTATGGACTTTCTAATCATTTAATTTCAGAATTTTACTGATATAAAAATTTATGAAAATTGCTTATTGAATTGTAAAGCAGGACAGTTTTAGTTATCGGCTGAGTAAATCTCTTTCATGATGGACAGACATAATGTTTTTTTTCTTATGCAGCAAGGTGATCTTTTGAGTATGTCATGCTGGTGCTTGACAATTCTTGACATGTGATTTGTCCATTCTCTTGGCAACTCCCTCTCTCAGGGATATCTAGTGATTTATCAGTAGCAGGCTCAACATCCCTTCACCGCAAAATGGATGGATGACTTTTCCAAGGGCAACGCTCCTAAACGCGAGTCTCATCTCCATGACATAATAAAATGGAGATATGGAATGTTGTAGATTGTTCTAGAAAATGGAATGCATATATATCAGAAATTAAAATTGGAGTCATTTTTTTTGCATGATCCAGTGCTCTCCGCTTAATGTTCTGGCCTCATTATCTTCTACCTTTTCTAGAGGACACTTCTCTCCTTGTTTTGCCTCTGTTCTTCCTGTAGACAGCAGTTATAATTATTTTTCTTGTTTCCTGGATTGCTATTCCCTGTTTCTTTGACTGGTAATTCGTGGCAGCACAGGCACAACACAATTCGAAGCATTTTTTGGGATCTTCAAGTGGGAAGACATCCAATAATTAGTTGTCCTTTGCCTTCAGATAGACCGGGCTAGGTGTATAAAACATTGTTCCGCCCCTTTATAAGATATCGTTAGTAAGCCCGAACTAATCCCATATTGTGAGTACTAATCCCATATTGTGAGTACGCTTTGAAACTCCTAGAACAAATCCCAAGGCAACCATAACTAGGATTTCACGTGGTGAAATGGCAAAGCCGATGGGCTGGCAAAACTGACTAAAGAAATGACAAATTTTTAAGAGGATCCAATCATTATAATCATTCATAATAGACATGCATTGGCCCCAGCCTCCTTACAAGAAGAGGAGGGAAAAGAAACACTCGAGAGCTTGCATATATCGGATGAGAATGATTGGAGGGAACCATTCATTACATTTTTTAAAGAGGTTAGATTACCGGAGGATAAATCTACAACCTCGCAAATATCCAAGAGAGTGTTAAGATATGCTTACGTAAATGACGCAGTATATCGTAGATCGTTTGACCAATGTGTCTACGATGTCTTGGTCCTGATAAATCCCCAAAATTCATAATTGAAGTCCATGAAGGATTGTGTGGTGCACACCAATCTGGACCAAAAATGAAAATTAAAATCAAACCTATGGGATATTATTGGTCTAGCATGGTTAAGGATTGTCTTAACTATGCTAAGAAATGTCATCAATGTCAGGTGCATACCGATGTTATACACCGGCCACCTAACCTGCTACATCCTACAGTATCATCTTGGCCATTTGAAAGTTGGGGTATTGATATAATTGGTCCTACATAACCATGCTCCTTTTTAGGACATCAGTTCATCCTTGTTGCCACAAATTGCTTCTCAAAGTGGGCTGAAACAATTCCCCTACGAGAAGTTAAAGAGGACAATGTGATGAAATTCTTCCGAAATAATATAGTCTATCGTTTTGGCGTACCGCGTCGAATTTTATCAGACAACAGTACCGATTTAAAAGTGCCAAAATTTATCGATTTATAGAGCGCCATAAGATTGATTGGCGCTATTCGTCGATATATAACCCAAGAGCTAATGGTTTGGCCGAAGCATTTAATAAAACTTTGGTTAAGCTGCTCAAGAAAATTTTCTCTAAAAATAAGAGAGAATGACACCATATATTAACATAAGTTTTATGGGCATATTACATAACCTATAAGACTGCGACACAGGCTAGCCCGTATTCTCTGGTCTTTAGAACAAAGACGATATTACCTCTCGAGGTAGAGTTATCATCGCTTTTTATTGCTATACAATACGAACTAACCCGAGAAGAGAATGATCTTTTAAGGTTGGAAGAACTTGAAGTTTTAGATGAAATTTGACTTCAAGCACAACAAAATCTAGAAATTTATAAAGCGCGTATGACTAGGGTCCATGATCGAATAGTCCGTCCTAGAAGCTTCAAAGAAGGTGAGCTTGTAGTAATTTGTAAAAGACTCATAATCCCCCACTGCCGAGTCAATGGTAAATTCAACCCAATATGGGAAGAGCCCTTCATTATCGAAAAGATATATGGAGGAGCCTACCAACTTATAGATATTTCTGGTCAAAGGCCTATGCCACTAATTAATGGCCAATTTCTGAAGAAATACTACACATAACCTCCTAATTGATAGACTATTATGATGAAAACTCTTCCTATAATACATGAGACAATTTATATATATCTCCCTATAAGGGAGGGGATGATATTTAATCACTCCTATAATAATAGGAGACGATTTATACATATTCCTGTAATGCAGGATGCAAATTTATAACTCATCCTGCAATACATGAGGCAATTTATATATCTCCATGCAAGTTAAAAGATAATATTAATATCTTCTATAATAATAGGAGACGATCAACATATATTCCTATAATACATTATGTAAGTTTACATGTTCTCTTGCAGTGCAAGGAGCACTTGACATACACCCTTCTGAAATATAGGAGGCAATTTTATCTATATAATCCAATAAGGTAGAAGATACCTTATACTCCCTCATGTAATACAGGAGGCAATTTTTATAAAAACACCTCTTTATCAAATAGTGTAAGGGAATCATGAGATTGGATATTGACTTAATGATTTATCATTATAGTTAATTGCTAAAGTTTGTCATGCTCATAAACCTAAGGGTCGAGCTAAAATTCATTGGTTCAATAAGCCTAAGGGTCGAACCTCTAAGTCTTTTACGCTCATAGACCTAAGGGTCGAGCTAAAATTCATTGGTTCAATAAGCCTAAGGTCGAATCTCTAAGTTTTTTATGCTCACAATCCTAAGGGTTGATCTAAAATCTATTGGTTTGATAAGCTTAAGAGCCAAACTTTTAAATCATTTATGCTCACAAACCTAAGGGTCGAGCTATAAAAAAAAGAAAGGAAGATAAACTACAAAATTAATGTAGAATTATAAATAAATACACGCATAAGTACCAAGAAGGTAGTAGTGAGGTTGTTAAAGTTTGAATTGAATTTTGCTGATCTGCTGCCTAACTCTGAACAAACGATCCTGCAACATCGCTTGTGCTGCTCCTATGCAAACTCCAACCGACGGTGCATCGATTCAAACTCTATAGAAAAATATAATCTACCCTCCCAAATGCTCGACCTCGGCAGCTATCAAAGAAAAGTCCTCTGTATGGGTAGCTGTTGCTCTAACCTCTTGACGTCTCGCTAAAAGAGCTCTCTCTCTTAGTTTCAAAACTCTAAGTTCAGCTTCTATGGCCATAAACACAATCTACACTCTAGAAATGTCCTGCTAACAATGCTGTAAAGTTTATAATCCAAAATCTAGATCAAGGCGATCTATCCTCATCCTATCGCAAATGGCTCTGGCCTCAGTCTCTAAATCAGCAAAAATCATGTAAGACAATCTCTGAGAAGTTTAGTCTAGCTGAAGCAACCCAAACTCAACAGTGCGACATGAAATCTCACATCTGTAAAAGGTTATCTCGAAGACCGCAGGAGGAAGCAAAGTCCAAAAGTAAGCAGACTTCTGTGTGAAAACTTGACAAGTCTAGTAAAGCGTTTAGGTTCACTCGCCGTAATAAAACTCGTAGTGCTGTAACAGCATATTGCACTCCCCTCGGCCACCTCCCATTGAAAGAGCGACGAGCTCGGAACACTGAACTTGACTCGAAATATGAGAGCTCTAGACCTAGAACATGAAAGGAGTTATCATTGAGACATATTTATATATAAAATATGAAAAGAAATGCTAATTTGAAATAAGAAAATACCTGAGGAATGAAAGTCCTCTGCAAAAGCTACAGATTAACAACCAATTAAGTGAAAAATAACGTCTGGTGAGGACCCCCCTGAGGAGCAACCTGAGACCACTTGAGTCAAGGGTGGGTGATCAGCTCCGTTGTGGTGTCATCAGCATCACTCCTGGTTGTAACTGGGTAAAGCCACTACGAGTACACTGAGCAACATGTGAAAGCCCTCCTAACGAGTCACCAACGACTACTCAAGTGGAATATGAAAAAGTAAGAGATGAAACAACCTGCTCCACTATAAGTTCACTAGGACCACCAACAATGTGATCCATAAAAAATGTTGGTTGTTACCTACAAACATATATTAAAGGGGAGTGAAAAGAGAGAAATAATAATAAATAAAGGCCATTGAATAAATAAGCATATAATAAATATTTACCTCCAACTTTACCAGAAGCACCAGAAGCAGTGATGGCGATAGGTGGGATCTTAATACCTGAGTGATCTTCTATATGCAGGTCACCTGATGCGGGTGATGTGAAGGGCTACCTATGCCCAATGCCAGACTCGAACTGGTGTGATGGCTGGTGGAGCAGATGTAAGTTCGCTAGGCTGTAGCTCAGGAGAAAACTTACCACCTGAGTGAAAAAAGTCAAGATATTCATTATTTAATCAATTAATATAAAAATAAATAAAATACATAAATACCTTCATTCGTATGAGAAAACTCATATGGGTCCGGAGAACTATGTGTAATGTCCAGGAAAATTGCCTCTAAGGCAGAAGAGACAGGAAGAGTGTGGGGAGTGTCTTGTATATCAACAAGAGCATGCCTGGACGCTGAAAAGTGAACAAAGAAATTATATTAAAATATGATATGATATTTAAATTTAACATATAATACCCAATCGAGGTAAGTGTGTAGTATGTCTACTCGTACGAAGTCCTGCTCCTGGGTCGACCCCTCTACAGAAGAAGTCGGTCTACGCCCATGCAAGGGGGCTGCAAACATTAAAATTTAATCATGTATGTGTGTATGAGAGGATATATATATATAAATAAAATAACAATACTAATATACGTACCAGGGCAATCATGCCTATAAGTAGGCTTAGGACACCTCTTTCGCCTTTTGTTTGACACTCTATAAGACTCTGTACGTGCGGGTGTGTAATCTCTAAAGCCTGACGAATGCTTCAGTTGGTTACTGCCCTTGATCCTCCTACTATATCTTTGAATGCCTAGCTCAAAAAAGGATGAAAATATGTATTGAATCCAGAGTAGGCGCAAGTGTGAAATGCCGGTAAGAGCATCTGTAGGTGCTATATAAAAGCGAGAATCCGTCCCAAATCGAAGGAGAAAACCCAAGTCATGGAGGTCACCTTAAGATAAGTTGAAAACGAAAGAGAGCCCAAATGATGATGGTCTGTCATCCCAGGAAGTGCTGGAAGTCCATCTAAGGGAGTAACCTGAACAAAACCAAACTATCGCGCTGCTATGTTGGGGTTATACCCCTCTAAGACTATAGAGCAATCTCTCCTGTAAAAAAGCTATCAAGGTCTCATGTTGACAAAGTAAGAAGCAATAGGCGTAAAGCCGCTCCTAGAAAGCAAATTAGGTCTGCCCATCTCTGTCAAAGAATCTAACATTGAAACCCCTAAACTCCGGGAGAGTAAATCTCCAATTGGAGACTTATAAATCAGTCTAAAAAGGCCGGTCATGTGTAAGGGTGCAAAGAAAAACAATATGATCTGGGCCCTGTCTGTAGCTGAGATCGCCCTGACTAACTGGATTAATAGGGGAAGAAGATCTGAATTGTGGCTTGGTAATTCAGTGCAACTGAAAGCTCCCTCTATGTGTATATGCACCCATTCATGAACATAATGCTACTGTATCTCAACCACACGCTGTCAATGACCATAAGAGGCAGAAATCTGTCCAAAATCGTAGTATATATGAGCAAGTGCAGTTGGGGCTAAAGAAACCTGTATCCAACTAGCAATCAGGCTGGCCATCAGAAGCGTATTGGGACGAAAGGATCTGTCCTGACTCGGAAAGACAAAATTGCACAACCAAGTAGCCACAAAAGCTACCAAAGAAGTCTCCTCTGAAATCCCCCTAGCAGTAACCGGCCGAACTCCTGCTGCTGTACCAGGCTCAAAAAACTCAGCTGAAGACTGCTCGCTATACTGAAGATCTGTGCCAAAGGGATAATGGGGCTGAGCAACCAATAATACATATGCCTCCTAGAGCAACAAACTCTCCATCCAACTATCCAAGGAAACTGCAGTCACACGGCGGTGACCTCTTTGTCTCCGAAGGCGATAGTAATGAGCTAAATTCTGGTGAAGACCATTTGAATAAGCAAACTCTCCCCGCCTCGAGTGACCAGCTTGCCAACACCTGAACAAGTCGTAGTCTTGAGGAATGCACTCCTCATAAGGAATGCCCAAAGTAGGTAAGATAGAAATCAACTACAAATCTCAAAGGGTAATCATCATCTCGTTCGGTCCAATACAACAAGTTTTTGTGGTACTATCCCAGTGCTCCGCTAGTGCTTGAAGCCAGGAGTACGAAACCCAACTATAATTAATCAATAAGGCATAAATGGCTCCGTAGACGCTTGCCTGCTGAATTATCTTTCGATGAGCTCTCAGGACGTATCAAGCCTAACAAAGATAGCCCTTCAGCATACACAAATATCAAATCATACTGTTGTTTTTCAATCTCATGATGAGATAAGCTGTAACTCAACAGTTTGATGACGAGATAAGTGTTTGTGGTACTATTACTGTGATGGTAGGTCTTTAGATCAGATCGTTGAGGGCTTGAGTTATGGAGCTCAGGATGTGTTACAACCTATTGCAGATCTTGCAGAGCGGACTGGTATCATCAGACTGTTGAGTTACAGCTTATCTCATTATGAGATTGAAGAATAATAGCATGATTCGATATTTGGGAGGCCTTTCAGTATGCTGAAGGGCTATGTTTGTTGGGCTCGATACATCCTGAGGGCCCACCGAAGGGTGCTTCAGCAGGCAGGCGTCCATAGAGCCATTTATGCCTCATTGTTTGATTACAGTTGGCTTTCGTACTCCTGGCTTCAGGCACTAGCGGAGCACTGGGATAGTACCACAAACACTTGCTGGATTAGACCGAACTAGATGACGATTGCCCTTTGGGATTTGCAGTTGATTTCCATCTTACATACTTTGGGCATTCCTTACGAGGAGTGCATTCCTAATGACTATGACTTGTTCAGGCGTCGACTAGCTGGTCAATCGAGATGGGGAGAGTTTGCTTATTCAAATGATCTTCACCAGAGTTTAGCCCATTACTATTGCCTTCGGAGATAGAGAGGTCATCGCAGTGTAACTGCAGTTTCCTTGGATAGTTGGATTGAGAGTTTGTTGCTCCAGGAGACATTTGTATTGTTGGTTGCTCAGCCCCATTATCCCTTTGACACTGATCTTCAGTATAACAAGCAGGCTTCAGCTGAGTTTTTTGAGCCTGGTTCAGTAGTAGGAGTTTGGCCGATTACCGTTAGGGGGGTTTAAGATGAGACTTCTTTGGTAGTTTTTGTAGTCACTTGGTTGTGCAGTTTTGTCTTTTCGAGTCAATACAGATCTTTTCGTCCCAGTACACTTCTGATGGCCAACCTGATTACTAGTGGGTGACAGGTTTCTTTAGCCCCGGCTGTACTTGCTCAGATACTACGGTTTTGGACATATTTCTGCCTTTTATGGTCGTCGACAGCATGCGATTGAGGTAACGTGGCATTATATCCATGGATGGGTGCATATACAATTAGAGGAAGCTTTCAGTTGCACTGAGTTACAAAGCCACTATTCAGATTACTTCTTCCCTCTATTGATTCAGTTAGCCAGGGCGATCTCAGTTACAAATAGGACCTAGATCAGATTGTTTTTTTTGCACCCTTACACGTGGCCGGCTGTTTTCGACTGGTTTACAAGTCTCCAGTTGGAGATTTACACTCCCGGAGTTTTGGAGTTTCGCTGTTAAATTCTTCGATAGAGAGGGGCAGACCTACTTTGCTTTTCAAGTGAGGCTTTGCACTTATTATTTCTTACTTTATCAGCATGAGACCTGGATGACTTTGTTAATGATGAGATTGCTCTATAGTCTTTGAGGGGTATAACCCCAATAGAGCAACATTGCAGTTTGACTTTGTTCAGGCCACTCCCTTAGATGGACTTCCAGCACTTCCTAGGGTAACAAATCATCGCCATTTGAGTTCTCTTTTGTTTTCAGCTTATCTTGAGGTGACGTCCATGACTTGGGTTTTCTCCTTCGATTTGGGACGGGTTCTCTCTTTTATATGACACTTATATATGCTTCTACTGGCATTTCACACTTGCGCCGACTATGGATTCGACACACCTTTTCCTCCTTTTTTGAGCTAGGCATTCAAAGATATAGTAGGAGGATCAAGGGCAATGGCCAACTGAAGCATTCGTCAAGCTTAAGGGATTATACTCCCGCACGTACAGAGTCTTATAGAGCGTCTGACAAAAGACGAAAGAGGAGTCCTGAGCCTACTTATAGGCCTGGTTTCCCTGGTACGTATACTAGTAGTATTATTTTATTTGTTATATATATCCTCTCATACACATATACACGATTAAATTCTAATGTTTGTAGCCCCCTTGCTTGGGCGTAGATCGACTTCTCCTTCTCTAGAGAGGGGTCGACCGAGGAGCAGGGCTTCGTACGAGCAGACATGTTACATATTTATCTCGATTGGTTATTATATGTTAAATTTAAATATCATATCATATTTTCATATATTTTCTCTATTTGCTTTTCAGTGTCCCGGCATGGTCCTTTTGATATACAAGACACTCCCCACACTCTTCCTGTCTCTTCTGCTTTAGAGGCAGTTTGTCTGGATACTACACATACTTCTTCGGGTCCATATGAGTTTCTTCATACATATGAAGGTATTTATACATTTTTTTTATTTTTATATTAATTGTTTAAATAATAAATATCTTGGCTTTCTTTCACTCAGGTGGTAGGTTTTCTCATAAATTACAGCCTAGTGGACTTACACCTACTTCACCAGCTCATTACACTAGTTTGAGTCCGACATTGGGTATAGGCATCCCTTTACATCACCCTTCATCAGGTAATCTGCACATAGGAGATCACTCAGGCACTGAGATCCCACCTATCGCCATCACTACTTCTGGTGCTTTTGGTGATGATGGAGGTAAATATTTCTTATATGCTTATTTATTCAATGGCCTTTATTGTTATTATTTCTTTCTTTTCACTTCTATTTAATATATGTTTGTAGGTGACCGACCAGCATTTTTTATGGATCACACTGTTGGTTGTCCTATTGGACTTGTAGTGGAATAGGTTGTTTCATCTCCTAGTTTTTCAGATTCCACTTGGGTAGTCGTTGGTGACTCGTTGGGAGGGCTTTCACCTGATGCTCTGTGTACTCGTAGTGGTTCTACCCAGTTACTACCCAGGAGTGATGTTGACGACACCACAACGGAGCTGGTCACCCACCCTTGACTCAAGTGGTCTCAAGTTGCTCCTCAAAGGGGTCTTCACCAGGCGTTACTTCTCACTTAAGTGGTTGACAATCTATAGCTTTTGTAGAGAACTTTTATTCCTCAGGTATTTTCTTATTTCAAATTAGCATTTCTTATCATATTGTATATATAAATATTTCTCAATGATAACTCCTTCCTACATGTTCTAGGTCTAAAGCTCTCATATTTCGAGTCAAGTTCAGTGTTCCGAGCTCGACGCTCTTTTAGTCGGTGGTGGCCAAGGGGAGTGCAGTATGCTGTCACAGCGCTACGAGTTTTGCTACAGCGAGTGGACCTTGACGCTTTACCATACTTATTTAATTTTCATATGGAGGCGTGCTTACTTTTGGACTTTGCTTCCTCCTACGGTCTTCGAGATAGCCTTTTGCAGATGTGGGAGATTTCCCGTCGCACTGTTGAGTTTGGGTTTCTTCAGCTAGACTACACTTCTTAGAGATTGTCTTACATGATTCTTGCTGATTTAGAAGTTGAGGATCGAGCTGCTTGGGATAGGATGAGGAGAGATCACCTAATCTAGATTTTGGATTACAGACTTTGCAACAGTGTCAGCAGGACATTTCTAGGGAGCAGATTGTGCTTTTGGGCATAGAAGCTGAGCTCAGAGTTTTGAAACTGAGGGAGAGAGTTCTTCTAGCGAGATGTCAGCAGGTTAGAGCAGCGACTACCCATACCGTGGAGGACTTTTCTTTGATAGCTGTCAAGGTTGAGCATTTGGAGTATATATTATCTTTTTCTACAGAGGAGTTCGACTCGGCTTGCCATCGGCTAGAGTTTGCATAGGAGCAACGAGCGATATTTCAGGATCATTTGTTCAGAATTATACAATAGATCAACATCATTCAATTCAGACTTTGACAGCCACTCTACCACTTTCTTGGTACTTATGCATGTATTTATTTATATTATGCATTTATTTTGTAGTTTCTCTCTTCTTTTTTTTAGCTAGTCCCTTAGGTTTGTGAACATAAACGATTTAGAAGTTTGGCCCTTAGGCTTATTGAACTATTGAATTTTTGTCGCCCCTTAGGTTTATGAGCATAAGATGTTTAGAGGTTCGACCCTTAGGCTTGTTGAACCTGTAGATTTTATTTCTCAACCTTTTAGGTTGGTTGATGAAAATAAAGCTCGACCCTTAGGTTTGTGAGCTTAAAGGATTTTTTTTTAAAATTTGGCCCATAGGCTTATTGAATTAATGGATTTTAGCTTGACGCTTAAGTTTGTGAGCGTAAAAGACTTAGAGGTTCGGCCCTTATGTTTGTTGAACCAATAAATTTTATCTCGACCCTTAGATTTGTGAGCATGAAAAACTTTAACAGTTAATTATAATAATAAATCATTAAGTCAATATGCAGTCTCATGATTCTCTTATATTATTTGTTAAAAGGCTATTTTTATAAAAATTGTCTCCTGTATTATAAGAGGGAGTATAAGGTATATTATAATTTATAGGATGATATAGATAAAATTGCATCTTGTATTTCAGGAGGGTGTATTTAAAGTGCTCCTTGTATTGCAAGAGAACATGTAAACTTATATCCTATATTGTAAGAATATATATTGATCGTCTCCTATTATT
This sequence comes from Dendrobium nobile, assembly GCA_022539455.1. NCBI lineage: Eukaryota > Viridiplantae > Streptophyta > Magnoliopsida > Asparagales > Orchidaceae > Dendrobium > Dendrobium nobile. The sequence continues at coordinate 15,806,903 of CM039735.1, forward strand.
ATAGGAGAGATTAAATATTATCTGCTACCTTGCAGGAAGATATATAAATTGCCTCATGTATTACAGGAGTTATAAATTTGTATCCTGCATTGTAGGAATATGCATAAATCATCTCCTATTTTATAGGAGTGATTAAATATCACCCCCTTTCTTATAGGAAGATATATAAATTGTCTCATGTATTACAGGAGCAGCTTTCATCATAATATTCTGTCAATTGAGAGGTTATGTATAGTATTTCTTTAGATATTGATCATTAATTGGTGACATAGGCCTTTGATCAGAAATTCTATAAGTTGGTAGGATCCTTCATATATCTTTTCAAATAATGATGGGCCCTTCCCATATTGGGTCGAATTTACCACCGACTCGGCGGTGGGGATTATGGGTCTTTTACGAACTACTACAAGTTCATTTTCTTTGAAGCTTCTAGGACAGACCATTCGCTCATGGGCCCTAGTCATACATGCTTTATAAATTTCTAGATCTTGTTGGGCTTGAAGTCTAATTTCATTTAAAGCTTCAAGTTCTTCCAACCTTAGAAGATCATTCTCTTCTCGGGTTAGTTCGTATTGTATAGCAATACGAAGCGATGGTAACTCCACCTCGAGAGGTAATCTCACATATGTTCCAAAGACCAGAGAATATGGGGTAACTTGTGTCGCATTCTTATAAGTTGTGCGATTTGTACATAAAGCTTCTGTTAATTTATCGTGCAATTCTCTCTTATTTTTATAGAGATTTTTCTTGAGCAGCTTAATCAAAGTTTTGTTAAATCCTTCGTCCAAACCACTGGCTTTTGGGTTATATATTGATGAATAACGCCAGTCTATCTTATGGCGCTCTATAAATCGATAAATTGACACTTTTAAAGGCAGTATCGTTGTCTGATATAATTCGATGCGGTATGCCAAAACAATAGACTATGTTATCTCAGAAGAATTTTATCATATTGTCCGCTTTAACTTCTCGTAGGGGAATTGCTTCAGCCCACTTTGAGAAGTAATTTGTGGCAACAAGGATGAATTGATGTCCTAAAAAGGAGCATGATTTTATATGACCAATTATATTGATACCCCAACTTTTAAATGGCCAAGATGCTACTGTAGGATGTTGCGGGTTAGGTGGCCAGTGTATAACATCGGCATGCACCTGACATTGATGACATTTCTTAGCATAGTTAAGATAATCTTTAACCATGCTAGGCCAACAATATCCCCTGCGTTTGATTTTAATTTTCATTTTTGGTCCAAATTGGTATGCACCACACAATCCTTCGTGGACTTCAGTTATGACTTTTTGGGATTCATCAGAACCCGGACATCGTAGCCACATTTGGTCAAACGATCTACGATATAATGCGTCATTTACGTAAGCATATCTTAACGCTCTCTTGGATATTTGCGAGGCGGTAGATTTATCCTCCAGTAATCTATCATCTTTGAAATATGTAATGAATGGTTCCCTCCAGTCATTCCCATCTGATATATGCAAGCTCCCGGGTGTTTTTTCCCTCTTCTTGTAAGGAGGCTTGGGCTAATACATGTATATTCTGAATGATTATAATGATTGTATCATCTTAAAATTTGTCATTTCTTTAGCCAGTTTTGCTAGCGCATCGGCTTTGCCATTTTCATCACGTGAAATCCTAGTTATGGTTACCTTAGGGATTTGTTCTAGGAGTTTCAAAGCGTACTCACAATATAGGATTAGTTCGGGATTATTAATGTTAAAAGCACATGCTATTTGCTTAATTATAAGTTGAGAAACTCCATATATATGGAGTCTTTGAATTTGCATATTAATTGCAAGCTCAAGACCCGCAATTAAAGCTTCATGTTCAGCTTCATTGTTAGTGCGAGGTTCTATTAAGTTATATGAGTATCGCAGTATACTGCCTTGCGGGGTTACAAATATAAGGCCGATGCCTACCTGAACTATTGGGAGTTTAGGTGGTCGGACTGGTTTTATTGATGAAGCTCCATCAAAATAGAGCTCCCATTATTGTAGATGTATTCTCTCATCCACCTCGAGTATCTGCTCATATTGCAGCTCGTCGTTAAGTGGAGAACTTACAGGTAAATGATGTGCAACAAGAAAATATGCTAGTGCTTGTCCTTTATTAGCCTTCTGTGGGATGTAGGTTATATCAAATTGCATTAGTAATACGATCCATCTAGTTAGACGACTCATCAGAGTGGGTCTAGTCATTAAGAATTTTAATGGATCAACTTTAGATATTAATATTATCTTATGAGATAACATATAGTGTCGCAATTTTTGTGTGGCAAAAATTAATGTTAAACATTGTTTTTCAATTGGTAAGTATTTTGATTCAGCTCCTATTAGTCCTCAACTAGTAAAGGGCATTCTCTTTGCCATCAATATTGTCTTGTGTCAGTAATACTTCGAGAGATTCCTCCAGAGCAACTGTATACAAAATTAAGGGCTTGCCCAGAATAGTAGCAGCAAAGATTGGAGGATTTAATAAATATTGTTTTATACTATTAAATGCCTCATGGCAAGTATTGTCCCACATGAAAGGAGCATTTTTCTTTATCAATTGTGCTAAGGGTTGACATCTACCCGAAAGATTAGATATAAATCTACGAATATATGTCAATCTTCCTTGTAATGAACAAAGTTGTCTTAGGGTTTTTGGAGGTTGCATTTCCACTATTGTTTGAATTTCATCAGGATCAATTTCAATCCCTCTGTGGCTTACAATAAATCCGAGAAATTTTCCGGAAGACACACTGAAAGCGTACTTAAGGGTTTATTTTCAAATTAAATTTACGAATCCTTTCAAATATAATTTTGAGATCATTTATATGCTCAATTTGATCTTTACTTTTTAGAACTAAATCATCAACTGAACATTCCACGTGCTTATGGATAAGATCATCAAAAATGCGGGTCATCATCCTTTGATAGGTGGCCCCAGCATTTTTCAATTCAAATGGCATAACCTTGTAGCAGTATATGCCTATACGAGTTCGAAAGGCCGTATGATTTTCGTCTTTTGGGTCGATTTTGATTTGATTATAACTCGATGATCCATCCATTAAGTGGAACATATCATGGTTTGATGTATTATCGAGCATAAGTTCAGCATTGGGAAGTGAAAAATCATCCTTCGGACATGCCTTGTTGAGGTCCCGATAGTCAATTCATATGCGAATTTGACCATTTTTCTTCTTTACTGGGACGATATTGGCAATCAAGTCAGCATATTTTTATTCCTGGATAAAGTCAGCTTCAATGAGCTTTTTAGTTTCGGCGATGACTTGCTCTTCAATTTTAAGTCGCATTCGCCTGGGTACCTATTTGATAGGCGACACTTTGGCATTGATGGAGAGCTTATGCAATGCCACCTCTGGTAATAAATCAGGCATTTCAGTGTAGTTCCATGCGAAATGATCTTTATACTCAAGAAGTAGTATTTTTAGCTATTTTGCTTTATCATGTGGAACATTTGCACTAATAAAGGCTGGCTTTGGATCTTCTTCGGAACCCAAATTTATCTCCTTAAGTTCATCCACAGTAGCCTGACCACCTTTTTCGAATTCTTTTGGAGCTTCTTTCAGATCTACTATTAGATCTTCAACTTGATTTTTGGGTTATGGTGGTCCCTCCTACGTGTTTGTTATGCTGTAGGAGGTTGCATACGTAAGACGTGAACGTTGGGGTATTCAAGATAGTGATAGGATGCTGCTCGTGTGAGACATGACTGTCAAGCATATCCAAGCCCCCATGTTGTAAACAAACCATTGCCAATAGGTCTCTGTGCATGCTCATTGTGTCAGAGTTCTTTGAAATAACGAGCTCGTTTATTTGTTTGCATGAAGGCATTTCTCTCTATGAGCTTTCTCATAATTGGTGAAGGATATTGAGGAATAATTATCCATATATCTTCGTAGTCCCACTCATCTTCAATTTCTATTTCGTGAGCGGCATGATATGACATCACCCTTGACTCGTAGAAAAGGGATCTTAATTGAGACCTCTTTGGGGAGGGGCATAGAATGTCTTTAACATTCCTATGTTCGTATTTATTGAGGTTGTCAATGCTTTGGAATGTGTCATTGGCATAAGTATTATTTTGATGATATTTGTGGATATCTGTTCTTCAGATACCTCAAAATTGACATATTTTTCAATTTCTTCGATATAGATTTAAGTCATGGGTCCCCTTCCTCTAGAAGTTTTGTAGTACCTTTGGGCTGATAAATGAATTATTCTTCTTCCTCTATACTTGATTTGCTCAAACACTGCACTTTATTTGCATGACTTACTTTATAATCAAAAGGAATGGCGGATAGTTCACTCTTTATTTTTCCTATGATTAGGGATTTGAAAGTTGCGGAGATATCATCATCCTCTTCAGTATCACTACCGAGGTGAGGCACTGAGAATATTTTCTTCAGTTTATCCTTGCCTTTATCCTTCAACTTTCCTTTATCCTGCATAGCGGCCTTGATTCTCGGAAGATTGATGCCTTCTGGCTTTTGCACTATAAAGTACTTGGCGTCATTGTAGATTTAACCTTGTGCACCAAGAATGGTTGTTCATTGCCATCGATGCGATGTTCTTCATCATCTCGATTGTACTTCATGCATTGATGAAGTGTTGAAGGCACTAAGCCATACTCGTGGAGCCATGATCTTCCGAGAAGTGCCTTGTATGATTTATTGGAATAATTATGTGGAATCTTGCCTCTGTATGTAGCTCTCCAAATCTTAGAGGTAAGACCACGAATCCTAGGGTTCTTTGACCCTGTTCATTAAACCCTTGCAGGAATACTGTGTTTTTGGTTAGATATTGAACATCCAGGGCTAATTCTTTGTGTTCTGAGGCTCATTAGATTGACAGAGGAACATGGATCAATCAAAATTCTATTAATTTCCACATTGTTACTTTCCGCCGTAACGTATAGTGGTCGATTATGATCTGTAGTTCCCAAGAGCATATCACTATCATAGAAAGTAATTGTAGCAGTATTTTGTGTATATAAGACTTCTTTCAGGCTTTGCTCGGTGAAGAAAGCCTCATACTGCTCAGGATTTTGCAAGGCCTTGATGATTGTGTCCCTAAGGTCTTTGGACATGATAAGGGCATCATATATGCTCAACAATGCAGGCAGCTTGTGAAGATGAGACAAGATATTGTAATCCACATTTGCATTGGCCTCTTTAGGCTTTGGTGGCTCTTGCGGCATAGCCGCTTGATTGAGCTGAGTATTTCTATCCTGCTCTTTTCCCTTCTTTTGAGGTGGATGACGAATTTGTTTTCCACTTAGCTGAACATCACTTTTTCAGACGTATCATTTTTAACATGGGAATCTTCTGTGTTTGCCACTTCTTCAGCCTCCTTATGAATTTGAGCTGCTTTCGAGTTTCGGACAACTAATTTTAAGAGTTATTTTACTCTTATTTTTATCATCCGGAAAACACAGTTCTTCATCTGAGTCCGTAAACGGCGATGCCGTACGACACGTTTCTTCAGGAGTGACTTTTGAATTGGCCTTTTGAAGATTGATAGGTTCGCCTCGTCCTCTCCCATTTCTTCCACTTCTTTGGCTTATAACTCGACAAGTTTCTGTTGGAATAATTGTATCTTCTGCATATTCCGAGTCGAGGTGTAAGTTGGCCATGTAATCCTCCAACTTGATGGGTCGTTTAGGAGGTTGCTGGTATTCCTTGATAGAATCGATGTACCGCTGGATTTCAGTCTTCTGTTCCGATTATCTCTTCTTCTTTCTTCTTCGAGATCTAGACTTAGAAGCTTTTCCTCCTTGGCCCTTATAATATTTTGAGCGTTTCTTTTTAACTGATGTAGGATCCTCCTCAGTCGACTTCTTCAAGCGGAGGAGTCTCGGATCCACTTCTAGTTCTAGAGCATTCTTTTGATGAATGCCCTCAATGGCCAAAAGGATCCTAATCATTTGCTTGGTCTTTTTTGATTTGTAGGTTTCCCAACCTTCTTCATCTAGTTGGGGTTCTTTTCCTACATTTTCTTGATAAGAGCTGGAAGAGATGACATTGATCTTCTCCTTCTTGGGATTAATCATAACTATCCATCAGTGTAAGCTCGCTACTTTGATAGCTCCTTTCCACCCAATCTTTGAATATGAAACAGTCTTCGATTGGGTGACTAACAATCTGATGATATAGACAGTAGTTTGGATCATTAATCATGCCAGCCTGTTCTGGTCGACGAGACTCCAGTATTTGTAGGCCGATTTGAGTGCATGTTGGAAGATTTTACCAGTACACTCTCTCGTAAAAGAGTACGACTTATTGATTTTCTCCTGTAAGGTAAGGACCGACGGTTTTTCCTTTGACTGTTTTGTCATTTTTGGCGCAACCGTTTCCCCTTTGTCCTTTTTCTCAGGAGGAAAAGTAAATGTATTATTTACCTCATCCCGCTTTGAATCATAAACTCTAGGCTGTTTGCCTTTACTAGCAGGGTTGTTGTTGTAGTTGTAGGCGATGACCCTAGGCTTGGGTAGCCTTTCAAACTTAGCTACACGATCTAATAATTCTTGAAAGGTATTGATCGTGGCCATTGCTAAGTAAGGAGCCATATGATCGCCAATATAGGAGCTACCCTCAGGGGAAATCTAGTTAACTACAATCTGACTCAAGGAAAATGAAATTCTATATGTGTAAAGCGGATTCATGCCAACATGCCATTTTTCTTGAGCCAACATCTTGGTGAGAATAATTTTTGATACCGTATTTATCTTTTCTTATAACTGATCCTCTTTCAGTTTTGATGGCGGCCTAGATTTCTCAACTATGTTCTAAAAAAAGTGTCTTTTTTTCTTCAGAATACTTGATCAGTTGGTAAGAAAAATGTGATGATAATTAAATCATGAAATTATCCCACCATATTTTAGTGTGAATACTTTGGATAATGCCATATTGCATGGGCATGTGCACCTTGATAACACCCTATATATTGAAAAGTCACTGATTATCAACGTAAGTGTTGTTTCTTTTGATTTTTTTTTGAGATAAATGTGATCACAACTTCCTTTAAAATTTTCAACTCATCTATCAATGGATATAAGTACATATCTATTTTTCCTTTTGGATTATGCGGTCAAGGTATAATTTGTGTGAGAAGTATATATGGTGTAGTCATGCGTATTTTAAGTGTAGATTGTAAAGTGTAAGTATTATTGGTCAGCATGAAGGTTATTTGGAGTAAAACCATTAGCACATAATCTAAGCCTAAGATTTTGTGGATTTGAAGTGAACTATGGATGTGCTTGATCAAATTGCTTCTAGGCCTCAACATTAAATGGATAAATTATAACACTTGGTTATGCAATTCTTTCATGATGCTATCTAATGTGATCGATAGAACTCGTAGATGTATAAAATTTTTATAGACGTGTAATGTAAAAAAAATATCAGACATCCTTCTGCTTCCACTATTTTACACTTTTTGGTTTAATCGAAGTGCATTGTAACGCCTATATTCTATTTTTAGCAAACCATCCTTGAATTATAGCATATAACCATTACTGAAACAACCTTTTTTTTTTGTGCACACAACCATAATTTGGATACTTATTTTTTCATTATGTGCATAGCAATTTTTTTTTTTGTGCACTCGAACATAATTTGAATGCTAATTTTTTTATATTGTATAAATCAACTTGAATTAAGTTGTTCATTGGATTAGTTTCTTTTAATGATTCAACAAATTGATTAAAATATTCTTATGACATGTTAAACTTTATTCTAATGATTAATATCCTAATTGCAACTAATAACTCAAGAGTGATTGGTGCAATCATCCCAAAGTAATTGTTGATTTGCACGTAATAATTTATAAGACTTTTGGGCTTTGATATTAGGAGGTTCTTCTGTATATTCTATAAATTGCATGCTAATTACATCAAGGTCCATCTTTTCGTATGTCCCAATATGTTCTTCATTTATTGGTGTAGAGTTTGTTAAAACACCGTATTGAGCATTAGCATGTCTCATGCTCTTCGTATGATGTCTTAATCTAATAGTTTCATTGTAATACTCTTTGATATAAATTAACTCTATACTCGTCGAGGTGTAAGATATGCCTCATTTTTTAGTTTAGAGCGTGAAAATTTAAACTTTTCTTTGGATAAAAAGGGTGGTTATTGGGAAGTTATATGCACAAAATTTTCAACACCCTTGAGGTTTTCATTAGTTAATCCCTTACGTTAAGGTGATACTTTATATTCACGATCTTTGGCTGAGAATATATATATATATAAGCAGATATATTTATAACATAAATTTTCTAAACCCTAAATGAAATCTTAAATATCAAAAATTATATTTGCTTAAAAATTTCATAACCAATAAATATAAATCTACTAAATATAAATTTCACTTAATGGATCCCAGATATGAAAATTTTTGTAGATCTACCAAAAAAAAAAAATAAAATTTACCTAAAATATAAAGATTTGTTACAAATATGTTTCTAACCTAAATTGAAATGTAGATATAAAGATTTTTTTTTTTTAACATTTTGAAACCCTAACCTTTAGAAGAAAAATCTTAAATTGATTGTAAAATCAGGCAGCGAATGAGATTCACTTATAGATAGACTATCGAATCGAAGAAATCCAGTTAAGTACTCCCCAAAGTGGACGGTGAAGCTCTCTGGGTGAAATAGGGCAAGAAAGTGGTGGATGCAGCTGAAATTGTGAATAGGAGAAAGCAACCTTGGGTTGGAAAAAATATTGAGAGTTTTGTAGCAGCATTTCTAGTTGAAATTTTCCTATGATGTCATATTTTCAATTTGTTTTCTTCTTAAAGCCTAGACAGAATCATATGCTAGAATCATGATTATACTAGTTTTGAGTAACTGTTAGTGGATCTTTGTTTAATATTTCAAACTTATGAGCTTATGTGAAGCTGTGAACTTACATGAGATTTACGTAAGATGAAATGTGCTGCACTTTTTCTCCGCTTATGCTCCTATCATTTGCCTTGCGAAGGAATTTGTTGACCCTAATACTAGTGTCGGGTCGAGTCGACCGCGCGAGATGAGTTTGAAAAGCAAAAGAGCTCGAAATCGCGCAAAAACTCACCCGACGCTTGTCAACCGAAAACCCAAAATCGGCGAGATGACCTCTGTTTGCGAAACGGACAGCGCCGATGCGTCCGGAGCGACGGAAACAGCTAAGATTGACACCCATATTGATGGGGGTCGACGGTCGGCGAAAATTTAAATTTTGGGCGCGCGAATCGAGACGACGACTTGTGCGAGCGGCGACGCGGCGACTCACTTGATGCAAGATTAAAATTTTTTATTTTATTTTGTGCAATATAATTAAATTTTTGTTTAAAAGAGAGGGAGAGAGAGCTTTTTAAATAAAAAAAATGAATTTTCTTTAAACAAAAAAAACCCAAAAATACCTAAACTACCCCCCACTTAACCCTCACACTCTCATATTCCCTCGACCGACCCCCCCTCCTCATTTTCACGCCAAATCCACGCCTCCAAGCCGCGAGCTCCCTCTCCCTCACGCGATTCCAAGGCCGGCCTCCTCCCTCCTCCAAGCAAGGTAAATTTCTTCTTCTTCTTCCTCTTTTCTTCTTTCTCTTCCATTCTTCTTCTCCATTTTCTTCTTCTTCTTCCTTCCTTCTTCTTCTTCTCTCCCATTTTTCTTTTTCTTTCTTCATCCCTCCAAGTTTCCCACCATTTCCTTCAATTTTCTTCCTCCCCTCTCTTCTCCTTCCTCTTCTTCATTTTCTTCTTCCTCCTCCAACCCTTCTTCTCAAAACCTACAAAAACCCTAATTTTATTTTCTTTTTATCTCCACATCCACTCACTAAATCACTCACATCCCTTCACAAAAAACACTTCCCCACACCTCCTACACCATTCCAACAAAATTTTTTTTCATCCATCACTTTCTCTCTCTAACATAGAGAGAGAAAATTTTCTCTCTAGAATGAGAGTGAAATCTCTTCATGAATAGCTCCACCCCAAGCATCTTCCCTCTCCACCATACCTCCAAATTCCTTCTCTAGAGAGAAAAAAATTACACTCTCTTTCTCTCTCCAAAATTGAGTAGAGAGGGATTTTCTCTCTCTAAATCTCTCCTCTCACTTCCTTGCACCTCCTAAACCCTCTCTACGCAAATTCCCTTCAAATTCCATCTTTCCCCTCTCTTTCTCTCTCTAGAAAGAGAGTTTTCTTCTCTCTTTCTCTCTCCAAAAATTAGAGAAAGAGAAATTTTCTCTCTCTAACTCCACTCCCCTAATCTCCTACACACTCTAAACCCATTCCACAAGAAAAACCCATAAAATCCTTGCTTTCCCTCTCTTTCCCTCTCTTTCTCTCTCTAGAAAGAGAGCTCTCTTCCTTTTCTTTCTCTCTCTAGCTTCTTTTTCAAATAAAAATATAATTAATTAAATTGCACAAGTAAATTTTTTTTTTAATTATGCATCGCAGGTTCCTACGTCGCCGTCATCCGCCATCGTCGGCCTCGATTGCTGCATACCCAAGGTAAAAATTAGTATTTACATTTCTATGCATGAAATAAGTACTCGTGACCGCTTTTCTTAGCGGGCGAGGAAAAAAACTTAAGTACCCGTGACGCACTGAGCGAGCGGGGAAATTCGTATGCATGAAAATATAAGTACCCGTGACTGCTTTTCTTAGCAGGCGGGGAAATTTGTTATTTATAGCAAAATTATTTAATTAAGTACCCGTCATTGCTTTTAGGCGGGGAAAATGTCATATTTTAAACTTGTGCTCAAAGACCCCGTGACCGCTTTTTTTAGCGAGCGGGGATTGGAACTGCGGCCGCGGTGTCACCCGACACCTACCGTGACTGCCTTTCTTGGCAGGCGGGAAGGCCTTACACACTCCGAGGCAGCCCCCTACGCGGGGACGACGTCGGAGTGCTGCCAAAACTTTCAACAAAACCCGTGACTTAAAAAAATTCAAAGAAAATCATAATCCACTTAAAGGTTTTAAGTCAACAAAGAAAAATAAAATACACGACACCCTAGGCCCCCAATACTGGAAAACAAATACAAAAAAAAAAGAAATATAAATCAATGTGAAATTCAACATACAGTGAGTCTTCGAGGGAATTAGTTGTTCGTCAATAGGTAGGAATCAAGCCTCTTCCTCCTAGCACCTGACTCGTACACCCCTAAGCCCTCACCAAAATCTCCTTACAGAAATAGGATGAGAAGAAATGAGTTGAAATCCCCTCCTATTTATAACATTGATTTTGAATCATTTGTGGGCCCCACCAGCCTAGGATCCTTTGCTAAAGGACGGAGAAGGTATATCTGCAGGCCCTATCCACTTAGGATCCTAAGATGTCATTACGAGGCTCTGGCATCGGATTCCTAGAGTATTCACTAGCAAGTGAAATACGTGCGTAAATACGAAAGTAAATACGGGTTTAAATACAAGTGAACACGGTGGGTAATTATCTTAAAAAAGGGAGGGGGGTAAAAGTAAAAGTAAAAGTAAAAAAAGAATTTACCTTTCCTACGAGATACTTTTGTGTTCATTGTAAATACGTAAGAATTCTCGCACATCCCCGGTAATTTTCTGATTGAACCCCTTGTAGTAAAATGTGTCCGTCGTATTGCAAGTCACGGACGCTCCAAGTGATGTGCGCACTAACTGTTAAAGTTAGGCAGCTCGTACAGCCCGTGATCATGTGTCTTCAAAAAGAAACAAAATAATGCACTTTTATGTGTCACGGGTCGTACGACCCTTAATTAAAGTAGACACATCACCACTGGAAGGTTTGTCCCCTACGACCCAAAGTAGGAGATTCGTTAGTGCACTACAATGCCCCTACAGAAATCAACAAATAGCGCACGACAGTCTACCTGTACAAAGCAGCAAACAATTCAATCCATAAGCTGCTACAACCCGCCACCGGATCTGCAACACAAATATAAGCAGACAGAAGGCGTCTACAACCTACAACTCGCTGCCACCGGATCCGCAACACTCGTACTAGCGGACAGAAGGCGTAAATAATCTCTCAAATGAAATATTGTGTGCATTCAAATTACAATTACTTGCACAACTAACATATTTCAAAATCCCCCTGAACATACACCGTAGTTTGTATACACATAGGTACGCTAAAGGGGAAAATACGATCTCGACCCGCATGGGCCCCGGCGAGCTTGTTATTGGTACACGTGACGCCTAGGGATGCTGTGCGGGTCAACAAGTGAATTCAAGTCCGAATCCGATCCTTCTATACGGATCAATAGAAGTCAACAGGGTTCGGACCATCAAATAAATACACGGTTCTGGGGACCAGTGTATTTATTTTAATACATTCATATTAGGCCTTCAAGGCCTATAATCAATAGAATTCACTCACAGAGGCATAAAGCCTACGAAACCCGATCCTCTGTCAACATCCAGACAGAGTTGACAAGGTTCAAATTACAAATAAAAAATGCCCCCAAACACCCCGATGATGGCCGCGTTGAACAAAAATCTCAACCAGAGGGGTGCATTCCAAATAATTTCCAATATCGTTCCAAATATCCAAAAATCTAAAAAAAAATCCCAAAATCCCAAAAATCCAAAAATATTTAAAATTTGAAATCTAATTATCAAACACTTAAAGGAAACTTCATCCACCCTCCGCAACAGTTTGTCGGGGTGGATAAATTTAAATATAACTTCAGCTCACAAAAAGCCGAATGCCTAGTCGAAAATATCACTAGGATTCATCCTCAAATAATCTCCTGCCAATAAGGACGTGGTACGTGTCCTCTGACCGGCGGTTTGCCGCCAAATGGCACCGCAGGATAAACGGTTATGACCCGGGGCCCTCTGAACCGAGTTGTTTTGCCGCCAAATGGCACCACGAAATACCGGTTATGGCCAGAGCCAATACGTTCCTTGTTGGCATCAAATCTTTGAGATATGAATCAATAGGATATGATCGATAGGGCACAAAGCCCTCTGTTAGCTAAGGTGTATTCAAATTTGTCCCCTTAGACAAACATTCAACCCCGGTCTACAAGGTCCCCTTGGACGAAGCAACCCATGGCTGCCGACAAGGATCCTTTTGTCAGGTTGGGTTGACTACCTCCTCTGACTAAGTAGACCAGGGAACACGATGGCCCGGGACGACGGAACCATGGGATCTTGATCGGGTCCATCATCCATTCCCCCACCATCCGCTTTAAGTGCAAGATGGTGAAATTTCTAATTTTAAATATCAAACCATTTCAACCCAAACATCCAAATATTTCAAAATCCATATACATTGCTGCTACTATATGCTAGATACCATGTATTTATTACGTATCTGATCGACGACTAGCCTTAATCGAAAGTTCTCTCTCGTGACTGGGAGGGGTAATTAACTATAGGGGCTTGCGCCTATAGGAAACCAGAACCCAGATCATAAAGTCCTCACCAAATGAGGGCGAAATCTCTGGGTAGTGTCTTATCTACAAACCCATCTGCCTTCCAAAATTTACCCCGGAACTTAATTCCGTTAAAACTCCCTCGCTCAAATAAAAAGAAAAGAGCGCGGCGGGGAGGCCGGGGCCGAATTTTCGGAGCCCACAGAATTAAAATGCAACTTATGTAATTCTATTGATATATGGAACAATCTACAAACTCTAGTTTGTAACTTGGATATTTTTCCTTGTTACTGTTAAGAGCTGGCTGGGGTGGAACAAGTTAGAGCTTGTCTCACTCAGAATTAAAGATGTCAGTTTCTGCTAGAGTCAAGTTAAAAATGATTGGTTTCGAATTAATCTTCAAGAAGACTTAAACCCAACCTATCAACTAAAATAAGCATATTTCGTAAAGTTTAATTTGAGCGTATTATATGCACTTGAACTTACAAACACGATTAGACATTTATACAGAATTTATGCTTGCGGGCATGCATTCTCAAAGTTTTTAAGTGAAAGAAAATCATTTTAATTCTTGATTTGATTACCTTACAGAAATTATGAATTCAATTTCGAGCTTCAACCCAAATTTTCATCCCTAAAAGCTGGTACTCTCAATTTTGAAGGTTATTCTTTTGGTATCTCGATCCATTACTTTTGAAGAATGACATCTCAGAAGTTCTACGGGAAATCATGCAGAGGCCTTTCCTTTCTTTGAAAGAAGAATTCTATAATCGTCCAACTTGGAGAAGAATTATTTCATGTTTGGCAACTTCCCCATCTATGTTTAGGCAGGCAAGCACACTTTTACATAGCTGGTTTCTTATGACGTAAGTTCTTGGTTTCTTCATGCTTTAGATAGCTTGTTTATTTAATGAAAATTTTAGCTGTAATTTTGACATTTTACAATTTCATGGCAGTCCCCTCACACTGATTTCCTAATGCATGCCTTAAAATAAAATAGTTAGATTTGGTCTACCTTATTAAAAGAACAAAAATAAAGTAAAATTCATATATTTGTAGACCACTTTTTCTGTGTTACCAGTCTTAATAATTTTGTAGTTCTTTGGTAGACTCTAATGATTGTTGGTTGGTTCTTTATGTTGGTAGCTCATTCTTCACATTTTGCTTGTATCACTTTAGGATCCAATCAAATATATTGATGTTTAATGCTACAAGAACAAAATTAAAATAAAGCTCATTACATATTTATAGATCACTTTTTCTATGTTATGAATCTTGATAATTTTGGAGTTCTTCTTTGGTAGACTCTAATGATTGTTGGCTGGTCCTTCATGTTGGCAGCCCATTCTTTACAATTTGCTTATGCCATTTTAAGATCTAATGAAATATATTGATATTTAGCACTTTGGGATCCTTCATGTTTAACACTATTGAATATCAATATATTTCATTGGATCATAAAGTGGTACAAGCAGATTCTGAAGATTAGGCTACCAATATCAAGGACCAACCAATAATCATTAGAGTCTACCAAAGACGAAGAACTCCAAAATTGTCAAGATTGATAACATAAAAAAAGTGGCCTACAAATATGTAATGATCTTTATTTTATTTTTGTTCTTTTAGTATGATAGACCAAGTCTACTTATTTTATTTTAGGCGTGTAATAGTTAGGCCATGTCTATCTTATAAACTTGATCTATCCAAGTTTTATAAATAGCTCCTATTGTAATCAATTAGTGTGAATGAAAATTTCTGGTTTATTCTCTTGTTTTCCCTCTCTTCTCTCTTCCTCTTGGGAGTCTATACTACTCTAAAGCTACCTCACTTCTTGGCCTCCAAAAAGCATATCCATGGTGCTCTTGTTGCAGCAGCCCGTTTCCTTCCAAGCCACAGTTCCCCCACAATGCCCACGATTCTGCTTCTCTCACTAATGCAGCTGTACTTCAGTACAACATACTTTCCCCTGGAAGCTGAAACAGCTCAAAGAACTGTCCAAGAAAGGCCCTTCAGCATCCTGATAGCCGCCACTACAATCCTCCTGACAATTTCAAGAACTGTTCAGCACATCGCCGCTACCGGTCTTCAGCCCCTAACTGCCGAAACCACCTCCTGGACAGCCCCACATCTCAGCCGCCGAACTGTATCAACTTCTCACCCGCTATCTTCCATCAGCCAACCTAACCTCATTTCTACCACTTGCCAAGATTCTCAAGATCCTTCCAGTAGCTCTCCGATTATTTTTCTATAGGATTCAACAACCTACAAGGATTCAAGTTTTTTTGTCAACCCACATTTTGCCTACCATGAACAATATTTTTTTACAGTTTATATCAGGTTCTTTGTTTTCTTGTTCTTTGCTGATTGTTTTCTCTTTCTTTTGTTCTACACATTCTAGTCGTTTTCACCCTTTTTATTTTGATACAGGTACCAATTCTTGCAACAAAGAATTTCATCTTTTCAAAATTCAACATGAAGACTGCGGATTTGGCCTAAGCTTTATGCTCAATGCAAAGTAATCATGACTAGCATCTTTTTGAAATCCAAAAATCGCTCCAACAAGCCGACATCCAATTCACTTCCATTGGCACCTCTATCCAACAATTTCAAACTTTCATGGATCCATTAATAAGCCTCTTGATAGCTTATGTACTGACCGACCACCTTCCTTTCATCATCAAGATCCTGCTTTCTCCACTGGCATTCTTGGATCCGCCATCCCCTTGCCTAATTCACAACCGATCCCCGTTTCCCCAGGTTTTTCTTATCTTATAACTATGAAAATCGAACTTCCTCTCTTTAATGAATCTTATGTGAAAACGTAGATCTTTAAAGCAAGAGAATACTTTGATTTTCATAATGCTCCTTATTGTTAGTCTATTAGGATTTCTTCTTTTCATTCGGAAGGTCTCATTGCTACTTGGTATCAATGGGTTAGGATGAAATGTCAATTTCTTTCTTAGTTTGATTTTATTTTATCTTTACAACAATGATTTGACATTTCTTCTTATGGAGATTTACATGGGAATCTTTTAAAATTAACCCAACAAACTTCTGTTTCAGATTATCATATAGCTTTTGAAAACCTTGCATTTAAATTTCTCAATCTTTCGGAATCTACCTTTATTAGTTATTTCTTTTTTGGACTTAAACAAGAATTATGATGTGAACTTTTACTAGCTCATCCTACTTCTCTTTTGGATTCAATGGAACTTGCTAGACATCATGAATTAAATATTCAAGACTTCTGTTTTACCCCTATCCCAAATTAGCATTAAACAATTCTTTCTCATCCATCTACCAAGATTACACCTACCTCTTTCCCTCCATTTAGTCTCAATCCCATTCATTCAATCCAACCTTCTCTCACCATTCAAAAAGCTCCTAACTGCCCTATTCGCAAACTCCCTCATGCTGAAATTCAACATAGACATGTAAAAGGCTTTTATTTTAATTTTGATGTAAAATTGGGACCCCAATATTGCCGCCCTAATAAATTCTACTTATTATTTTGCCGACCTCACGTAGTGGGATAAAGGCTTGATGTTGTTGTTGTATTATTTAGCACTAACAACAGTGATTGCATAGAGTGCCCTCCCTCTATTGGTATTGATAATAACCATGATCTTTCTTCCGAAATTACTGCCTTAGTCGAACAATTTATTCCTCATTCTTTTCGTTTAAATGAATATATTAATAATCAAAAGGTTTACATTTTAATTGATAGCGGGGTACCAATAATTTTACTTAAGCCAATCTTATCCACCAGTTTGCTCTTACACCTCAATCCATCAACCAATTTAAATTTTCAGTAGGCAATAGTAACTTACTATTTTGCTTAGCCAAATGCTGAATGTCATAATTACTATGCAAGGCTATCGTATCACCTTAGATTCATTCGTTCTTTTCATCCATGGGGTTGATGTCGTCCTTGGTATGCATTGGCTACAATCCTTAGAACCAATTTTACATGATTATCACGATTTGACTATGCAATTTCATTTTCAAAACCAGCCACATAAACTTTCTGGAGAATCACCATAATCCTCCAATCCCATTTCTTTTAACCAATTGCATGCCCTCGTTGCTCACTCACTAGCCATCCAATTATTCACTATTCAACCCCATCATCCAAATACCGATCTTGCACCACCTGACTCTTTAAACAAATATCTAGATAATCTTTCTCGTCCTCTTCATACTCTCATTTCGACATTATTATATGAATTTCAACACTTATTCAATCCATTGCAAGGGTTATCACCACCATGTACCATCGATCATCGTATCCATCTCCAATATTTATTTAAAACCTGTTAACATTCATCCTTATCGTTACCCACATTATCAAAAGGATGCAATGAAGCAATTAGTTTTTTAAATGTTACATTATGATATTATTCGACATGGTCATAGCCCCTATCCTCGTCAATAAAAGAGATGACACATAGCATTTTTGTGTTGACTATCGTACCCTGAATATCCTTACTATTAAAGATAAATTTCCTATTCAAGTTGTAAATGAATTGTTTGATGAATTTCATGGATCCTTTTTTTTCTTTTTGAACTTGACCTTTGTTCCGGATATCTTCATGTCTGTATGCATCCGCATGACATTCATAAAACAACTTTTTTCGCTATCACGACGGTCACTATGAATTTCTTGTAATGCTTTTGGCTTAATAAATGCACCATCTACCTTTCAAGCCTTAATGAATCAAACTTTTTGATTTTTTCTTCTGAAGTATGTCATTATATTTTAATGATATCCTTATCTAAAGTCCTACTCTAGAACTTCATGTTGATCACATCCTCCTTGTTTTTCAATGTTTAACTACAAACAAGCTATTTATTAAATTAAATAAATGTAACTTTTGTCAATTCTCCTTCGAATATCTTGGTCTTATTAGATCTTCTGAAAGTGTCCAATGGTTGACTAATTCTTTCATCTTTAAAATATTTGCTCTCCTTTTTTGGGTTTAACGGGCTATTATTGCCACTTCATCTCAAATTATGCTTCTATTGCATCCCCTTTAACATATTTACTCAAGAAAGACTCTTTTAAATGGAACAATTCTGCTTCTACTGTTTTTAACAACCTCGAGCAAGCCATGACCATAGCCCCTGTGTTATCTTTACCAGTTTTTTCAAAACAATTTGTTAATGAAACTGATGCTTCAATCACTGGTATTGATGCTGTTTTGCTACAAAACAATCATCCTATATCTTTCTTTTGCAAAAAAATAAACACTTGTCTATCCCATTCTTCTACTTGAAAGAATTATATGCCATCACTAAGGCTATTTGCAAATGGCGTCAATACCTATTAGGCACTGAGTTCATTCTTCGCACATATCATAAAAACTTCAATGACCTTCAAACACAAATCCTTCAAACACCAAACAAACAATATTATCTTCACAAACTCTTAGGTTTTAATTTCTCCATTGAGTATAAACAAGGTAAATCAAATATAGTTGTTGATTCCTTATCGTGATTACCCAAAGATAGAGTTCCTTCTCGATCTGCCTTATTTTCACTCTCCACACTAACTAATTTCTTTTTTTTTATTCATTAATCAATGATTTTAAGAAGGAAGCCCTTGCATCTTCCGATATCCTTCAAATTACTTCCCAACTATCAAAAGGTGAACTCTCTTCTTCAGATTACCAAATTCGAGACAATATTCTTTATGTTAAAGGTCGAATCTACATCAGTAAGTCTTCTTCTCTAAAAAATCAAATTCTTACTTAATTTTATTCCACTCCTCTTGTTAGCCACCAGGATATTCTCAAAACCATTAAATGAATCTTTACAAATTTTTATTGGCTTGGATTCCATAAAGACATCTTTTATTTCGTTAATAATTGTCTTACATGCCAAGGAATAAAAACCTATACCTCGCCTTTTGTTGGTCTATTAACTCATTTATGTCTCGATTATGGTCAACATTTTTCTATATCAGTTGATTACCCCATTAATTCCCTCATATCTTTGCAGTACTTCTGACATTTTCATTGTAGACACCTTATTAACAAACCGTGATACCCTTTTACAACACCTTCATCAGAATATGCCTCAAGCTCAAAATCACATGAAATTAATGGCAGATTGTAATAGACGGGAATTGCTGTTCTCAATAGGAGATCTAGTCATGGTCAAACTATAACCCCTCAGGCAAAATTCTATTGTCCACAGAATACATTCCAAATTAACCAAATGATATTTTGGATATTTTCCAATTCAAGATGTTATTAGCCCAGCATCTTACCGCCTAACCCTTACGTGTAATAGTAGAATTCATTTTAATTTTTGTTCGCTTAGAAAAAAATAGGCGCAAACCTTCCTCTCACAAGTTTTAGGTCCTTATGTTCCCGAGGTAAATTGAATTTTAAATTAACTTGATTTCCTTGGGAGTAGTGTCAGCGTTTATTTAGATTTAGGTCTTATTTCCTATGATTGCAAGCCCTCATAGGCCAACTGCTAGGTTGACTTGGTCCTACCCTTACCTTTTTTTATATTCTTTTTCCTAATAGAAGTAATGAATCCTCCAGGAATATCTTTATGAAGATCATTTATATATTGTGCAAAAATATCTTTGTCCTAAATTTTATTGTAGACCAGCATGATCTGTAGATATTATGCAGCAATCTATTTCGTTTGCATTGTTCAACAATAATGTAAAATTTTCCATTATTTTACTTGATAGCAAAACTGCTTTCTTGTCATTGGATGTTATCTTGCCATCTAGCCATGATGCATTCATGTAAATGAATAGTATAACAAATAACTATTCTTCTATGGTATGTTATGTTTGCTAATATATGACTTTTTATATATATCTTATTTGTTTCTTCTCACATTTTTTCACATTTTTTTTTCATTCCATTTAAAGGAATCTCTCTGTTGACTCCGTCCACCTTGCTAAACCTTATAATGATCAAACACTCCTTATTCTTATGCCATTTTAACATTACACATTATAAAGCTTCGTGGCCAATCTCAACATCAAGTCTTTTTGCAATAGAAATTAAATACACCCGAGGATGCCACAAGGGAAAATTTTGCAGCACTATCTTCATTCTTTTCCTTCTCTCAACCTTGAGAACAATGCTATTTTTTATGGAGGCGGGAGTGTTAAATATCAATATATTTCATTGGATCCTAAAGTGGTACTATCAAATTGTAAAGAATGAGCTACTAAGATAGGGACCAATTATCAATCATTAGAGTACCAAAGAAGAAGAAGAATTCCAAAGTTGTCAAGATTGATAACATAGAAAAAGTAGTCTACAAATGTATAATGATCTTTACTTTATTTTTGTTCTTTTAATACGGTAGACTAAGCCTACCTATTTTATTTTAAGGCATGTATTAAGTAGACCATGTCTATCTTATAAATTTAGTCTACCTAAGTAGTATAAATAGTCCCTATCGTAATCAATTAGTATGAATGGAAATTTTTGGTTTTCTCTTAATTTTCCTTTCTTTCTTCCTCTTTGGAGTCTACACCTACTCCATAGGTGCCTCACTTATTGGCCTTCAAAAAGCATATCACAGCCCCCTCCCATCCTTTTCCCCATTCCTTACTGTGGTCGCTCACTTTCTATTGCCAACCTCATAAATATTATTCTCTTTCTAGGCGAGTGATGTCTATTTACTGTTTTGCTACTTATATGCAAAAACAGTAATTTGAACTTACCAAGTATTTTAGATTTACTTTAAACAACTCGAGTAAGTTGCTTGCACATGATATTGTTCTGAGAAAGATTTTTTTTTTTCTTTCGGATTGTTCATGTGGCATTGAATCTGTATTGTGGACCTGTATTTACTTGTTGTTTAACCTCAATTTATCTCTAGTATTCTTAATGATTAGGATGGTATTTGTTCCCTTTTAGAATCCGTCAAGAAATTCCTTTTTTGGTTCCTGATTGTCCACCATGCAATGTTTGCCGGACTTCATACTTATTTCTTTTCTATATTTCCATTTCTATGCATGTGTAGAAACTCATATTCCTGTTCGTTCATAAAAGTTGCTGAAGACTTCCTAGCACTTAAACTATATCGTAAATGTTTAAATCACGTAGTTTTCTTCTGATCTTCTAATGGTTCTTTTGAAATGGCTTTGAATTTTCTCCCTCTTTAAAGTTTCTTCAATTAATTGCGTAATAATCTATTACATCGAATAGTAAATTGTAACCTTGTTTGCGTGAAAAATCTGAATAGAAGAATTCTATTTTGTATAATCTCCTTCCAATTAGTTAGTCTTTCAATTTATCACTCCTGTCATTGAACAATTTCTTCTTTTAAATTCTACCAAGCGGAATTTCCTTTCAAAGTTGCCTCATTTCATTAGGAACAATTATTACGTCATCTGACCTGACGTAGCTCTACGTTCGGTCGCCAATAACATGTCGCTACGTGCTCTCATGCTTTACTGCGTGGCCCGATGACTTCACCCAGACCAGAACCCGGGATTGCTATGTTCGCGTATTGCTAGGTATTACTCTGTATTTGCTCGATATTGTTAGGTATTGCTCGGTATTGCTAGCTTGACAATAACGAGAAATACCGCTCTGTGAAGACCAATACCGAGCAATATTGAGAAAAACTCGATATTGCTCGGTATTTCTCGGTATTGCTCGGTAATTGTCTTCAAATAATGGTATTTCTTGTTATTGTCGAGCAAAATCGACCAATACCGAGCAATACCTAGCAATACCGGGTTGTCATGGATTTAAAATACGCACAAGCGACATACCCACTATTCGCCGGGTCGAGTCCACGGTTTTGTGCCTACTACGTGGCGCGATCTCAGTGGTGACCGAACGTAGAGCTATGTCCGGTCAGCGGACCAAATAAAAGTTCCATTATTAGCCTCTTACACCGCGTGCTCGGTTCTTATTTTTATTAGAAATTCTGCTCGTTCAGTATCTGTACATTTTTTTGTTCTCATCATACTCCTCTGCTTCAAAATACCGTCCTTTCCTTCTTATTTTCTACTTCCCCTTAACAACTTCCTAGAAGATCCTTGTTGGGAAAATAATTCTAACATGATTATCAATTTCCATTTTTTAATTGAATATAATATTATGAATAATATATTATCTCGAAAGACAACAAATATAAAATTATAAATGTTCTCTTAATTATTGTAATTGATTATCATAAAGAATAATAAACAATCTCAAAAGAGTGTCTATTTTTATATTATTTTAAGAATATTTTTTTAGTAGAATTTTTTTTCTAAAGAGCGTGACGAAATTTAATTCCATGCAAATCACGCAGAAAGAAAGACTAAGAAAAATAGTTATTTCTAATGCACAATCAAAATAAACAATCATCCCAACAAAGTAATAAATAAGAGAATAAAAATACAATCCATGGTGGCAAGTGTCACTTAATTACTACCCATTTGAAAGAAAAAAAGACTCAATACTCTTTGCAAATCAAATAAGCAGTTTATTTTGAAACAATTTAACCATTCATCGCTATTTGTTAAGTACTAATTCACCCATTCTTTTCATCTAATATGTGGAGCTCTTCTATCTTCAAGCGAGTATTTTGTTCTGTTATAGAATGAAGTGGTGTCTGAACTACTGATAGTCAGGAGATTACTTACAATCACTAATTTATCAGAAGCTCATGATTATTAAAGAATAAGAGAAAACACAGAACAAAATCTAAAGAAAGACCTGAAATTCTCAGCCAATCTCACTATACTTGGTCCTGGGCCTAGCCCTGGCCCTTGCCCTTGCCCTTGCCCTTGCCCCTGCCCCTGCCCCTGCCCCTTCCCTAACCTGAATATTAAAATCCAAGCCCAACAATAACTCAAAATCATCACTAAAGCTATCAATGCAAGGCTCAGGAATCAATACGCATGCTCATTGCAATAAGTAAAATCAATAGCAATCTATATCATCAATGAACAATCATCACTAGTACGATTTCATATGATCAATAATGAAAAAAGCAATAATCATTATACTTAAATCTGAAAATCAGCATATGTATGAGACTATAAATGCATTGATAATTAGCAATAGTAATCAATATTTATATCAGTAGGATAATAAAGGCAGTAGAATGGTAAATCCGTATAAGAAAAAGTAACTCAAAGGTATTGAAATTATGTGAGTCTATAGATGAATCATAAGTATATATGTGTCAATGTTAATGTCATCAAGACTTATATATCTTAGTTAACAATTAGTGCATGTATTAATGCACACCTATCACTAATCTTTATATTATATACTTATATTGGCATATAGTTCAGTATATGATTTAGCAAGACAGGACATCTAGTTTTAATGTGGTGTATTCATTTTTTTCATATGTATTCATTATATCCTTATATCATTATCATTATTTGTCATCTTTTATAATTATTATTACACGTGGTTTTCAATAAGTCATTAAGAGTCACCACTCTCTGTCCGTGGCGTAATTTGATCATCTATTACATGCTAAAACTAGAATAACATAAAAAATCATATTTTAATGAAAGCTCATTGGCCCACCCTCCTGTGTAGGGTATTATTTTTTTATTAATCAACATATTTTATAGTGTTAATAGTCAGTTTTCCTTGTTTATGCAAACGTCACAATAAAATGTAGTATGCAATATTTAATTTTGTTCAATACAAGAAAATCTATATAAAATTTTATAACTTTAGAAAATCATAAGTTTTATTTTACCTAGTGAAATTCAATAATATTATTCCTAAAATTTATATCTATCGTATATGAAAAGTTATATGATAAAAGTACGATAAATCAGGAGAAAATGTATTTTTATCGATTTAGAAGAGAACAAATTTGGCAAACTCAAAATCATTAAAAATTAGAATGAGATTTGAGTTACTTAGAATGAACAGAAGAAATATCCGAATAAAATATACAGATGAAAATGACCAAATCCTGACTTTCTATCTCATCTTCCTCTCCCTTTCCTTCTCTTCTTCCATGGAAAGCTTAAGCAAATGGGGGAAAATGGCGAAGTTGAGCTTTTAGTGCTTACGATTAGATTAAGATATATATAAAAATACTTTTAATAGCTTAACACCACAACTCTCAAACGCAGTGTCATAGCGCTACATGTTGAATTTTGGGTTATTGTAGAATAGATACGCAAACTATAGCGCTGTAGCCATCTAGCCATCATGTTGGCCATCGGCGTATTAAAAATATTAATTTTACTTTGCAAGTAACCAAATATAAAAAAAATAAACTCATAAAATTCTATTATAACTAAACAACTAAGTTTTTCAAATACATGATTTTAGTTTACATTTGATTTAAAACAGTCAAATTTCAAATTCCTCGAACCAAATAGAGTCATTGGAATTAGTCATTGTCATATAAATATGACAATATTTAAAGTAAGAATCTATACTATTTATTCATGTAATATATACTCATCATTGCAATATTCTATTTTATTATATTTTCGTTATTGCTTTCTTCTATGGCCTTTATTAAGGTATATGTGTATTAGTATTAAATCAATCAAATAAATTTAGCCTTTTATGATTTATGTTACTACAAGAAACAAGACCAATTCCGATAGTACAAATTGGTGGACCAGAGCGGTGAAATTTCTAGTAGCTCGTATAGGCAGCCTGGCTAGCTAAAATTTTTCCGGTGGGATTTGCTACCTGTTTTAAACCAATATTCTGATAGCCAGTCCATCAAAAACATGTAAATATCTAAATCGAACTGAACCATACCTGTCATTTCTCTCTTGGTCTTTCACGAAATTCTTTGCCCCCTTTCGGCCTCCATCTCCTCGATCGCCAAACTGTTATTTTGGCTTGATTTATTTTCTTCATAGATCTAAAGGTGCATTACTCTATCTTTTCTCCTTTAAACTTAATTTTGAAACTTAATGAATTGTTTTTTTTTTCTGGAAATAACTTTAGGATTCTAAAATCTTTTGTTAGATTGTTAGAACTAAAAAAAATGTTCATTTATATCTTTACATTTTATATTTATTTATTTAGTTATTTGCATATATATAAATTTTTTTTGTTTGATCTACAATTTTTTAGATCTATGTAAGATTTAGATTTGTTAAATGTAAATATATATTTTTAATAATTTGTTAACTTAGAATCTTTAACTTTATTATATTAATTTAAAATAATTAAATTTAGTTATTTACAAATATATTTTAATAATTTTAAATTAACTCTATGTCAAAAAAAAAAGCTAATTGAAATTTTTTAATTTAAAATTATGAAATTGAGCTCAACTATTGAGTCATCGAGCTTTCTAAGTGAGCTCGAGCCTATAAATTTTTAAACTGAGTTGTGCTCAAGCTTGAGCTCGACTCGAGCTCAATAAGAGTTAAATAAGCTTAACTTAATTAGGTAGATATTTGACTTGACTCAAACTTATTTATAACCGTAAGAAAGTTTATGTCATTAGAAATATATTGATAAAAGTCATTGCATCTTTGGGTTGAATCAAGATAACACAAATGAACTAGTCAAGGATGTATTCCATGTCCTTTTTTCTTACATTATATTTTTCCATTTATTTTGATTCAGTACAAAGGCAAAATAACCTTTTGTAAATGCTTGATACAAATTATCTTGATATGATGATTATTCCAAAGCCTTGATATATTTTTCTTAGGGTACAACAATAACAAAAAACTTTTATGTGGTGTCGGCCGGATGAATCCTTTTTTTTTTCCATTATGCTATATTAAGTGTCAATTTTTTATTTTTAAAATTTAATAAAAATGTCATTTCTGATATTTTTCTAACTTAATCTTTTCAAGTCAACGTCTACCTTTCTTAACATAGGTGGTCAAATCTTACACATCTACTCTGTTAATCGTGTCATTGAAAGGCTGATATTTTATGCGTCCAAACCATCTAAGGCAACTCTCTCTAGTCTTATCAACCACTGAAGCTACTCCAACTTTTTCACGTATATACTAGTTGTATTCTATCTCCAAGAATAAAGTCACTCAGTCAGGACCATCCTCATCTCTATAACACTCAACTTAATTTATGCTTCTCTTTTAATGGTCAACATTATGCAAACATTACAGGTCTCACCACTATCTTATAGAATTTTCCCTTAAGTTTACCTTTTTATCACACAACAGACTTGATGCATTTCTCTACTTCAATCATCCAACTTGAATTCTACTCATAATATCCCCATTTATTTTACCATCATTTTGAATAATAGACTTAAGATATTTAAAACGTGTACTATTATTAATGGCTTGATTGTCCAAAGTTACAATATTTTTACAAGATCTGTTACTGCTAAAATTATATTCCATGTATTCAGTTATGGGTCTACTCAAACGAAAACCTTTAGACTCTTAAGGTTGACCTCTATAATTCAAAATTTCCTTCAACTACCTCCTTAGTCTTATCAACAATAAGATTATCATCAACAAACAACATACACTAAGGAACAACCTCTTGTAAACGTTAAGTAAGAACATCCATGATTAAAGCAAAAATTTATGGGCTTAAAGTTAATCCTTGATGTAATCCAACTGATATAGAAAAATACTTGGTCAAACCACCCTGTATTTGAACACAAATAACAACTCCAACATGTCTATCCTTAATGACTTGAATATAAGAATTATCAACTCTTTTCTTTTCTAGACCTCTCTAGAGCACTTCTCTGAAAATTTTATCATATGCTTTCTCTAAATCAATAAATATCATATGCAGATCCTCTTTATTCTCTCTTTACTTCTCCATTAAACCTCTCAATAAATGTATAGCTTCCATAGTAGATATCTATCATGAATCCAAATTGATTTTGAGAAACATCAGTATCACGTCGTAATCTATGCTTAATAAATCTCTTCCCTAGTTTTACTGTATGATACATTAGCTTAATTCCTCTATAACCGGTACACTTTTCTGCAACATATTTATTATTAAAAATAGGAATCACAACACTCCGCTCATCTGACATCTTTTAGGGTTGGTTGTAATCAAATAAGATACATCCCTATGATCATCTGTTGTAGTTACCAACCCAAGAACAACATTGAGACTGAGCTTGACGTCAATGCCAAACTAGAGATATGTTTTAAGCTCACCCACACCGAAGCAAAGAATCAAGATATGCAGGAAATTGCCCTAGTTGCTACTTGGTCTGCCTTGTCGACTATGTGGAGGAGGATGATAAGGTATGGGCTTTTTCCAGACTGTGGGCATTCATTTCACATGATATGTATGGACCTATAGTTGTGGCGACAACCAACTTGCCTAGCATGCCGATCATTGATGGTGAATGGTGCCATGCCAATATCTTTAGCCAAAGTGGCTTCACTTGCAATTCAGCATGCATAGATTTATAATATGAATAATATTTATTTTTTTTAGTTGATAATATTTATTTTTTTAGTTGATAATATTTATTTTTTAATATTTTTATCTATTTATTTTTTATATTTTTATGTGGATTCTACGTTAATAGCTCTTATCATGAGTAAAAATTATAAGATATAAATTATAATATAAATAATTAATTATTTATAAATATAAATTATAATACAAATAAAAATAATATTATAAATAATATAATATAAATAAATTATAATATAAATAATATAAATATTGCTATAATTATAAAAATTAATTATTTATATTATAATTTTTACTCATGATAAGAGCTATTAATGTAGAATCCACATAAAATATAAAAAAAATAAATAGATAAAAATATTAAAAAATAAATATTATCAACTAAAAAAATAAATATTATCAACTAAAAAAATAAATATTATTCATATTATAAAAATTAATTTCAAATCATTAAAAAAATAAGTTGTATAGTGTGAATATAGAACTAAAAACGATTCTTTCCTTTGTATGTTTAATACCACATCACTTAGAAGTTTTGTTTTGTATAGTGTATATATCTTCTTGCTTTTTCTCATGATAAGAGTTTTTAAGAAATCATGAAGACTTGAGATTGATAAAATTATAATAATATTATCTTTAATTTAATTTAAGAGTTTTATAATAATATTTATATTAATTATGATTAAGTTTAATATTTATTTAATATTAAATAATTTATTTAACAAATATTATTCTAAAAACTTGAACCGACTGGTTTTAAAAAATCGGGACCTGTTCGTTGGTTTATCGGTTGAACCGGCGGTTCATCCCAAAGCCGTCCGGTTTTCAGACTAGACTGGATCGGCCCTCAAATCGGTTCACGGTCTGACCGGTTGGTCCGGTTTTTAAAGCATTGATAACAACATAAATTATTGTACAAGTAATAAAATATTTTTTTCATTTAAGAAAATCTAGCGAAAATTTAAATAATTCTTAAAAGTTGAAATATAATTTCTAATTAAAAAAAAGTTAATATCATTTATAAGAAAAAAATGCAATTTATAAATTAAATTAAAAAGTTATGATTTTTTTAATGTTCCCACGTGGTTAAAGCCACCGTTTCTACTTAATTAAAAAAATTCTGTGATTAAAATTTCTTCCTTGAAAAATTATTTAAGATAAAAAAGACGACTTACAAATACTATGAAATCTTGACCATTTATTGAATTATTGAATTGAGATCAAATACTTAAATACTGGTAATTTTAGATCAACTGATAAGAAATCTAAGAGGTCGATCATACACAGACAGTACCAAGGACAAAATGACGCCACACCTGACTTCAATAATGGAACGTATTACAGTTTAAGCTCCAACAAGCAGCTGGGTCGATCATCTCCTTCAGACGGACAAGTCGGTCGCCGCCGCAACCACGGATCCACACATCCCCCATGAAATAAATGCCCGCACTCAGGCAAAAGCCTCAATGCCTCCTCGTCGTCCTCGTAGTCGACAAGACAGATCGAGCAGCAAGTGGCATCGACCGCCCTTGGATCCTTATTCTTGGCTTCAGCGTAGGTTAACACAGGCCAGGTCCTTAACGTGGCGTTGTCGAGCCCTGTCTGGACGCTGTGTTCGGGCTGGAGCGGGAGCGGCGGAGTAATAGCGGCATAAATATACAATGTAGGTGATCGAGGTGATAAGGAAGAGGATGGCAATGGAGATGGCGACGGCGTACCGCATTGTGGATTGGGGAGCGGGCTGATTTAACTTAAACCTGCAGGTTCCACGAGCTTCGCTTCCACCTTCGCCGGCGTTAAGGGCTGCAGAATGGTTGGTGGAGGCTATATATTTCAAGAGCTTGTCATTCTGCGCCACTGAAGGAATTTCGGATGGATGATGACGACGTCTGATAATACGACGAGAAATAACTGGTAATAAACAATTACAAAATAGACATGGATTGTGCGTATGACCTGTTATATGAAAAACTATTAATCACATCCACCTGCTCTGCTGACGAACCGAAATAGCCAGCTTGACATATTCAATTTTATTTTAATTTTAAGCTTTATTTTTATTAAGGATCTGTTTGGTTGGAAGTATTTTGGATGTAAAGTAAACTAACTTCAAAAAATTATCTTTCTTTGAACAAGACTTACTCAAAAGGAAGTGAAGTGATTGAACGAAGAAGGGGTTGGATGGGGTAGTAAGAATCATGGTTGTGACAATGAATATCATGATGACGAGGAAAGAATTGAATAACATAATCATAATCATAAGATATAAGAAATGATGAAGAATAAACTTGCAAGTTAAGTAGAAGAGCATAATTAATTTCATTTCTTACATAATCATAATCAACATTTAATTATAGGTTGTTGTAGAATACCTAAGCCAAGCAATGCTTCTCAATGGGAAACCATAAGAAATAATTGAAACCATTGAATTCGACGGTAGTATCAATGGTGGACAATTTCAACTCATTGAGATAAGAATGAGAAGTCATAACACTAAAAAAAAAAAGTGAAGTCATAACACTTTTTGAGAAGAGAAGATTCTAAGAGGTAGCATAGAGCATAAAAGTTCGAGCCATGAGGTTGTTAAGACAGGAGTTCGATTTCATAAAGCAAAGGCTGTTTTAAGAGTCATAGTGATCACATGAACGAGTACACACATATGAGAAAGTACAACAACGGTATGTAAGTTAGATAACGTATAGTTTAGATGAGCAAGCGAGCACAGTAGTTTGTTGGTAACAAGTGAGGGAGCAGGCCATGAGTATGTGGCACCATTTACAAGGTATGAAAAAATGTAAAATTGAAAATTTGCCACTGCCAATTTTAGGTAGTTAAAACATTTAGCCCAGCTGTAGGGGCCCATGTACTTGAAAAGTGATTAAAATTAATCCAACATTACTATTACAATTTCCAAGAATGACAAGATAGATATTATTTATGAAACTAAAAGTGGAAACTTGATAAAGTTTGAATTCTTTAACCATTAGACAACCAAATTTTGCAATGTCTTGGACCACACTATAATTTTCTCTCCTCACCACTTCTCTAAGATAAGGAAAAATCCACTCAAAGGGTAGGTAACTCCTTCCAAAATAGGATAAATTTGAAAGCCATTTCTCAAAGAAACCCCTTCTCAAAGAAGGTATGAATACTTATAGATAGTTGATCCTAATAACACCTATAAGCCATAATAACTAAATTGCCCCTATGAAATTAGGATAAGAAAAATCCCATACTAATCAATTAATTGGGCAAAAGACCACTAAGGGATAAAAAATGATTTATAAATACTTCACAATAAATCTTATCGTTCAACAATGACATGTGTGTTTTAGCAATGACAAAAGCCCTGTACTAATTAATCATTCTTGGTTCAAGAATTAATTGTGGAAAACATTTATAAATTATTTTTTATCCCTTAGTAGTCTTTTCTCCAATTAATTAATTAGTAAGAGGATTTTTTTGACCTAATTTCATAGGGGCAATTTAATTATTTTGGCTCATAGGAGTTATTAGGATTGATACCTCTGAATAGGCATGCCTTATTTGAGAAGGGGTTTATTTGAGAATTGATTTTCATATTTATCCTATTTGGGAAGGAGTTCCCTACCCTTGGGATCTATTTTGTCTTATCTTAGGGAGGTGGTGAGGACATGAAACTATAATGTGGTCCAAGGTCTTGCAAATGTTGGTTGTCCAATGGCTAGGTTTTCCCATGAGGATTGCCTATAAACCAAGCTTCTTGGAACCAGAGGATCATTTATGAAAGGAAATCCAATGTTTCCAATCAGGAACAATGTTAACAACTTGAAACGGATTTTATTGAGTGGGAATTCAAGAATTGCAATTTTTCTTGGTTCAAGAATTCAATTTGGTTCTCCATTTTCAGTTTCATGAATAATATATATTTTGTCGTTTATGAAAATTATAATAGTAATGTTGGATTAATTTCAACCACTTTTCAAGTACATGGACGCCTGCATGTGGGTTGGAAAAAAAACTCCAGCCGCATGTTCAAGGTCATGTTTTATTTCTAGAATGTATTAGCTACCTAACTAGTAGCTTGGCTTGCCACATATAGGTTAAGAAATTGGCTGGAAATGAAATTTGCATGCAACAACAGTTCAGAGCCGCTACCTTAAAATAGATCTTGAAGATAATTTTTGTTGGGAGTGTATCTAATTTTATTTTTATATTTTAATTTTTTTTATTCTTGTAGCTGATATTGACGTTTAGTTCATTTGTCTAGACTTGATTACCTTCTCTTTTATTGTAATGATATTGGCAATAACAAAATTTCACGACTCAACTTTTATATTCTAAGTTACCTCTTAGAATCTTCTCTCATCTAAAAAATTGTTTTGGCTTCTTATTCTTATCTCAATGAGATGAAATTATCCACCATTGGTACTACCATCAAATTCAATGGTTCCAATTATCTCTTATGTTTGAGGGTCATCCGCTTCATGTTCAGTTCCCATGACAAACTCCATTACTTTAATGTCTCTCCTCCAAATAACACTGTCACCGTCATGATCTTAAATTTTCGACTATGCTATTCTTACCAGGTTGCTGAAGTCTTGAACCTTCAATTATATCAATTTAGGTTTTAATACTCGAGCAAAAAGATCCAGGATTTCTTGGCTCAGTGAACTTTCAGTAAAGAAATATTTCTCATGTTATGAGATATTTTCTTTTTAGTAGCATGATATGTAGATCCAAGAATGTTAGTGATGGGGACATCAGTTCGTGGAAGGTTTATCGGAGGCGTAGCCGCCGATCTACGGCTACGATTGAGTCTTTGTATTTATGAGTCATTTATGTTATTTTATTATTCATGTATTTTCTATTTTCCTAGTGTCATTATGTTTTTCCATTTGTACCCCTTTAGTGGGAATTATCATGTGTGAGCCCAAAGGGCAAGTTGGTCTTTTATTTTCTTGAGTCCATTGTACTTGGCTATTTATAGCCTCTTGTTGGATGTTTGAAGTTAATGAATGATTATGAAAAAAAAGTCCCGCACTTGTTTTCTTAGAGCTTATTGTTAACCTCTATGTAATAACCAAAAAAATCACATACCTCGTATGCATCGAGAAACTGACCAAATCTCCCGAAATCCCGCTGGAATCCCGTAGCTCGGCGTCGAATCCATCGCTTCTCCGCGATTTATGCTCAAACCCCGCTCGAGGAGGTTTGTTCCCGCTGTTAAATACCCGAGCAAATGAAGTAGAGGTTGCTTCCTTCGGCAGACCTCTCCCACGACCTTCTTCCGCTCGCTTCTCCTGAAGTCCATACCTCTACTTCTCCGACCAAATCCCGTCTCCTTGCTCCAGTTGAGTTCGACTGAACCCACGGCACTTGTTGCCGACCCCCTCTCCACGAGCAAGAGCCGATCGATCCCAAGCCCTAGCCGCTTCCATCTCCACCAACGACATCTCCCTCCCTGTCCGATCAGACCATACGCCATCTTGATCGGAAGAAGCAACAGTGGGAGCTCGCACTGTGAAGGTATTTTGCTTCCTTCGCGCGCCTGTTCGGCCTAATCCCGTGAGCAAGCCAAGCCAAGAGGGGGAGGGGGGGATTTTGTTATTATTATTATTTATAATTATTAATTATAATTAGATATTACTAATTATAATGAATCAATTATAATTAATCCCCTTTTTATAATTAATGGTTAATTATAACTAATTAATTATTATTAATTCATTACTAATTATAATTAATTATTAATTAATTATAATTATTCTTATAATTAATTATTAATTCATTATAATTATAATCAATTAGTCATAATTTATTAATTAATATTAATTAATTATTAATTATAATTTGTTAATTAATAATGAGCAATTATTTATAGTTAATTATTCAATCATAATTAATTATAATTAATTAATTATAATTAGTTAATTAATTATCTATAATTAATTATTCTTAATTATAACTAATCGTTATTCATTATAATTAATTATTATTAATTATACTTAACTATAATTAATTATGGTTATTATGATTAATAATTATTAATAATAATTATAAATATAGAGATAGAAAATTCTCTTCTTTCCCTCGATCTACGTGTTGACCCCGCACAGGTATAACCCTTCTAAACCCTAAAACTCCGAGAACCCGATTTCAACACATGCGTCGAGACAAAATGACCACATATACATGCTTTTCTTAGCGTGGTGGGAGGACGTGCGTCCCGACGCTTGCGACGAAGTGGGTAATCAACTAAAATCCCTTCTTCGAAGTTCGTAGCGTATCGGAAAACCGACTATACACTCTTTTCTTAGCGTGGTGGGATGAGAAACCGGTGCGATGAGAAACCGGTGCGATGCGTACGATAAAGCGGGGATACCCATAAGTACCCGCTTGCGGGGAAATAACTGTTTTTTTTTTTGCAAAATGTACTAAATACCCATACACGCTTTTCTTAGCGTGGTGGGGGATCAAAAATATATGGCTGCGGTGTCCTCGAAAGAGGCCACCTACCATACACGCTTTTCTTAGCGTGGTGGGAAAGACCCAGTTTTTCATAATTTTCCCCTAAACGGAAGAGAGGTCGGGAGGCTGTCGAAATTTCGGGTGAATGTGAGACTTGACTTGGACCTCATTTGAACTCAAAAAAACAATGGTGGACTCGGACTTGTGGACTTTAATGCAATAAACTCAAATCTAAAACAAATTCAAGCTTAAATAAATCACAATGACTTGACTGAAAACTTGGATTCAAGCTTAAATAAAAATACAAGTTGACCATTTGGAACTGTACTCAGAACATGGACCAAGTTGACAACACTTGGACTTGAACTCAAATGATGAAGAACTTGATTTGAATATTAAGCTGACAAGGCTTGAACTTGAAAATAAAGCGAGGGACTTGATGAACTACAAAGGACTACACTCAAACTTGATTTAAGCTTTAAATTGAACTTGAATCTGCATTTGATTTGAAAATCAAATGATGTGAGCAAAGCCTTGAACAACTTGAACACAAGCAAAGGCTTGCAATTTAACTATGAAGACTTGCAAACTTGAACTTGGGTCACTTCGGCTTATATACAAGAAAGTGCAAAGGACTATGCATAATTTGAACTCCAACTGGATTTAAGCAAGGACTTGGACAAGTTGACAACAAACTTGTAGACTTGATTTGGACTCAAGCAAAACTCAACTTGAACTTGAATGAGATATGAGCTACATTGACTTGAAATTCAAACTTGGGTTAGAGTTTGAACTTGACAAAGAACTCAAACATGAATCATATGCAAGAGAAATTGAATGAACACTTACAAAGGACTTGTGAACTTGGACTCAAATGAGCAGGTTGTAGAAAACTAAATTTTGAATCATTAAATGCTTAGTCAAACATGCAAATGCTAAATGACGATCATCATTGTTCAAAAAAGGATCATTGAAAGACTTATGGCTCTCTCACAAGCAAAAATAAGTGAGCATGAAGCTCAATGTTGATGATATACATTCCAATGGCAAGTTAAAGCAAGTAAACATTACAAAGCAAGGAAGATGATTTCACCATACAAGTCACAAGTTATCCTCAAAAGATGGTAGAAGACTTGTAACATTTCACATGACCACCTACAATCAATCAACAAGGATTGTAGAGAATGTGACGATCTGCTAACTGTTTGCAAGAAACAATGGGTGGCAGGATGGTAGCAGTGAGAATCATGATACATCCATGAAGAAGACCAAAAAGCTCATGCACAATCAATATTACTTGAATGTGAGATAAATGCATCGAGCCTTTATAATCAAAGTGCGTTATGAGATGCTCATAAGTGGAATGTGAAGAGCACATAATGAATGTGGTATGATCTACATTGTCAGCAACAATTCGATCTTAGGCAGAGGTCCAAAGAAGATACAACAGTTCATCAATCATTGTTTATAAGGAAAGTCATGATGAATGTAGCCTCTTCACTCAGCTCAATATCAGTGCGTTTATGAATACATTGGCCCACCTACAAGTGATGAAAACTCACCAAAGTGAATGTAGCAACACCCTGAAGTTCATATGCAAGCAAGAACATGAATCTACTACACACATGACGGTTCACTTTCAAACAACTACTATAAGACTACTTGTGAATGATTGTAGGCAACATGGAAGATTAATAAACATGTAGCATTCAAGCAATTGTGAGTGAATTCTCAACCAGCAGGAGAGTTGTCATGTATACAACATCTAGCCTACAAGTAGAAGAGAGATGTACAGTGACTACGAGAAATATGCAATGAATATTATGATGTCCTCTCAAATGTCGATGATTAATAAGCAAGTAAAGATCACATTTCATTACAAAAACTGAGAGTTAATGTACAAAAAAAACATAATAACCTGATGACCAGTTTACATGAGAAGGTCAGTGATGAATACAAGCATCCACAAACAAAGACAGGAGATTAGTTAGTGCACTACGATCCACCTACAAAAAGCAACAAGTAGTGCACGACAGTCTACCTGTATGAAGTAGCAAAAAATTCTATTCAGAAGCTGCTACGCCCCGCCACCGGATTCGTAATTTCTATGCAAGCGGACAGAAGACGTCTACGAATACTTTTAAAATACCCCCGCACGTGCACCGTAGTTTGTATACACATAGGTACACTAAAAGGGGTAAAAGCAATCATGAAACCCGCAAGGGCCCTGGCAAGCATGTTATTCGTACACACGTGACGTCCAGCGATGCTGCGCGGGTTATTAAATTTGGATTCGATCCTTCTAAGTAGATAAAAGGAGTTGACAGGGTTCAATTATAAAATGTCATCAAACACCCGCATGGGCGCCGACGAGCGTGTTATAAATACACACGTGACGCCTAGGGATGTTGCGCAGGTCAATAAGTGAATTCAAGTTCAAACTCGATCCTTTTATACGGATCAATAGGAGTCGATAAGGTTCAAACCTTCAAATGAATACACAGTTGTGGCAATCGGTGTATTTGTTTTAATACATTCATATTAGGCCTGCAAGGCTTATGATCAAGAGAATTCACAAACAAAGGTATGAAGCCTACAAAACCCGATCCTCTGTTAACAGCCAGACATAATCGACAAGGTTCAAGCTTCAAATGGAAATAACCCCTAACACTCCGATGAGGGCCATGTTGATTGCTTATCTCAACCGGAGGGGTTCACAAATACTTTCAAATGCCTCCCAAAAGTTCATTCCAAACATAAAAAATCCAAAAATTCCAAAATCATCAAAATCCAAAAATATTTAAAATTGAAATATACTATCAATCGCTTAAAGCAAAATCCATCCACCCTCCGCAACAATTAGCCGAGGTGGACAAATTAAAACTACTTCAGCTCACATAGAGTAATGCCTAGTTGAAAATATCACTAGGATTCATTCTCAAACAATCTCCTGCCAGTAAGGACGTGGTATGTGTACTCTAACCGGCGGTTTTGTCGTCAAATGACACCGCAGGATAAACAGTTATGACCCGGGGTCCTCTGAACCAAGTTTTTTTGCCGCCAAATGGCACCACGAAATACCGGTTATGGCTAGAGCTAATACGCTCCTTAATGACATCAAATCATTGAGATATGAATCAATATGATATGATTGATAGGGCACAAAGCCCTCTGTTAGCTAAGGTGGATTTAAATTTGTCCCCTTAGGCAAATACCCATCCCAAGTCTATAAGGTTCCCTTGGACGAAGCAACCCATGGCTGCCAACAAGGATCCTTCTGTCAGGTTGGGTCGACTACCTCCTCTGACTAAGTAGACCAGGGACCATGATGGCCCTGGATGACGGAACAATGGGATCTTGATCGGGTCTATCATCCATTCCCCAACCATCCGCTTTAAGTCCAAGATGGTGCAATATTCAATTTTAAATATCAAATCTTACAATCCTCCAAATTTCCAAATTCTCCAACAAATCTAAACCTCTTGCTGCTACTATATGCCAGATAACACGTATATCTACGTATCTGATTGACGACTAGCCTTAATCGAAAGCTCTCTCTCGTTATCGGGAGAGGTAATTAACTATAGGGGCTTGCGCCTATAGGAAACCAGAACTCAGATCATAAAGTCCTCACAAAATGAGGGCGAAATCTCTGGGTAGTGTCTTATCTACAAACCCAACTACCTTCCAAAATTTACCTCGGAACTTATTCCATTAAAACTCCCTCGTAAAAGCAAAAAAGCAAAACAACAGCGGGCGGAGGCCGGGGTCGAATTTTCGGAGCCCACACTTATGAGAGAGCTTGAGAGAGAGAATTAGAGAATTTGGTGGAGCCTAGGAGAGGCCACCCGTCGTACCCAACAGTCACCACCGGTGGCTCTTGGTTCTCCTCCCTTTCCCCTCCCTTCCCCTTACCTCCACTGTCGGCCAACCTTGTCCTCACGTGAGCCCCTCCTCTCCACTTCAAAACCCACAGTCCAATCTGCTTCCCAAATCCCTCACCCGAGCCCCAATTCCTCCCCTTCCAATTCCACGGCCAAGCCCCACCCGAGCCCTCAATACCACCGGCTCTAGCCTCTTCCCCACCTCCTTGTGATTTACTATTTTGGTTGGGACTAATTTAGGGATTAATTTGAATTTAAAATTATTCAAATTTAAATTTCAAATCATTTCCTAATTTAGTTAATCTATTTTAGGAAAATTCCTAATTAAAATCCATTTGAATTTGAAATTTAAATTGGATTGAATTATTTTCTTTCCTAATTCTTTAAACCAAATTAAGAAGCCTTAAATAGCCTCATTAAATCCTCCCCCTCCCTCTATAGCTGCCGGCCCCCATCATGGGTTCCAATTAGGAATTATTTCCTAATTCCCCCACCTCCTCTATCAGAAACAATTCAAAGCCCTCATCCCACCTTGGCCGAAATTCCCATTGCCCCCTTTTTAATTATTTTCTTTCCAATTGATCTCCTCTTCTATTTGGAAATATTTCCAAATCTCCACCCCTCTCTCTACCCGCCGGCCCCCTCTTCCTTTTCTTCCTCTTCTTTAATTATTCCCAATCAAAGGGAATTAATTAAAGGGAGGATCACAGCAAATCTCCTCACCTAAATCCAAACTTATTTCAGATTTATTACTCTCTCCCTCCATAGCTTTCCACCTTGCAAAAACCTGAAATTTATTTCAGATTTTGGCCTTGGCTCTTCTCCCTTTCAAATTGCAAGAGGAACTTCTTCCTCTTCACCAATCTTCAAGGGCACCACCAAGTGGGAAGAGTTTTGCCACCAAGCACCCATGAATGACGGATCCGACTACTGAGTATGGCTTGACTTGGGACGAGGACGGTTTCACCGATATCCTACACTCAACCTTCTTCGACGTGAATCCAAGGATTGATCACACCGTTGAGGACTACGTGGAGCGTATTCTGGACACCTTAGTGGAAGCAATTGACGAGCACTTCGAAGGCGTCGAGTGGAGGATCTCCACCACTCATTGACGAAGGTTTCTCTTTCTCCTTTCATTACATTTCCTAAATCTAACTTCTCTCGGAATTGATGACAGTCATGAAGGACAACTCCACGCCGCTCATGCTAAGCTTAGTAAACGTAGGGCTTGAGTGCACCTTTATGCTTTCTAATTCTTATTGTTAGATTAGGGATTTTTTTGAAAACTACTACTTGCCATTGTTTTGTTTTTCTATTTATTTTGAAAAGTTTCAAAACTCTTGTCCTGTGATTTAGCCTAAGCGGGTGTGACCCCTATTTTGTTTTGATTCATTGTTTTAAATTGCTAGTAGTTTTGTTCTATGATTATTCTAATCTCGAGTCGTGCAAAATCCTATTGAACTAATAGCATTGCATACTTAGTCCTGCATCAGTTAGGGCTTTGGTTCATTCAGGTCGTGAAATGTTTACAACTCTAGTAGAAGAATTTTACTTTTCTAATGTGTAGTCTATGATCTTTAACTGTGATAATGAGACAACTTTCGATATTATAAGTAGCATTACTTTTATAAAAGAATCAAACATATCAAAGTAGGTTGTCACTTCATAAGAGATGCAGTCTTGTAAAAGAAGATCATTACTCCTAACATCTCTAGTGAG
The DNA here is from genome assembly GCA_022539455.1 of Dendrobium nobile. Lineage (NCBI taxonomy): Eukaryota > Viridiplantae > Streptophyta > Magnoliopsida > Asparagales > Orchidaceae > Dendrobium > Dendrobium nobile. The sequence continues at coordinate 15,846,698 of CM039735.1, forward strand.
GAACAATTGACTGATATCATTGCTAAAGCTTTCATGTCTCTTGATTTTTTTCAATATTTCTAACAAGCCGAAACTTATTGCTATGTATGGTCAAATGGTAGAGGGATTGTTATTGTAGGAAAATAACTAGATTGTAAAGTGTTATCGTTACAAAGTACTAGAGTGATGATACATTTTCTTTTTATGTTTTTATATCTCTAAAGTGAAGATAACACTTCTTTATTTTCTTCCTCTTGTACTTATCTTGTATATTTATATATTGGAAAATCCTCTCAGTCAACAATACACAACACTTCTCTCTTCCAACATAGAGAAAGTTCTTGGAGACTAGTTCTGATGTAGAACGAAGGGTGGTTGGTTAATTAATTTTCTGAAGTGGATGTCCAATTGGGGAATTAATTAATTTAGGATGGAGAAAAAGAAATGGGGGCCGGTCGAAGGAGGGGAGAGAAGTGTCTAAGTTCAATGAATGTAGTAAGAGGTGTCTAGGTTTGATGAATGTAGGAAGATGTGTCTAGGTTCGATGAATGTAAGAATTTTGAATTGATTCACAATCAAATTCAAATTTAATCATTCCTTGATTGAGGGAAGACTTTCCAAAATTAAACTAAATAATTTAGAAAAGAATTTTGAATTTGAAATAGGAGGGAATCAAATTCAAAATGCTGAAATTGAATTTCCCTCCAAAAACTGCAGCCCAACCTAAACCTTATCCACTCCTAGCCGCCAGCTTTAGCCCCACCTTTTCCCCTCCTAAATTTATTCTTTCCTAAATTAAGTCATTTTAGTTTTGATAAGTTTTTGAATTCAAATTCAAACAAATTTAAAATTTCAAATTCTTTCTTAAATTATTTAGTTTAATTTTGGAAAGTCTTCCCTCAATCCAGGAATGATTAAATTTGAATTTGATTGTGAATCAATTTAAAATTTCTACATTCATCGAGCCTAGACACCTCTTCCTACATTCATCAAACCTAGACACTTCTCTCCCCTCCTTTGGCCGGCCCCCATCTCTTTCTCTCCCTCCTAAATTAATTAATTCCCCAATTGGACATCCACTTCGGAAAATTAATTAACCAACCCCCCCTTCGTTCTACATCAATTTGATATTCATGGTTGCCCGGGATGTGAACTCGACGGAGTCGAGCACTTTTCTATCCCGTGAGAATGATGTGGACATCCAACCGTCCATGCCTATCCGAGGAGCTGAAGATCGACGGTCTTGATCGTCCTATGTTATCTTTAATTTTTATTTTAATTATGCATTTTCCATTTTTACTCTTACTTAATGGTCTAATCTTATGTAAGCCCTAGGGACATAATCGACTTATTTTAGTGTCTTTTATTTTTGAGGCCTATATATAAATGTCCTTGCTAGTGTAATGATATGATGGAGTTTTAATAAAAAAAAATTTGTTCTGCACTTTTATTCTTTGGGAGGACGTTAGTGAGAATCCCTATGGAGGGAATCGTAATTTCCACCAGCCGCATGATGGGTCAGGGATTGTGGCTTGAAGTCCCTTGGTGAACGGCAACGCATCACCTGTCAGTCTTCGGAAGAGTCCAAGGTTCGCGGTTCTATCTTTTTTTTTTCTTCTCTTTGTTTTGATTTTCCTTATTTCCCTAAACCGTCACCTCTTCAAGCCCTCTACGAAGGTGCCGATTTTCTCACCCCATCACCTCTCCACCACAAGTTGTCGTTTCTCCGCCCAACACGCCCACCCCAACCGCCGGCTAGCTCAATCCCAAACCCTACCGCCACCTAACCCTAGCACAAACCTCCAAATCGCCAGCCACACCACCCCTCCCATTGGATCTAAATTTTCATAGCCTTCATTACTTTCGTAAAATTAATCATGGTAAATTTTGAAAGAGAATCAATTTAATTTTGAATCAATTTCAAATTTGAATTCTTTTCTAATTTAACCTGAATTATATTTGGAAAGTTTCTAAATCAAGTCAATATTTTTTGAATTTAAATTGAAAGATATATGAATAATAAATTTCCTTTAATTTAATTGATCTTATTTAGTAAACCATTTGAAATCTTCCCTACCTTTCTCATCCCATTAATTCTTTCCCACTATTGCTCCCAATTAAACCCCTTCCTAATTTAGCTCCCTTTAATTTTGGAAGCTATTTAAATTCATACTCATTTGAATTTGAATTTGAATTTTATTTCTTAAATGAGGAAACCTATTTAAAGAAGCCCCCTCAAATCATACTCATTTGACTTTTAATTAGGATTTAATTCAAAACCTTTCCTTAATTAAAATTCATATGTGGGAAAGTCTTTAATTCCTCAAATCAATGTCCCCATCTTTTTGCTTGGCCCTCTCTATTCTACATCAGTTTGGTATCAGAGCATGGTTGCGCACCTGGAATGCGAACTCGACGGAGTCGAGCTCTTTTCTACTCCGGGAGAATGATGCGGACATCCAACCATCCATGATTGTCCGAGGAGTTGAAGATCGACAGTCGTGATCGTCCTACGTTATCTTAAATATTTATTTATAATTTTTATTTTAATTATGTTTTTTCCATTTTTACCCTTACTTAAGGGTCTAATCTTATGTAAGCCCTAGGGGCATGATCGACTTATTTTAGTTTATTTTATTTCTGAGGCCTATATATAAAGGCCCTTGTTAGTGTAATGATATGATGGAGTTTTAATAAAAAAAAATTGTTCTGCACTTTTCTTCTTTGGGAGGACGTTAGTGAGAATCCCTATGGAGGGAATCGTAATTTTCACCAGCCGTAGGATGGATCCGGGCTCGTGGCTTGAAGTCTCTTGGTGAAGGGCAACGCATCACCCGTCAGTCTTCGGAAGAGTCCAAGGCTCACGGTTCTATCAAAAAAAAAAAAAGATTGTAGTCCCTAAGGACCTTTGTGTTTCTGTTGTAAGCTTCTCTTTGGAAGTCCGGTACTCCGGTGCTAACTGAATCTGTTCAGCAAATTTAGTAGTCCAATTAACTCAACTGGTGTAGTTTTTGGAAATTGCCTGGCTCTGAAATTCCTGTTGTCTGGTATGTCTGGTGCCATTTGCTTTCTGGTTGTTGAAAATAATTATTTATCAGTTCAAATAGCTCAAAACTGGAGACATTTATATGATCTTTGTATAAGATTTCTCTCAAAGAGTACCATGTATATCAATCATTAACTTTTCCTAGTTCTTTTAAACAGGGGTCTAACTTCTGTATTAGAACTCAACATTGCACTTGTTTCGGCTGTATTAGATATGGTTTCTAGGCCAATGGCCTGGGGCGTATCAATGGAAATGGGACTCAAGTATCCGTTTGCCCATGCTTATTTTCCCACTAACTTTCAGGAACTACTGGGCGTGTTGAATGGACCTATCTCATGTAATAATTTTGTGGATTTGGTTCATCATATTAAATTAGCAGTTATTTGTACAGAAGCATCCTTGGATCCAATTGATGATAATTCTACCTGGTACATGCAAAACTCTAGATGGCTGATTTTTTTTTTTTTGTATTGACAATTTGAGCTTTTGTATTGCAGGTCAGTACTAATGAAATTTCCTACCTGGTTCTATTTTGCAACTGTGTTGATCTTCTATTATGAAGATATGCAAGATTCTTTTATTTCAAAAGTTATTTCTAATGAAAGGAAATTAGATCTGAATGAGTCATTTATTTTATACCTTTCATTTGTTCTGCGCCCAGTTGACAAAGGCCATCGTGAAAGACTTGCCGAACATTTACTCGAACTATCAAGGTCTTGGAAGTTAGCAAGCAGAGCAATTTCTAGCTATGAACAATGCTCCTTTGTAGGTGGCCATAATAAGGTTCCACTTAGCTGGAGTAAGAAGCTCAAAATAAGTAAGAATTGTGATGACAAGCTTTCTCTGGCAGCACAGAAATGTAGTTTTGCTGCACTAGCATCGTGGCTCATAGAATTTGATGGTGTATGTGTTGAATCATGGATCAAGCCTTTCATTAGATACAAGCCAGCTGATTCAAAAGGTGAAGAAAAGGCCTCGACAAGGCCGGCAAAGTTAGCTAATAAAATTCCTCTTGGCATATTGATATTGTACCCGGATATTCTAAGTGACAGGGAATGTGAACTGCTACTTTACTATGCCACTACTGGTGAAATATTGCAGCATGAAGAAAACCAAATGAAGATCAGTAACTATCATGAGCGTGAAACTACTTTTTGTTATGGAAGTGATGGAAGAAAGTGGGCATTTGATGGAGCTTGCCTTGTATTTTCATTGTTTGACATTGTTGAGGAGATGTCAGTGATGTTGTTTGACTGTGAAGCTACCAGGCTTGATTTTATCTGCCATTTGAAAGGAAAGGTTTGCAACTACTTGCTTAGATGTGTTGAAATGCTGCTCCAGCTCTGTATTCAGCAGTTAGTTGAAGTCAGTGGCAGGGTTGGTTTACTTGATCTTTTCAGGAGATTGATCCAGTGGAAGCAGCAAGGACGAGAAGTTTTTACGGGCTGTGAAAAATTTCATGATCTGGTTGATGGATTTGAAAAGAACTTTTTAAAATCGACGGAGCTTGAGGAAGCAATTTAAGATTTCGAGTCATTGCATTTTCTATGGTCAGATGTAAATGCACATAATCTTTTGACAGTTCTGTGGTTTTCCATCGAAAGTGACTTAAATTGAATCAAAGATTTAAGCTTGCAGTTTTTCTAAGATTGATATTTTGAGTACTAGTCAATTCAACTAAGTGCAGGAATGTAACAGCAAGAAACTCTTCATTTTTCTTTGTTTTCTTTTTGGTTGATCAAGGAGTATAGGCTGTCACTGTCTGTTTTACAAATATAATTTACTAAATTCATCATCAGAGTGGATGGGGATATAACTTTTAGTGTATGTGCTAGTCAAGTAGTTATATTTGTTGACCTCATTTTCTAATTGAAATATATAATCGTCGTCACCTCATTCTTTTGGAATCAAATCGAGGCAAGTTAAATCGAGCTGAATTTGATCAAAGAAAATTAAATGGCGGCGACTGGACTCGTGTTGCAAGTCAGATCAAATTAATTCGAGTTAAATTAACCCAATCAAACTAGATCAACTCAAATCCAATTTAAAAAAGCCAAATCGGTTCAGCTTTCCCCTTTCAATCTTTCCCAAATCAAACAAAACCTGATCCAATAGCTGGGTTAGTTGAAGTACAGCAGCTTGCTGCACATTCTTGTGCCATTTTGCACGTTCCCTGGTTGCTGTAGAGTTCTTGGGGGTAGGATAATATTATCAGTGCATCTCGACCATCAAACACTACATCATGAGGTAGCATAGTAATTTTAGATCCCAAGCCTGGCGCAGTAGAGAGAATGAAAGAGAGAGTATAGGGCAGGGAGCTCTGTTTCCTTCATTTTCTTTCCTATTGCTTGTGAATCCTCCTAGAGAGCGAGAGAGATGGATGAGAGGGGATGTTCGTTGGGCATTTTGAGAAGCTAAGGTAGAGAGTTTCACTCTTCCCCTTAGCAATCGAGAGCTGGGTTTGGTTTTTCTTGGAGAGAATGGCGAAGAGCTGGATTCGGTCCTCTTCGAAGATCGAGAGCAACGGCAACTGGGAGTTTGATCCTTCTCTCAAAATCGAAAGCAAGGAAGGGAGGTTCATTGCCGGCATTGGTTTACTGCTAGAATCGAGCAAACTGCTGTGAGTGCAGTTTGCTTCCTCCTATAGCCAATAAACAGCACATTGAGGTTTACTTTCTCACTCTTCTCTTCTAGAAATCAGATAATAGTTAAAAAATGGCTGCTATGATTGATTTTATTTCCTCTTAGAATCAATCAAATCCAGCAGCTATAATGTTTTTTATATTTCTTCCAAAAAACAAAAATCGGTAGATATAGCTCTGAGGAATTTCATTTGTTTTAGCAATCACATTACATTTTACTAAATACATTTGTAATTTAAAGTATTCCATATCTTAGCTAAATGTCAATGACAATGGAAGAGTTGATGAGAGGGAGATTTTGGGAACATCAGAATCATTCTTTATAAGTTAGATGAATAAGTGAATTACGACAATGTTTTGTATTAATCATTGGTTCAATGCACCATTACCAATAGTATAAATGATGTTTGCATTAATACCTAGTAAGAAATATTATAGGCACACTTGATATCAATGAATTATGGCTATATTGGAGAATTAACATGTATGTCCGTGCTTTGAAATTATGTGTACATTGATATCAAGTGATCATGGATATATTGGAAAGTCTATATGCACATTTTTGTCCCAACATCATGTATACATTCAATGCAAAAAGTTCACGATTATATTAGATGCATATATGTGTTTTGTGCTTCAATGTTATATATATATATATATATATATGCACGCACCTTGGTCCATTTTAGGTTAGTTGTTCCTTAGGATCATATTGTACTTTCTTTAGGGTTCTTCTTTTTGTAGCCTTGTATAGTCATTGATTATAGTTGTTCATTGGTTTACCCATAAATAAGTGTATAAGGTTGTAATAGTTGAGAAGACAAGAAATATTGCAGAAGCCTAGCTCCTCAAGAATCCCGAGATCTATAAATCAAACAAGATGAAGACTAATCTCAAATACTTGTAGTTGAAGTTTGCAACCAAGAATGCAATACTTAGTGGCTATGTTGTCTATTAATGTTTGACAACAAGATGTCAAATTTAGTCAAGACTACTACAGCTTAAAAGGAATATGGGATGACCTTCAATATAACACCTGTCGCAACAATCAAACTACTTGGTTTCCATGTTTCTTTTAGGCTTCATCATTCTCTCAAATATTCAAGTTTAATTGATTTTTTACTTTGTTAACAGGAAGATTTCCACCTTTTTACTATAATCACACTTCGCTTACCGCTATAACAAGTGGTTTTCATTGTGCTGGTGGATGTTGTGGCCAAGTTGATGAACACAATCATTGTCACAACTCTTTCCCACATTATCACCGATGTCAGAGGACAAATCAATCATCTATGACACTCTTAGATGTCCATTTTCTAGCCGTAAGCAAAAATATTTTGTTGAGAGAGTCATCTTAGATGGTTTGGTCACATAAAACGGGGGCCTTCCAATAACCGGTTAGAAAAGTAGAGGTATTAGACTTGACTTATGTTAAGAAAGGTAGTGATAGACCTAAAAAGACTTGGTTAGAAAATATTAGAAATGATCTTGCTTTATTAGATCTAAACAAGAATTTTAGTTTTAACAAGCATAATGGAGAAAAAGGATTCATGTAGCTGACCTCGCGTAGTGGGACAAAGACTTGATGATATTGTTGTTGTTGTGGTGGTGGTAATTTTTGCTGTGATCCTTAGTAAATCTCACTCTGTGAGGCTTATTTTGAATTGTCAGTTTATCCTAACATAAAATATTGTTTTTGTAGTTTTTACATGGCAATGCAACTCCAGCATTTTGATTTATTTATTTAAAAACGTTTTGTTGTGAGTTATAAAAGCATGAAGTTAGTGAATAATAGCATAGGTAGGGTTAAAGGTGCAAAATTGAGATTACATGAATTCGAATGTATTGTTGGTACATGGTGTTTTAATGAGAATGAAAAATTGAGTTTTTATTTCTTGATACATGGATTTAAATCAATGAAAGATCTCAAAGCAACAATATTATGTAAGCGAACTCATGTAACATATAAAAAATTTATCAATATAGGTTACAAAATAGTGGAAGCTCTGGTGAATGAGGATTGAACTAAGACCTTAGATGTCTGAGTAAGTTAACTCGAAGGGATGTGAATGACTAATGCAGATGTTAGACTTGGCTAGATTGGTTCAATCGAACCAGTCTCCAAGCGGGCGGTGGCGAAGGCAATAGAGCGAGCTGGTGAGTGGCCGAACCTCATGAACGAGCGAACCAATGCGATCGAAAGTGAATATACACAACCCTTCGTAGGAGATGACTCATTTTGCTCTATCAAATAAAGCTGTACGAACAAGAGAAAGGAAAAGATGGGAGTAAGGATCGAGAGAAAGAAAAGGAATTTGGGAGAGAGAGATTCATGCTTGAGAATTTTTATTGCCTCCTCCCACCTGACGCATCTCTACGTTCGGTATGCCGTGATAACGCGACACCTGGCAGCCAACTTTACCCGATACCCGACCCGGCGAAGATTGGGTATATGGCACGTGCGAAATTTAAAACTGACGGCCCGACCAACGGACCCGAATATTATCGCGCGGAACCGAAAAAAATGGCTTTGTTTTCAAACAAACCTTACCGTCTTTCACTTCAGTCATCATTCGCTTGGATATACTTCATCTTCTCCAACCAGCGCTTCTTCTTCTTCCAATTCTGTGAAGTTTCAAGCTCTGCATATCTGCCTTTACGATGCCTCAGGTTAGTTTCTTCTTCTTCCATATGTATGGTAGGGTTTACCGAGCGGTACCGAGCAGTACACCGAGCGGTACTGCTCGGTATTGGAATATGATGGTAGTTGTAAGCCATAATGGTACGTGTAAGCTTGGTTAACAGCTAGGTATTGCTCGGTACCGAGCTGTACCGAGCATTATAAAACTCGGTATTGCTAGGTATTTGCCGACAATGGTCGGTATAAGTCATTAATGGTAGCACTCCTCTTCTTTTTGTAATATTTAGGGTTATGCTTTACCTTGCGATACCGAGCATTATAAAACCGGTATTTGCTAGGTATTTGCCGACAATGGTCGGTATAAGTCATTAATGGTAGCACTCCTCTTCTTTTGTAATATTTAGGGTTAGGGTTTACCTTGCAGTACCGAGCATTAATAACACTTGGTATTGCTCAGTATTGCTCGGTACCGATCTGAACCGAGCATAAATATTAGTCGGTATTGCTCGGTACTGCTCGGTACTGCTCGGTACCGATTTGTACCGAGCATAAATATTAGTCGGTATTGCTCGGTACTGCTAGGTATCGAGCTGTACCGAACAGAAGTAATAGTCGGTATTGCTCGGTATTTGCCTATAATGATCGGTATTAGTCATTAATGGTACGTAACTGGTCGGTGCGAGTCGATACCGAGCTGTACCGAGCATTGCTAACAGCCCGGTATTGCTCGGTATTAGCCGTTAATTGTACGTATTGGCTTATCTAACAGCTCCGTAATGCTCGGTACCGAGCATTATTAACAGATCGGTACTGCTCGGTATTAGCCATTAATGGTACGTATAGGCTTATCTAACACTCGGTATTGCTCGGTACTGCTCGGTATTGAGCAGTACCGAGCAATATTAGCACTCTGTTTTGATCGTTATTAGTTATTAGCATTACTAACGATTGATGTTACGCAGGGATATACTCCAAAGATTCATTTCCGATGCCGGACTTCGACTTTTAGAGAAGTCTGTAATGTACTTGTTAAGAGGTTTGGAGATCCTTTGGTTGATAGGCTGCGTCAGTTGCAAATCAGCCAGTTCCTCAGGCTTCCTCTGATGCCTCAAAATGTTCCACTGATACATATGCTATTGTCGAAGTGGGATATGAAGTCCGAAAGTTTCATCATTAAAGGACAAAGTCTAAAATTCACATCTGATGAAGTTGCATTACTGATCGGCATGCCAAATAGGGGTATTATTTTTGAAATTGGCAGTGGCAGATCTAGTGGCAAAACATCAAATGACATTCGCCACGACATTGAGAGATTGGATAATAGCACTCCAATGGATGATCTCGTGAAATGCTTCGTCCTTTACCTCTTATCGAACATTTTTTATCCAACGGCTAACTTTCGGATACCATTAGCCATCTTGGAACTTCTCAACAATCTTGATATGTTTAATCAGTACAATTGGCCTGAATCAATTAGGGGTTTCCTAGTTGAAGAATTCAACGTTGTTGCTACAAAACAAGCCAAGGGATTTGCTTTGGGTATGTAAACGGTTTTGTAATGATTTTAATTGTGAGTATTGTTTGTTTGTTCAATAAATGCTTGATTAGTGTACAAAATCTATAACAAAATTAAATTGCCTTTATTTCTACAGATTTGGTTACTTGAACATACAACAGTTCATACTGTACAGGATGATCTATCCCGGCCTCGTTTTACTCGCTGGGATGGTAACTTTATTTACACTGAGAAAGAAGTTATGCAGATATTTGATAACCTTCAAGATGATAACGTATGTTCACTACATATTTTAATTCAATTGTCTCGTAAAAATATATTTGTTAATGGTTAAATTGGATGTAATGTTATATTTTTTGCAGATAATTAAAGAATTGCAAGGAATAACTGAGGATGAGAAGGTTTTATTGCTTCCTCTTTCTCCACCAGGCAGTCCAAGTAGGGTAGCTTTCAACACAACTGCCGAGTCAACTCCACCCACTCCTGCTTCTCCCGTGCAGTTGTCAAGTCCACCCAAACATGACTCAGCTCCACCAACTCCAGTCAGTCCAGTACGGTTTTCAAGTCAAACTAAACCTGATTCATCTGCAATTCCTGAATCTAGACATGTTGATGATGAAACTAACTTGGGAATATTAAATAAATCAATATACGAGCTGTTCAACAAGCACAACTTTATGAAGAAGAAGGTAGCAGAGGTCGAAGCAACCAATCACATACTTGAACAGTGCATACATTTTTTGGAGGACTCTGTGTTTGATTTGGAAAAGAAAATTTTGAATTTGAAAGAACAAATTAAAAAGAAAGACCGGTTCTTGATGCAGTTCTTTGAAGAACAATTTCCTTCTTATTTTAAAACTTACAAGAAAGAAATGTGTGCTAGTTCTTCTTTATCTCCGACTGTATCTGAACAGGACACGACCTTGAGTGAGTATGAGGTCGATCTGTCAATACTGACAGGGATTGCAAAAAGAGTTCAGAGGAGAAATGATCGGAAAAGAAAACTTGTATCCACACCTTTCACTACGGGTGTGTTAGGAAGAAGAAAATGAAAAAAAAAATTTGCATCCAAAGAGGACTTAGGTAATGCAATTGCAAGTGATCGTCCAGATAAAGCACCGGAAAATGCTCCAGTTCATACACCAACTCCTGCACCACAACCTCCAACGGAACCTACACCAACAAGTCCAACTGTAATTGCACCAGCACCTGATACAGCTCCTATAGCCGCAGCCTCTCCTAGAACTGTTAGTGAACCAGAATAAGCAAATGTTACTGAAGTTGAACTGCCTGTTGTTAAAGCAATTGTTGTTTATGAAGTTGATGAAAATAAAGAAATTCCAATGACTCCTGCAGCTGAAATGTTAGATTTTCCTGGCAGAGCCTTAATTAGTGAAGATAAATGCCTCATAATCGATAATGCCCTTAAACAATTCAAGTTTAAGTGAGTACTCGATTTTATACCAATTCGACCTTTACTGTTCGGTACAAGTCGGTATTACAACATTTGTACTCGGTATTATAATATTTTCAAGCGGATAACATTTTTATTTTTATTTTTATTTATACAGGAGTGATTCTATCTTCGAGGTTGGAATTATAGCAATTTATAGAATCCAATTGGATGAATTATTAATGTCGGAAGAGCTTGATAATAACCACATAGACGCGTTTGGTCATTTATTAACGCAGAAGGAAGCAGCATGTCCTGGTCGTAATCAACCTTTTCTATTTGTTTCAAGCTTCCATTGGGTTAGTAGTTAACATTGTTGTTTTTATTCGGTTAAACCATGTTCGAATTAATCACACTACTTCTTTCTTCTTAACCAGCTTTACTACAAACAATACAATGAATCGAACACAAGAACGTTCGTATCTCATATAGACAAAACCCTTATTAGTAGTGTAAATTTGATCTTCGTTCCAATAATATACGAGAAACATTGGACGCTTCTACTTTGCAACTTGTTAAAAAAACGGTGGGAGTTTTATGATTCATTACCGAAGAAGACACATAAAGCGATACTCCCAGAAGTTGTAAGTAACAACTAATTTTTTTGTTATCATTTCTACTATTAACATTATTCTATGTTAATTTGATTTTGGTTATCCAGATTTCTCATTTCTACAAAGACACGGAGGATGCCTTCGACAAAGATATAACGACATGGCCAATCAAAGGATTTAGAAACGTGCCGACACAAAATAATAGCGTCGATTGTGGAATGTATCTTTGTAAATATATGGAAGTTCTAATACAACAAGAACCAATTAAATGGTATCGATATTTGAACTGGGATTCTAATATACCATTGTATAGGGCTGAATTTGCTTATGACTTGCTATGTACTAAAAAACAATAGATTATTAAAGAAATGTTTAACTGTGATTATCTTGTGAGATTTTTTTTTAAAACAAAATGGTGCGCAGTAGTGAAAAAAGGAACAATACCGAGCAATGTGCTGCTCGTTATAGCTCGGTATGCCGCCAAATAAGCTCGGTACAAACCCAATAACGATCGGTATAGCTAGGTATGCATAGGTATTGTCACGACCCGACCCGACCGGGACGGATCCTGCCCGCACCGGGTCGCGACCAGCATAAAACAAACAGACCAGGATCTGGCTTTGGAATTTGTTTTGGAACTGATTCTTCCAAATATTTCAACTCAAAAACAGACACACAGAGCTACTATGAAACATCAAATGCAGCGGAACTAATCATCTATATTTTCTTTCTTTTCCTCAAAACAATCATGTACAAATACAGCTTATGGCTTTTAGACAGAAAGAAAGACAGAACAGAAAAGCCATGACTGTACAAAAATCAAAAGAACAAAATACCTATCATAGATCAGACTCTGAACTCTACTCCTGGACTTCCTTCCCTTTCCCAGAACCTGAAAACCACCAGAAAACAAGAGTGAGCTCAACAGCTCAGCAAAGCGACAAACCTCCAATCAAAATCCTCAGAATCCACATCAAACACATCAGACCAAATCCAATCAGAATATTCGTACAGAGATCAGAATCAGACAGATCAGAACAAACAGATCAACAGAATCGTACAGATCAGAACAGAACAGATACGAACATATATTAAATCAGAACAGATACAGATACGGACATATATCAAATCAGAACAGATACGGACATATCAAATCAGAACTGAGTCATACGGATCAAATCAACAGAATCAGAATCGTACAGAAATCAGAAATTCAGATCATATCGGAACAGACAGAATCGTGTCAGAATCGTACCAGAATCATATCATACAGATCAGATCAAATTATATCGTACGGAAATCAGAAATCATAATAATTCAGAACATAACACAAGTCAGAACAGATTCCCTGACACTGACAGAATCTCAACGGATTCTGGTCCCTTATGCCTCCCTTCCTAGACACTAACAGAATCTCTCGGATTCTGGCCCCTTATGCCTCCCTTTGTGCTCATGGCACCAGAACAGATGTGCTTATAGCACCAGAACAGATTTCATCGGATCCAGAACAGAACAGATATCAGATTTCAGATTGAGCTCATTTCAGATTTCCCAGACACTAACTGAATCTCTTAGGATCCAGGCCCCTTATAACTCCCTTTTTATAGCATATACAGATAGCATATCAATTTAGAAGAAATCCGGACAAATTCAGAAATCAGACAAAAATCAGGCAGCACAACGGCTGTATACGGAATTTACACAATTTTCCTGAAAAATCACAGAATACCAAATTTGCACAGAATGTAGATAACAACATTTCAAGACTTTAATTCTACTGCCATAACAATTTTAGACTACACAGAAAAATACAGTCAAAATAAAACACCGTCGAATTCAAAATACCCGGACAAAAATCTCCAGAAAATAACCAAAATGTGCACACTCGGCACGTCAATAACATACGGAAAATCACGCGGTAAAAACTGAACAAGACGGGAAATACGGACGAAAATCACGAACAAAATCAATTCCGGACCGATAATACCGCCAAACACGACGGTTCTGAAAATTGAGAAAGGCGAATTGTGCCTTACCTTGCGTAAAGCAATATCTTGAACAGTCTTGTCGGACGAAAACGGACCGGCGTCGCCCGAATATCAACTTTTCTAAATTTTCCCTCAACCTTCTCTCTCCTCGGCTGATTTTAGATATTTTTATGATTTTCTCTCTCTTCAAAATGACTTGATTTCAGCTTTAAATTCCTCTGATCGGCCCGGCCGATCGCACGATCGTCCTGAACGATCAGACCAAATCCACATCGTCCTGGGACGATTTCTCAGGACGATAATTAATTTCCTTGGACGATAAAAACCTCTATTCTCTGACTTGTGTCATCCACAGATCGTCCCGGGACGATCCCAGATCGGCCCAGACGATCCCTACAGGAATCATTCCTGGAACTTCTGGACATAAAACTGGAACAAAAATTGCACTTATCATTCCGGGATGATCCAGATCGGCCCGGACGATCCTGGAGCAGATTTTGATATTACAGGTATGGCTCGGTATAGCTTGATATAAATGGCTCGGTATAGCTCGGTATAGCTCGGTATAGCTCGGTATTGATCGGTATAGCTCAGTATAGCTCGGTATATAGGTCGGTATGGGTCGGTATATCTCGGTATATAGGTCGATATGGGTCGGTATAGGTCGGTATGGGTCGGTATAGCTCGGTATGTTTGAAATTTTTCAGTTACAAAGACAATGTCGATCGGTATTGCTCGGTATCAGCCTTAATATCTCCGAAATCACATATACATTCAGAAGGTCATATTAATGATATAAATTAAATGCAAAATTTACTGATTACATGAAAGACGATTGACTACCTGAATCTGGATTTGTAAAGTGTAAGCTTGTGGGAGGAATCGTGGAGGTTTGTTTACATTTTTTGGGCTTCTTTTTCTCCCAGTGATCCTTCAATCTTGCGTTTGAAACGCCCTTGGGCCGACATTTCTTTGGATCTTTAATAGTTTCAGTCCAACATCCAGAATTTGGTATGTTTTTTCTACCAAGCTTTATGGAATGAATTTTTGCAGCCAAAGTACTCAAGTCGTCTATGACACACTTCTCAGCCTCTTTATTACCTTGTGCTTCTGTGCTAATTTTATATGCAAAACAGCATACATAATTTCTGAAAATCAAGTTGCCATCACCCGAAATAAGTTGACAGACGTTACTACAAAGACTTTGGATCTTACCTCCAGAATATAAATCTTTTCGAGCATTCATTGACCATCTTGGGAGTAAATATTTATTGGGGATATTAATAATGTCTAACTGTCTCATTACTCTCATGCAATGTGCACATAATATTCCCATCATTTCGAACTTAGCACAGGTGCATTCAAAGGTACCTTCAATTGAACTAAATTTGACAATCCAATTGTGTGAATCTGTTGAGCTGTCAATGTTCCAAACAGAAAATCTTGATAAATCTGATGAAGTTTTTTCCACGCATAATCCACCAAGTCCATGTAAGAACTCCTCTTCAAAAAATGCATACAACTTCGTTGAATAAAATTTCGCAGCTTGCTTCAATACTGGGCTACTTTTCATATATGGAACTATATCAGTTTGACTACATCTGAATTCTTCATCTTGTTAATTTCGATGCCAAATCCTCATAACCTTCTCCAAACTGAGGAAGCAGTCCGTGATAGTACTTGTTGGCTTGGAATAACCATGGCATACATGATTGGTTGACTCACTCCGTTGGGTTGATAAAATGCCAAGATTAAAACAATCTTTGTTGAATGCAGTTGACCACTTCTCCTTGATTTTGTAGAGATCATTCAACTATTGATTGTTTTGCAGGTTTCCTTCTGATATCATTTCAGTCCATTTACTCTCAAATTCCTCCACTGAGTCGCAATGTTTGAAACAGTAAAAAAATAAGCATTTAACTCTGTTGTTGCTGTTAAAGCACCATACCTTTGAAGGTGCCTTCTTGTACAAATGCCATTGGCACAGTCGATGTCGTGTATTAGGCAATGCAATCTCTATTGCCCTAGCCATGGCTTGGTCCTGATCAATAAAAATGGTAATGGGATGTTTGTTATCCATAATTCTTATAAATGTTTGAAAAAGCCAGGTAAAAGAAGCTATAGTCTCATCAGATAAAAATGCAACTCCTAGTAGGACATTTTGCCAGTGATTGTTCACTCCGATAATTGGGGCACAAGCTAAGTTATATTTATTTAAACGATAAATAGTATCGAATATAATCACATCCCCAAAACAGTCATAATCGATTCTACCAAGACCATCAACCCAAAAGAAATTCAACAAACATCCATCTTCATCTGTTTCAACATCCCATGCAAACATGTGGTCATCAAACGCCCGTTCTTTAAACAACTTGATCAGTGAATTAGTGTCTCCACTCTCAAACTTCGCTCTTCTTTCTTTTTGGATATGGTTGTACGCATCCCGCTTCGTGAATCCAAGATTAGCCACACCTCCAACTTCATCAGATAGGTACGTAAATGCATCGACAGTTCTTATACCGGCTTCTGTCATAGATTTCAAAACAGCTGCATTATCATCACTAATTAACCTAGCCGACCTGAGCAAATGTTGATCATCCGACCTAGCCAGTTCATGATTGTGACTCTCTACAGATTTATTCACTGACCAAAGCCCATCTTTACTCACCGAAAATCTAACCATGGCTGGACATCCTGTTCTTGTAGATGATCTTCGATATTTTAACTTAGTACCACTTTCAATCTCCTTCTTGAAACCTGCTTTAGAACACACAAAATCCTTTGATTTGATTAACCTGGTATTTGGCCAGAAATGGTGATGTTCTTTCCGAACACTAAATCCAGTTGAATGCGCATACTGGCAATATTTTTCATATGCTTCTTTCTCAGAATTGTAAACATCCTAATAAATATTAATACATCCATATTAGCTTTATATCTAAATATCAATCAAGACATTAAAAACATTTTGATACCGAGGTACTGAGCGGTTTATGCAGTACATCTCGGTATATACCGATCGGTACCGACTACTATATGAATAATCGGCACTACTTAGCTCGGTATTGCTCCGTATTGCTCGGTATTGCTCGGTACAACTGTGTACCGATATATACTAATGAATACCGACCTTATACCGAGCTAAGGACTTCAACTTTGTATTGCTCGGTATTGCTCCGTATTGCTCGGTACAAATGTGTATCGATCTTTTACCTATCTATTATACTAATGAATACCAGCCTTATATCGAGCTAAAAAGGACTTCAACTGTGTATTGCTCGGTATTTCTCGGTACAACTGTGTACCGATCTTTTACCTATCTATTGTAATCATTACCGAACATATACCGAACTATAATATAGAATACCGACCTAAAAAAATCTTCATACTAAGTAATGATCAATACTACTACAACCAAAGTCTGATACCCATTAATGAAACAGTAAAAAGTACAAAAAAAAAATCAGTATACATAATAACTTACCATTATAAAATCAGAAAAAGCTTCATCATAGCTTAAAGTCTGAGTTTTCTCGCAGAATACGAAGTCTCCAAAAGAAAAACCTTCATTCGATCCTACCATCTCCTAAATTACTTAACGATTTCTTTATGTCAGGTATATGAAAATTGTAGGAACCGTAAAGACTGTAGAACATCTTAGATTTAATACAGAGAAGGTTTTAATACCAAGGTAAAAGCCGCGTACTTTTTTACTTTTCCCGCCCATTTCATATACATTACGTGGTAAAGCATATGGGCTACCGTCGGATCAAAATGGGTAAAGTTGGCTGCCAGGTGTCGCGTTATCACGGCATACCGAACGTAAAGATGCGTCAGGTGGGAGGAGGCAATAAAAATTCCATGCTTGACGGGAGGAAGAAAAAGAGAAAAAAAAAGTTTAAGTATGTTTCTATTTAAATTTAGAGAGAATGAGATTCATTATTTTTCAATTTTATTGAAATTAATTTGTTCAATTATTCACTAGAAAAGAAGAAAGAATAGTCAACAATCTACAATTATTACCGATTAGGTCAGGTGACCTGACGTAGCTCTACGTTCGGACGCCAATAACATGTCGCCACGTGGTCTTACTCAATACCGCGTGGCCCGATGACTTGACCCGGGATTGCTGTGTTCGCGTATTGCTCGGTATTGCTCTAGGTATTGCTCGGTATTGCTAGGTATTCCTAAGCAATAATGAAAAATATCGCTATGTGAAGACCAATGCCGAGAAATACCGAGAAAAACTCGGTATTTCTCGGTATTGCTCGGTATTTCTCGGTATTGCTCGGTATTGGTCTTCACAGAATGGTATTTTTCGTTATTGCTGAGCAAAATCGACCAATACCGAGCAAATACCAAGCAATACCTAGCAACACGCGAGCATAGCAATCCTGTCTCCATTACGGGTCTGGGTTGTCGGGCCGCGCGATAAATAGTGAGAACACGTGGCATTATTTTACTGGCGTCTGAACGTAGAGCTACGTCAGGTGGTCGGACCAAATAAAAGTTCCAATCTATGACGTCTAGTTTCAACGGGAAGGAAATTGGAGGTAAAACAATGCAAGCTATGTAAGCATTATTTCAACCATTTTTTATGGAATATGTCGGTTAATGCACCAAATAGTACAATGTGATTAGGAAGGTGATTTAATAATTTGATGAGGTTCAATGCATCCCATATTGCTTTGAATGATGTTTGAGGCGTTCAACACAGTTTTAATGATGTTTGACTTCTCTAAAGTTAATTTTAATATTTAATTATAATATTAATATTATTTTGGACAATAAAGAATTGAACTGTATATTCAAATACAAGAATTTACTTCTTTATGGTACTAACTGGGGATGCAACATACATATGCATATTAAATGGAAAAGGAAATGATAATATAAATGAAAATAATTGTTCCTTCATTGGTATAAAAATTTAGACGGAGTTTATGTAATAAATGAACTATTATAAGAATAAAACATAAAAAAAAAATTTAAAGATCACAAAAGAATGTTTTATTAATCAAGAAATTTTAATATCTAAATTCAAATTATATATTTATATATATGTCCAATGAAAAAAAATATATAAATTAGTTGGTTTTACTGTCATACATAACTATAATTTACCACTGAATTTGTTATAAAAAATTCAAATTATTAAATTGTAAATTTCAGATAAATCTCTTGTGGATTAAATGGTCAATAGAGAAGGGTTTGTATAAAGAAGAAGGGGTTCAAATGAAAATATGCTCATACTAACGAACTTTTTAGTGGCTCTTTAGTTGCATTCCGATATTAACTTATTGCGCAATTATAATTATTGAAACAATTGAAATATTTTCGTCTCTTTAACTTGAGTTTTTAGGTCAGGTCATGAAAAAGGTGATATCAGAGCTCAAATAGGATATGAATCATAGGATGATTATTAAATTTAAAAAGTTAACTTGAAATTATTATGAAATTTAATTAAATGTTTACTTTATTTCAGGTGTTTGAATGATTCCAAAGAGAATATAGAATTGGTTGTACCGAGTGTTACTGTCAATACCGATGCATTATCTCAAATGATGACAACAATGACTCAACTAATACAATATTTGAAATTTCAGCCTTCAGGAAGTAATAACAGTAACATCTTGATGGATAAATACCTAAAATTATTCTAGGATATGCGGTCACTGTTATTTAAAGGAATAGAGGAACTAATAGAGACAAAAAATTGGATATTATGGATTGAGAAGACATTAGATGGTATGTTTTGCCCGGAAAAGAAAAAGGTTTCACCAGTAATATTTGTACTTGATGGCGAGATGAAAGGTGATGAAGGGGGTAGAATCATAACAAGTTTGGAGGGATACATGGTATTCAAATTAAATGGGAAGAATTTACACATGTGTTCACAGATTGATTTGTGTCTCTTTCTACAAAGATGCAAATGCAAGGTTCTTGAGGCTAGTTCAAGGAGACAGATCATTAATGAAATATGAAGCAGAATTTACTACCTTATCAATATATACTTTTCAGTTAGTTCATATTACAGTAGAGAAATGTTATAGATTCTTATCAAAACTAATGAATATAATCATATAGCCTCTTGTTCCTCTAGGAAATGATGATTATTCTGTTTTGATAGAGAGAGCTAGAAGAATTGAAATGAATATTTAAATTACTCAAAGGATGCATGAAATTTAGAAAAAAATGTAGAGAGTATAAGAGTTTCAAAAAATTCTCAAGTTCGATTATTCTTTCAATATGAAAAGTCTAATTGGAAGAAAGAAAAATCCAATAGCAGTGGTAATCAGATGAGTTTAAATAATTACAGTAAATGTGAAAAATAATATAATGATGAATGTCTTTCTAGTATAAATACATATTTATGATATCATTAATTTGGACATATAGCTAAGAATTACCCTACTCTTGGACAAAGACCCTAAAGAGAAATAAAAACTAATCTTGGACAAAGACCCTAAATATTACATCAATTGTTAAATAAATTAAATAATATTTATGTTAATTATTATAAAATTATTGTAGCTGTGAAAATAATTTAAGAGAGACATGCATAAATTTTCTTTAATACCGGAGCCTTACATTCATTCATTTCAAAAGAATTTGTAAAATCAGCTGGATTGAAGATTTTCGAAGTACCTACAACTTTAAAAGTCTTGATGCCAAATAAGTCCAAAGTGAATGTTAATAATTTAGATTAGATAAAATTTCAAAATAAATCATAGGAAATTTAAAGCAATTATGAATGTATTACTGTTGCATGAATTTGATACGATATTGGGGATGGATTGACTATCTAGTCATTTTGTCACTATGGATTGAAATAAGAAGATTATTAAATTTAAAATTACAGGAGAAAAAAGAATGTAAATTTTATTGAGATTGTAGACTTTTCTCAATAATGATAACTTATTTGAAAGCTTACAAATTGCTAAACAATGAGCATTAAGGTTTTCTTGATCAAATAAAATTTTCAATTAAATAAGTTTATCGAAAGACATATCCATAGTGAAAGAATATCAAAAGTATTTTTAGATGACTTGTCGAGTTTGCCATCATAAAGAGAAATGGATTTTACTATTAAAATATTATCAGGATAAGAACCAATAATAAAAGTGCCTTACAGAATGACAGTTAAAGAATTACAATAGTTAAAAAGTCAGTTGTAAGATTATTATATAAATGATTTATTAGCTCAAGTTTGTCACCTTGGAGAGTTCCATTGTTGTTTGTAAAGAAAAAGCATGTGAGTTTCAGCATATGTATTGATTATCAAGAATTAAATAAGCTTGGTTAAGAATAATTACTTATTATCAAGAATTAATGAATTATTTGATCAGCTTGAGGGAGCTATAGTTTTCTCTAATATTAATTTGTGTTATAGACATCATTAGGTGGGTATTAAGAAAAAAAAGCTAAATTTATTTTTAGAATAAGTTATGACAATTATGAATTTATGATGGTTTCATTTGGAGTGACGAATGCTCCAACAATATTTATAGATTTAATGAATCAAATTTTCAAATCATTTTTGAATATGTTTGTGATGGTATTTATGGATAATATATTGATTTATTCAAAAGATAAAAATAGTCTTTCCAATCACTGCATATAGTGTTACGAACACTCAAGGAGAATAAGTTATATGCATAATTTTTTAAATGTGAATTTTGGTTAAAGTGTCACTTTTTGGGTATGTGATTAGTGGTGAAGGTATTTCTTTTGATCAGAATAAAATTAAAGCTATTGCAGGTTGATCAAGGTTGACTACAATTTCAAAAGTGAGGAGTTTTGGGGGTCTTATTTAGATACTACAGGCGATTTGTGGATGAATTTTCTTAGATTGCAATGCTATTGTCAAGGTTAATACAAAAAACAGTAAAATTTGAATGGGATAATTAGAGTGAAGAAGTTTTTTAGAAGTTGAAGGTTGGTTTAATGATTGTTCCAATATTAACCATTTCATCAAGTACAGAAGGATTTCATATTTTTAATGATGTTTCGTTGAAGGGATTAGGGTGTGTGTTGATACAACATATTAAAATATCAGCATAAGTTCTAAGACAATTAAAGCTCATGAAAAATACTATCATACATATGCTTTAGAATTGATAGTGATGATTTTTGCACTCAAGATATGGAGACATTATTTATATGAAGTCAGATGTGAAGTTTTTATAGATCATAAAAGCCTTAGATATATATTTAATTAGAAAGACTTTAATATAAGACATAGATGAGGGTTGGAGTTTATCAAAGAATATCATCTAGATATACAATATCATCTTGGAAGGGCATGTATGATTGTAGATGCATTAAGTAGAAAAACTTATGACAATACAAATTAATTACTTACTCAACAGGATCAGATAATTCAACATATGAAAAGATTGAGAATTTATGTGGTAAATTTTAATGATACAAATTTCAAATTATTAAATTAATTAATGATAGAGTCAACATTGAAAGATCTGATGGGCAATTCCTTATCTCAAGATATTAGGGTTAAGGCAGGATAATTCAAAATTTTAAAATTAAATGAAAATAAATTATTTTATAAAGACATAATTTGCATTCTAATTATTGATAATTTAAGAGAAGAAATATTACAATAAGCTCATCTCTTTTGTTATACCATACACCCAGACAACAATAAAATATATGAAGAGTTTAGGTGAATATTTTGGCGGCCAAGATTATTTGAGGCAAAATGTATTTTATGTTAAATAATTAAATGTTTGAGTCTTATTTGAATCAAATTTTATCAAAATGACCTCAAAAGTAGTCAACAATCTAGAGTTGAAGTATTTTGATTTTAACAAAATTTTTTGGCATGTTTTCACAAGAAATGAAATTGTGGCCATATATCTTCAATTTTGGGCATTACTAGACATAAATTTAAATTTTCTATGCTAATTTGTTTCTAAAATAAAAGTGTACTTTGAAAATAGAGGAAGTAAGGGGATGAGGTATTAAAAAGTTAAACAACCTAAAGAAAAAACTTATACCAATATATATATATATATATATATATATATATATATATATATATATATATATATATATATATATATATATATATATATATATATATATATATATACATAAAAAACATTATTATTATTAGGAACTTCATATTCTCATATATTGTTCTTTTAAACTTTATGATATATGCATCATTCTTTTTAAAATTATCACAGACGGATCAGCCACCTCCTTATTTATATATATAATAGTAAAGTGTTTATTTCCCAAGTCCTCCACCTCTTAGTATATGCATTTAATATTAAGAAATTGATCCCTTAAGTCCTCTCTCTCCTTGCAAGCAATATAATAGTAAGGTTTTGAACCCTTAAGTCCTCCCACTCTTATGTGAACATATATTGGTAAGGGGTTAGTCCCCTAATTCCTCTAACTCCTCTATCTCGTGCTTCACTTTTTCTTCTACTAAACCTCATCAACAGTCAGGTTAGTGGTGTCACTCCAAAATATATATTAGAAGAATTACATAAATCTTATCTGGAGCCTCATATCATAGGATCCTTGCCTTTTCTTGAAAACATGTAAAACTATATAATGAGCACATAACCTAGCAAGTAACTAAAATCTTACAATTGAAATCATTGCAAGATAAAAGAGAATAATATGTCATAACTCATATAAATAAATATATCCATGAATGTCTATATTTTCTATTTGTATCAATTTATTCTTCTATAGTTCATCAGTTATAGTATCTTTAAAAGTCAGTAATAATATTAGTATCATGATCAATAACGTAAAATATTATTAATGACAGAAAATAGTATTAGTGTTAGTCACAATATCAATTCAGTATTCATAGTAGTGTCAGTATCAATATTCGGATAATCAATGAATATATTTTAAGGTTATATGCTCCTCAAATATTACTCTTAATTAGTCAATCACGTAGATTAATAGGGTATCACGTGAAGTTATCATATAATATATATGATATTATTTAGTTCTTTATTTAAAATATAATAAAATCATATCAAATTGTTCAGAATAACCAAATCTATAATATATCCAAAATTACATGATAAAAACTTATGAAATCAGGAGATAATATATTTTTTGCAGATTTAGGAGAGATAAAATTT
Source organism: Dendrobium nobile (assembly GCA_022539455.1). NCBI lineage: Eukaryota > Viridiplantae > Streptophyta > Magnoliopsida > Asparagales > Orchidaceae > Dendrobium > Dendrobium nobile. The sequence goes on from CM039735.1 coordinate 15,870,653, forward strand.
TTAGAAATCAAAATTATTAAAAATATAAGTAAGAGATTAGTCACTTACAATGAATAGAATAAAATCTATAATAAGAATGACTAACAAATAAGATCCAAAGACCTTTATCTCTATTCACTCTTCTTCTCCTCTTTAATTTATTCTTGGCCAATCAACTAAGTGAGGGAGTCACTTTCTCTATGTGGATGACCTGCTCGTGTTTGGTAAAGCCACTCCCTCCTCTGCTGTTGGATTAAATGAGGCCTTATCCATATTAGATAAATCTTATGGACTCAAAATTAATCCCAGTAAGAGCTCGATTCTCTTTTCCAAAATTACCACTTCCACTGAAGTCATTTGTAGCATTATTGGGATTTCCAATGTGGAATCCTACCTCAAATACCTAGGGCTCCCGATCTCTCCTTCCAGATTAAATTCTTCTCACTTCCAACCACTACAAAGTAAAATTTTTACTCTACTTGATGGTTGGAAAGTTAAATTTCTTTCTTTTGCAGGTAGGGTCCAATTCATCAAGTTTACTATTGCCAACACTTTGGCCTATTTGATTAGGGGCTCTATTATACCCGTGGCCTATTGTAAATCCATCTCCAAATATTGTTCTAGGTTCATTTTTTATGGCCGCATTTCTGAGAGAAAACTTTATATCATTGCTTAGAAGGATACTTGCCTTCCTGAGAAGTTTGGTGGCTTAGGTATCCCCTCTTTTGAGGTTTTTTACCATGCTTCCACTTGCTCTTTCATTTGGCATATTTACAATACACACTCGACCTTAAGTAGTTGGTTTAGATCCAAATACCTCTCTATTTGGAAACAATCTCCTGCCTATGCTTCTAAATATTTGATGCTTGCTTGCATTACGGCTCATAAGATCAAAAATTGCATTTCTTTTGTAATCTCCATGCAAAGTTTTTTATCTATGGCTTGGGATATGTGGTGTAATGGGATCTCTTTAGCTGATATACATCCTTTTGTTAATTTTGACTTACCTCTTGTTAAGGACTACATTGTCAGTTGGCACTGGGAGCTTCCTACATCGTGGTCGAAGTCCCTTCGTTCTGTTATTGTCACGATCTCCATTGTTGAGCAACCGACTATGTCCTGGGATGGCTCTCATAACTTGACCTTTAAAAATTTTATGGGTCAGTTTTATTGCAATCTGGAAGAGGTTAATTGGTATAAATTCATTTGGCACAAGTCTCATGCCCTTAGATACACATTTTATGCTTGGATGATGATTATGAAAAAGTTGAAATATGCCGAGGTTCTAATTAAAATATCTATCACTATTAATACTTCTTGGCCCTTTTGTTTAAATGCACAGGAGACTCATAAGCATCTATTCTTTGATTGCGATTTCTCTTTCATGCTTATTACTAATTTCCTTCCAGATTTGAAGGGATTCTTTTTAAGGCCAAACCTTTTCCAAGTTTATGATTTTATTGATAACCTGACGCAGCTCAATTGTGGGGAGAATAATTTCTGTTTTTTCGTGGTTGCTTGCACGATTTATCATCTTTAGCAGAAACGAAACCTTAGACGCTTCTTTGAGCGCTGGAGCAACCCCTCCCAGCTCCTTATCGTTATTAAGAAGGCTATTTTGCTCAAAGTTAAGAATTGGAAATGCTTTCAAAAGCTCAAAGCTTGTTTTTCTGTGCTCTCTTAATCAGTGTTGGCTTCTATTTTTTTGGTCCAGATTGCATCTCTCGATTTTGCTTCCCAGTTGTGCTGTCTTTTGTATTCGTTGCTCGATGTTTTTGAGGTGATTTTTTGGCTACGGTCGATAATGATTGGGGTCAACCTGTGCTCTCACCTCAGATTGCTAGTGGACTCTTCATGCCCTCTGTTGGATGCTCCCTATTACAACCTTCAGGAAACTGGATTTCTCCTGGATGGCCTTTATGGCAAACTTGGTTGGCTGGTTTCTTTGCTTTGGTTCCTTGTGGCTAAGTGTCTTATTCTAATTTGTTATGTGATGTAGCTTGGGGGTTGGTCCCATCCTAAGACATCTTTTGACCTTTCTGGTCTTCTTTTGTTGGTTTTATGTTTGATTTTTTTTTTTCTTATAGGCCTTCTTGTTACTTGTAAATTTCATCATTCATTTATGGGCTTTGCCCCAAATTTTTCAAAAAAAAAAAAATCAATCTATTTATTGAATCTCTTCATCACTTTGCTGACGTAAGTGGGAAGTAACTGAAGTCGACGTTACTTCAACCTGATGTTCAAATCTCAACTGGCCTTTCGTCTTGACGTCCGAAATGGCGTAGCAGATCTCATAGGTTATCCCGATAATAACGGAAATGCCACCCGCCCCGGGCCTTCTTCCCTCCTTCTCCACCGCCTGCTCCTCCCCTTCTCCCCTCCTCTACTCCAAGGACAAGAAGCCACGATCCTTCCACGCCGCGCCGAACCCCACGTCACTTTCGCGCCGCGTTTACGCACTTTTGATTTTATCTGCCTTCTTCCTTGCCGCCGGCCTCGGCGGAATCGCCTTCACCGCCGCCAGCCTCCGGCGGCCACCGAGAACTGTGACGGTCTTTCGATGCGGACGTGCGGAGGACTCGCTCAGGACCTACCGATCCAAAGTCCTTGGGGAGGAGGGGCTTACGGCGAGGCCGAAGATCCTCGGATTCGTCGGGGTGCAGACAGGGTTTTCCTCGCAGGATCGTCGTGCAGCTCTGCGGAACACTTGGTTTCCGGCGAGTACAGAGGGTTTGTTGAGGTTAGATCTGGGATCTTATGTGCTCTGTATGATTGCTTTACTTTGGGTTTTGATCTGGGATATAGAATTGTGGTCTAATATCGTTGTTATGTGGCGTGCTTTACATTGGGGGAAGGAAAATTTATAAGCGAGATGTAGATTTGAAATAGGGATGCTTGCGCAGGACTGTAAACTGTAAATCTGAAACTTATGCGTGGGATAATTTAATTTGCGTAGTGTAATTTTTTTGAGGGGATTGATATTTTGATGAACATGCCAGTCGGTTGATTATAAAATTGGATTTTTTTCTGCGATGTAGAACCATTTTGTTTAGATTATGCTAATTTATAGATAATAGTTTATGACCTTACATTTGGAATAATTGCTGACGAAGTTGAATTAAGAAACAATTCCTCTTTTTCATGATGAATATTGAGAATCTTATATCCACTTCCTTTATTATCATGCATGCATCAGCGCTCATTAGAATTTGAACTCCATGCTTTCAGGGAGTTAATTAGCGTTTTAAATGGTTTCAATGGTAAATGCAAAGGCATTGAAATGAGCTTTGGTGTTTTTTGAAGTTTTGATAAATGCTGGAGTGATTCTTGATGTTCAAATAGGATATATGAAACCTTCTCTAGAATTCTTAGCTCGTCATTAGCCCTGGTGCGAAATTGACACCAGCATACAAGGGTTTTATGCTGCTTTTTAAAGGAATTATTTTGAGAATTTTTTCTATCTTGAAAACATTTGAACACAAATTAGCTTAGCAGATGAACTTATGGTCTCCAAAAGAGAGCTATAAGAATTTTTGTTTGTTGATGAAACATTCTCTTATCCTTCAATGCACATTTGCATCTCTTGTTCATCACTGGTTTCCTGTGCATGTTGGGCGGCAATTTATCCTTCAATGCACATCTTCATCTCCTGTTTGCAGGGTATTGTTAATGTAAATGTTGTACATTGATAATTTGATCTTTGCTTGCGAGGGATCAATGCATTCGCCTGCTGCTGAATGGCGGTTAGGTATTAGGCATTATTGCATTCACCATCTATTGCTGATCATTTCTCGCAGGTATATTATTGTGCATACGACAAATCTTCCATTATTGTAGTAGGCATTTACATTTCCATGATCTTCTGTCTCATGCTTGTAGAAAATCCATCACATTGACGGTACATTCATCATCATTACTTGTAGATAGGATTGTTGTATGCATTATAAACTCTCCGCTGTTGTATGTGGGCAAGCTGTGTTGAGTGTAGATCTTCTAATACTATTTGTAGGGCATTGCTGATGTTGACTGCGGGCTAGCGGACATTTCTTGTAGAGAAGTTACAACATTCATTGCATATTAGATTTAATTGCCAAACGACACTGCTATCCCCACCCCACTGCATTCTTTTGTGTATACTTGATGAAAATTGATTGTTTGATGCATGTTTATCCCTTCTTGCAGGGTGCTATTGATATGAACATTGCACACTGGTCACGTGATCTTTGTTAGTGCACAAACAGTACTTGAAATTTCAGCCGTTGCGAGTTCCCTGTTATTCATTCATGCTTGCTTGGATGATTTGAATTGTTATCTTGCATATGTATTTTTGAGTTAATTGTGCATTTTCGAAGTTAGGGTTTTATTCCTTATGGTTCAAATATATGTTTTCTGTCACTTGGAATTTTGGTAGCATTTGACGTCTCCCCCATTCAGGAAAAAATTGGAGAGGCCTTCCCATCATGCTATAAGAGCGTGTATGGTAGGTGTCATATGACACCCTGGCCGTAGTCTACAATCCCACCGCGCTACAAGCGCGTGTACGGGTCTTCAAGGTATATGTTTGAAAATACACAATTTCTTTTCCTGCAGACAATGAAGCACTTACACGGGTACTTAAAATTGTCTCCACCATGCTACTGTGGGCTCCGAAAAATTCCAATTTTTAGGATGTGTGATCCCGGGGAAATTTTCAGAAGGCAGATTGGGTTGTAATATAAGACACAACCCAGATTTCCCCCTCATTTTGGTGAGCTTTTTGATCTGAGTTCTGGTTTCCTATAGGCGCAAGCCCCATATAGTTAATTACCCCTCTTGCTAACAGGAGAGAACTTTCGATTAAGGCTAGTCGTAAAGGAGGTCGTATAGGTTATGAACCCATCGTATAATAGCAATAGTATTAGGGTTTAAAGTTTAGATTTGAAAGTTTAAAATTTGAAATTTAGAGTTTATCACCATAAACTTAAAACTGGTGGTGGGGGGAATGAAGACGAGCCCGATCAAGATCCCATGGTTCCGTCGTCCCGGGCTGTCATGATCCCTGTCTCATAGTCAGAGGAGTAGCGACCCAACTCTACAGAAGATACCTTGTCGGCAGCCAGGGTTGCTTCGTCCAAGAACACCTTGTAGACCTGGTTTTGAGTTTATCTAAGGATATATATGAATCCACCTTAGCTGACAGAGGGCTTTATGCCTATTGGATATACCCAATGATCCATCGCTCAGGTTTTGACGCCTTTAGGGAACATACGGCTTTGGCCGTGATCGTAATATAATGGTGTCATTTTGCGGCAAAACCACCCGATCAGAGGGCACGTGCCACGTCCCTGTTGGCAAGAGACTATTGAGGATGAATCAAAGTGATACACCCGACATGCATTCGCTCTTTGTGAGCTGAGGTTAATTTCAAATTTATCACACCCCACAAATGATTGCGGGAGTGTGGAGATTTTAGTTTTGAGTTTTTTATATGATAGATTATTTTCAGAGATTTGATTTTGATATTTTCTATTTCAAAATTTTAGATTGGATTTGAGATTTGAGATTTAAGATTTGACATTGAGATTGAATTTGACCCCTCCGTTGAGAATTCGATCAACACGGCCATCATCGGGGTGATTTTAAAATCAATTGTATTTCATAGAATTTGGGAGACATTTTTGTAATTCAAGAAATGTCAACTCCGGTCCTTTCAAGAGGAGATGAAACTTGAATATTTGACCCGCGCAGCATTCTCGAATCTTTTGGATTTGAGATTATATGCGACGATCGAGCACATGCGGATTGTAGCATTTGACCCTGCGCAGCATTCTCGACTATTTGTGTGTAAATTTAATAGTTCTGTCGGAGCACATGCAGGGGTTATTTAATTAAGGGATCATATTTAATACATAAGGGGGGGCATTTTAAAATATTTAAACATGATCTATTATGCGAGAGCAATTTTATTTAGAAAATAGCCCGAGATTTCATTTAAGGACTACGAACGCCTTCTGTCCGCTTGTAGACATATTGCGGATCCGGTGGCGTTGAATTGTAGATTGTAGACGCCTTCTGTCTGCTTGCATAAGTATTGCAGATCCGGTGGCGTTGAATTGTAGATTGTAGACGCCTTCTGTTTGCTTACATAAGTATTGCAGATCCGGTGGCATTACTTTTGATGAATTTTTGCTTCATAAAAGATGTATTTTGACGTTTCAAATAATTTTGTCTTCTTTATTGTCTTTTGACACAATTCCTAGAGGAGATTTACTCGATAGATGTTAGGAGATTGTGTTCGTAGGAGATTAATTTGCGATAATAATTCCCCTATTATTCTTGTAGGAGATCGTGTCTTTGCTTGTAGGCTGGTTGTTTTGGGCACTACGAATTCCCTATTCATGCTAATAGGTGAATTGTAGTATTTCATGTCTTGTTGCAATAACAACTAGTAGATATGAGCATTGACTTGTAGGAGTTAACAATGTTGACTTGAGGGCATCTTTGCAACCGTCGTATATCACACAGTATATTTTACTTGTGTTGGTTTATGATATTTTGTGTATTATATTGCACTAGGTTTAACTATTTGTAGATATCACTAGTGTTATCGTCGAACGGAGATTTGCATTTCAAAGTATTTCCTCAATTGTTATTTAAGGACAATCATGTTCAATGTGGAAAGAGATTTATCAATATCCAAAGAACTCCCATACCAATGGCTTTATAGTCAAATTATTCTCCCAAAAGAAGCTTTTGTTGTCTTTCAATTTGTATTCACTTAGATTTGAATTTATAGAAATCAATTGAATCAAGTTCACATGTCCCAAATTGATCTTTGAGTTCGATCAAGTCCATTGCTCTACTCATTCGAGTTCAAGTGTAAGTCTCGTTCGAGTTGAGTTTGAGATCAAATTCAACATTACTTGATCAATTTGAATAAAATTGATTTAAATTTGAAATTATATTCAATTTAATTTTCAATTTTGTAGTCCAAGTCCTTTAATGTTCACTGAAAATTTCGGCAGCCTCCCGGCTCTCCTCCCCACCGAGGGAGAAATCGGACGGCACTGCCGTAGTCTTCCTCCCGGACCTAAGGTCGACGGCTGTAGGGCTTCGAATTTAAACCACCCACCAGGATCTAAGATCGACTGCGTGAGGTCTTCAATTTGGAGAACCATCTCCGGCCGGATCTAAGATGCGACAGCCCGGGGTCTTCAAATTTTAAAACCATCCCGGTCGAACCTAAGGTACGACGGCCGGGGTCTTCGATACCTGTTGAAAATCATTTTATTTTTCTCCATCTTTTTTTTTTCTCTTATTTTATTTTATAATATATATATATATATATTTGATATAACAGATATAATATAATACTAATATATAATATATATATATAAATATATATATATATAATATAAATATATATATAAATTTATATATATATATATATATATAAAATATATAAAATATATATTATATCTATATATTAATATAATATTAGATATATAGAGAGGAAGAGGGAAAGAATCGGGAGAAGCCCGATCGAGCGCTCGGGCAAGGATCGGAGGCACGCACGGAGACGACGGAGCGGTGGCTGGCTTGGCCGGAGGCAGGCGGTCCGGCGGGCGAGTCCTTGTCGGCGGCAGGCAGGTCGGTCGTCCTTGGTTGGATCCGACTGATGGAGGCTAGGGCACGACGACGGCTCACGCACGGAAGAAGACTCAGGTCGGAGACGGCGGCGGGCTCGGTAGTCGGCGGCGGCGGGAAGTCGGAGTCAGCGTCGGGTTCAACCTTTGGAGTCGATGGAGGCCGGCGATCTTCGGCCGGAGCGGAGGTAAGTTTCCTCGTCTTCTTCCTTGCGATTTTCTGTGCGTGTATGTGTTTCTCGTTTCGTTCTGAGAGCGTGAGTGTGCGTGAGAGCCGAATGAGAGGGATTTATTTCGTGAGTGAGGCGGTGGGTGAAGCGTCGTGTCCGATCGTAGGTAAGTCGGTGATTTTGGTCGGGAGTGATTTGCCGTTACAGTCAACAGCTACAAGATGGTGTATAGGGCCTACCCGCCACTTCGTAAGCGCCGCATGGGGTCCCCTCCTACAGTGCTACAAGATCGCATATAGGAGGTCCTCCAGGGCGTCGCGAGCGCCGAGAATAGGATTTCAAGTTTGAGAGCTTATACCTTGGCGATCGGCGAGGTGACAGTGTCACAATGTCAAGACGGTGACAACAAAAATCTCAAAATATATTTTCCATTTTTTTGTCTTCGCCTTATTTTCATGTTCTTCCTTTTTTCTCATTTTTCTTTTGTTTTAATCTTTTTTTCTTTTTTCATTTCCTTTTTTTCTTTTTCTTTTTTTTCTTTTTTTTTTTCATTTTGTTTTTTATTTTAATTTTTGGAATAATAATAATAATATTAACGTTATTATTATTAGTATAGATAATAATAAATAATAACTATTATTTTTATACTTAATAACTGTTAGGATAATAATTAAATAAATACAAGCAATGATTTTTACCTATTAACATGATCAAGTGAGAGTAGTTGATTGGCCTTTGAACGAGCTCGATGGGTCGGATTAGGAGACCTGGACGAATAGGGCTTAGTCGACTAGATAATGCAGATGGGCTAGAGGTTGCTGCTTGAGGTTACGATGGCATCGGACATATATGAGGATTTTGTGAGATTTGAGCGATTTTTTTTTTTGGATTCGAATACATGTCAACATGGTAGTGAAACCTGCAATGCTTTATGGTGCAGAATGTTTCCATTAAAAGAGAAGCATAATTTAAGTGTTGTAGAGATGAGGATGCTCAGGTGGATGAGTGGCTTTACTCTTAGGATAGGATACGAAATGAGCATATACATGAAAATGTTGGAGTAGCTCAGTGGAAGATAGATTAAGGAAGAGTCATCTTAGATAGTTTGGTCACATAAAATGGATGTCCTTCTGATGATCCGGTTAGAAAGTAGATGTATTAGATTTGATTTATGTTAAGAAAGGTAGAGGTAAACCTAAAAAGACTTGGTTAGAACATATTAGAAATGACCTTTCTTTATTAGATTTAGAAGAGAATTTGACTCTTTACAAGACACAATCAACTCGACTCTCACTTGATCATAGTGGGATAAAAGCTTGTTGTTGTTGTTGTAGAGATTATGGTTGACTCATACTTGCTAATAATGAATAACACACCATTGTATAAAGGTTTTATAGAACTATAGTTCATAGAACGTAGTGCTATTTTAAAATAGTGCAAAATACTAAAAAAATAATGAACCATTTAATATTTAATTATATAAGATATAAATGTTTAAATACAAAAAATGCTTATCAATGATATTTACATAGACCATAATATTTAGTTAATATACATGAAGATTAATCAAAGCACAATATTCCATGCCAAAATTTTTAAAAAGTTTGATTTAAATTAACAATTTTCTATTTCTTTTACTAATAAATGTAGCAATATGGTTTATAATAAGATGATAGTTTTACAAAATGAATAATATAGATAACAATATTCAAACGAACTCGAATCAATAATCTATAATATAGAATATTGTTAGCAATCAACTAAGTTAGAAACAACAAACTTATCTCTAAACAAATAAAAAAGGTGACACAACATTATAGTTTTTATATCTTAAAAAATAGTGCATAGAAACTAAAAAAACAAAATTTAAGAATAATTGAGAAAGATTTAGTCATTTAATTTGGATTTGTGCTTAAAATAATTAATATTGGATGCTCGAGAGTATGCATCAAATATTTGTTAGGCATTGAGTGGAAAGATGAAAATGTTATAAAAAGTCAAATATCAATGTTGTGCAATGGACATCAGGTATCATGTAGAGACTGCATCATCCATCGATATGAGATTTGTCAGTCAATAAGTTGAGATAATGTTTGGTAAAGATGAGATGTTGAGATGGAATAAAGGTGTGATTGTGGGTGTATAAATTGATGACATCGAGTCACAAAATCAAGATAACGTTAGACTTTGATATTGAGATGATTTTGAAATGTTGATGTTATGACGGTGTTGGACATCGATGTTGAGATGACATCGAACATTGCTATGAAATCATAGTCTTGATTTGCTAGAGAAAAATGAAAATAGGAATGTTCGGAGAATGGGGTATTGAGTGTGCATGATTTATTTGTGGTAGTAGTGAGGAAATAAGACATTTAGTTTTTTGAAATATAGGAAATTATATTAAAAATTATTTTTCATAAAATATTTAAAGCACGCGTGTCCATCATTCATGTTCAATTTATTTTTAATAATTTTTAGTCGGACGTGTCTTCATTACGCTTTCTTTTTTTAAAACTACTGCATATTGGTTTCTTTACGCTTTTTTTTTTAATGTTCTATTGACTACTGTTGAGACCTTCTCATGCAAGCTATTATCGCATCATTATGAACTAACTTTTACAATCATATGTGAAAGGAAAAATAGGAAATCAAAAGCTGATTTCTATAATTTGATCTTGGGAGAATTGAAACCTTCAGTTTTTTATTGGATCTTGAAGGATTTTGGGGATTTGTTTATTTTGGGTTCTACACAGGCTATATATAGCACCTTTGCGGCATGTAAAGAACATATATGGTGAAATTAAGTTTAGTTCCTCTCAATTCTTATGCGTTATTAGAAGTAGAATCTTTGAGTACTTCACGGAGCTTGAGGCCGTTATGAACGGGTAATTCATATTCAAGCTGTTGGTCCGTTTGAAAATTTTCAGCTCCAAATTTCCTTATGAGGAAAAGGTTCACATTGTTCATGTCAGTGGTGCAACTTTGTGGAATCTGTTTCACTTTTTGCCTTTTTGGTTAGTTATGCTTCCTTATTACTAATTATGAGTATAATTTTGGCTTTCCATTCATTTCTTAGTCAAGACTCAAAGCTCATATAACGCGAGCTGGCAAAACTTGTGTGTATTTGTGCGCGTGTTCGTAATTATCAGATGCTATTTGTTTATTGTTTAATGTTCGAAAGAAGCAATATAGACGAGAATATGTTGATTTCAAACTTCATATAAATGCTTGGGCTTTCTTCTCTGTGCAAATAGTTTTCCCGGCAATGATTTTGTGGCGCTTTCTTATAATTTTTTGCAAGCAAATTAATATAATGGAAGCTAGAAAATCGCCCAAGGGATTAGAAGGTATACTACTATCTTTAATATGCATGTTGTTACACCAAGCTGAAAGCAAAATAAATGCATATTGGAACTGTGTACCACAGCTATTATATGTAAAACTATGGCACAGTGCCTGATCATCTCCATTTTTCTTACATTGAGCGTAGCAGAACAATGATATACTTTTCATACAACTAATTAAAAATGAGGCTATATACGATTAACAGGCTTATGTAAATATTTACTGTTATACTTTCATTTGCAAGTTCTTATGTTTTTTTTAATAAGGTATTCTTCATCGGTAAATTTGCTTATATTCACTTGCAGTTTAGAACAATCTACTGGATTAGCTTTCAGATTTGTTATTGGACGAACAAAAGATTCGAAAAAGATGGCTGATCTTAAGAAAGAAGAGGAGAATTATCATGATTTTATGTTTATTGATATAGAAGAAGAGTATGCAAAACTTCCTTATAAAACGTAAGTGTGGAGGACCTCTTGTTTCTTGATTTTGTTACTACCCTTGTCATATATCACAAGTGCAAACTTTACCTTTTAGGTTGGCATTTTTCAAAGCAGCGTTCAAGCTTTTTGATGCAGAATTTTATGTTAAGGCAGATGATGATATTTATCTTAGACCAGGTATGCTACGTGGTTATTACGTATTGCTGTTATTTTTATACAATGTAATGATCTATGTTATCATCAACTAGACCGGCTCGCCACCCTCTTGGCCAAGATCGTGCTCATCGCCGCACTTATATTGGTTGTATGAAAAAGGGTCCCATAATCACTAATCCAAAGTTGAAATGGTATGTGGCACCTTTATGTTGTTCAACTTTCTGATTACTTCATGAACAGTACAGCGGGGTGATGCATGTGATAGTAAACAATCTGCTGAAGTTTCTTTTTTTTTTTTTTGTAAATTAAGGTTTGAAAGCTCTGGTCATCTTCTTGGGAATGAATATTTCCTTCATGCATATGGACCAATATATGCATTGTCCGCAGAGGTGGTAGCATCTCTTGCAGAAGCAAGAAATGACAGGTTAGTTCAGTTACCATTTGTGCTACATCTGATGTTAATTTTTAGAGTTTTTTGTAGAATTTTATTTTAAAAAGACACCATTTATGTAGGCTAGCCTCTTTGAATTCATGTTTTGTTTCTGTATGGGGAGTGGGGAGCATATAAATTCACAATCAGACTCATTTCAACTGGTTGCTCCACTCGCATCTAATGCATCATGCATCTGCCACTACTGGTTACAATCCTATTCCATTCTGGAATAGAAAAAAAATTCTCTGCATTCTCCATCTTTTATATTGTGGATGCTTAAAATTAGCAATTAGTGGAACAATAACAAAAGCCTTTTAGAAATATAAAAGGACATTAAAAGTATATAATAGATTTCTCTCAAGTTGCCTAATATTTGTTAAAATTGGGTTATTATTCAACTCTTGAACACTTGTCGATTAGATGTGGATTTTTGATTTCTTTTTATAGATGACTAGATGATTTTGAGACAACCTGCATACCCTTTGAGATCAGTTATGGCATTTTGCTGCGTGAAATGCACACATTTTAACTTAGATGTGTGCTTTTTTTCGGGTGCTTGAATAAGTTTGAAATATAACAAGCTTGACCACTATTATGGCATTCTGATTTGAGAGGTTCACATAATATATGGCTTAAAATGGTGAACTTAAAATGTAAAGTGGTAGCCTTTCTTTACAAATATGTGATTGCCCTGTCCAATTAGGATTTATCACCTATGTTACAGGATGTACCGTCTGGAGTAGAATACTACCGCATGGTGCATTGTGAGAAGGTATCCATCTTATTTTTTTATCAATCTTATTATTGACAATTCGTTTTCCTTCTTTTTTCTAAATGTGCCAGTCTGAGAATGTTCGACAATGAGGATGTCACCATAGGTTCTTGGATGCTTGCCATGAATGTCAATCATGAAGATAACCGGGCAATATGTGATCCCAAGTGTACACCAAATTCAATTGCCATCTGGGATTTACCAAGATGTTCAGGTGAAAAGAATTCCTTTTTTTTGTCCTCTTACTTTTCTACATATCATTTTGCTTTAGTCACGGATTTTCTTACTAGACATTTGCAAGAGGATATGCCATGGTGTATCTTTTTTGCTGATGATATTCTTCTTGTTGATAAGACTATAGAGAGAGAGTTTCAGGTAAGCTTGAATTATGGAGGTCAACCTTAAGTCTAAAGATTTTTGTTTGAGTGGATCTAAAATCAAATACATTGAGTATAATTTTAGTAGTAATAGATCTAGTGAGGGGATTATGACTTTGGGTGATTAAGTCATTAATCTTGCACACGTTTTAGATATCTTGGGTCTTTTGTTCAAAGTGATGGTGAAATAGATGGGGGATATTATTAGTAGAATTCAAATTGGATGATTAAAGCGGAGGAATGCATCGGGCTTACTATATGAGAGAAAAGTACCCCTCAAACTTAAGGGAAAATTCTTAAGATGGTGGTGAGACTTGCAATGTTTTATGGTGCAAAATACTGGCCATTAAAATAGAAGCATAAAATTAAGTTAAGTGTCGTAGCGATGAGGATGCTCAGATGGATGAGTGACTTTACTATTAGAGATAGAATGCAAAATGAGCATATGTGAAAATGTTGGAGTAGCTCTATTGGAAGATAAAATTAGAGAGAATCACCTTAGATGGTTTGGTCACATAAAATGTCAACCTTTGATGACCCGGTTAAAAGAGTAGATGTATTAGATTTGACCAATGTTAAGAAAGGTAGATATAGACCTAAAAGGACTTGGTTATAACATATTATAAATGACATTTTTTTAATTAGATTTAAATGAAAATTTTACTTTAACAGGGCACAATAGAGAAAATGATTCATTTAGCCGATCCCACGTAGTGGGATAAAGGCTTGATGCTGTTGATGTTAAATGCAATTATCGAAAATTTAAGCTAAATACAAAAGCACTTTATATTTCTCTCCCAATAGATAGAGTTATAACTCTGAAGAAAAATGTGCATAAATCATCATAGCAGAACTTCTTTCAGCCCTTTCAGATTTCCACATAATCACCCATTTCAACTAATTAAACACACATTCTAATGAATAATAGTAAATGATGCAAAAAGAAACACATTTTAGGATTTGCAAAATGACCATAACGGTCGGCAACATAAAATCTTACTAAGCAAAAATACACTTTCGTAGAACATAACCAAATTATCAAAGATTATATAAAACATTGTTTTACTTGAATTGTATTATAACATTATTTTTTAGAGTTCGGATTATTTTTTATTCAATAAAAATTGTATAAATTCCAAAACGCGTTGTATAAAACTTTTAGAAATATTCACAACGTTCAAAATCTCAGTCTCTATAACATATAAAAAATTATGCGGTAAAAGTTTTACCAGTACAAAATTATCCTCATTTTTCGATAACGGAGATAGACATTTAATTAAAAAATTTTAAAAAAAATTGTATTTTTGAAAACTAAGATAGTCAAACGTGACCTATCTCGAGACGAACAAATTTCTTAATAATTTGAATATAAACATTATTAACTCATTTCTTTTTAAGAACTCTCCATAGCACTTCTCTTGGGATTTTATCATATGCTTTATCTAAATCAATAAATATCATATGTAGATCCTCCTTATTCTCTCTATATTTCTCCATCAAACCTCTTAATAAAGATGATTAAATTATTATATATATTTATTCTTCTTAATATCTAATATATTATATAAATTATTAAAAGCTAAATATTTTGCATCTCATATTACTTTCTTAGACTTCTTACATGCTCTTTTATATCTTTCTCAATTTTCTGAGCTTTTACATCTAAATTAATTTTTATAACAAAGTTTATCATCTTCGATCTTTTCTTGCACATTTTGATTCCACCACCAATTATTTTTACCGTTAAGAGATTTGTTTTTTGATACCCATCAATTCATCAGCAAAATCTTCTTACAAAAAATTTAGTTTAATATGACATGAAATGGCTATTAATAGTTATCGCTTGTTAATATAATGGCCGCAATACTTCAAGCTATTAATTTCAGTAGTATTCAAAATACCAATAAACTAAAAAACAACTAATGATGTGAAATATGATCCTCTTAAAACCTCTTAACCTGGTTTGTTGACTAACTTGTAATGATGGTGGCATCAGTAAGCTGGCTTTCATCAACTTACATACAGAATCACTTAATTAGCATATTTTAGGCTTTGTTTGGTACAACTTTTTTTGTTGCTTCTTAAAGTAGCTTTTTAGTAAAATAAGAAAAAAATTGTACTAAAAAGTTGCTTTGCAAAGCAATAAGAAAGTCATCCCAAATGAAACCTTAGTCAACGTCATTAAACATCATTTGCAACTATTATTGGTTACTACTTTATGTACTAGCTATCAGCAGGATAGAATTTTACGCTGCAGTAATGGCTTCAGCTGAGTTTTCTAAAATCTTAATGCAATTCTCTGCAGGTTTGTGCAACCCTGTAGATCGCATGAAGGAGTTGCATAATATCAGCATGTGTTCTCAGAGTCCAACTCTGCCTTCTGAGGAGGACATTTGAAGATTCTGACTCTGTACTACCATAGATTTTGTGCTTGGTCTGGTTCTTCAAACTCTGGAAAGTCTGGTATGTTCTAACAAGGCTCCCAACCCAGTAGAAGCTTTCTACTTCTGAAATAAGAGCTTCTAAAATAATTTTCAATGGCATATCATTGTTTCTATAGAGAGAAAATAATGGTTGGATATATATATATATATAATTTTTAGTTAATTTAATCATACACATGCATTTGTATATGTAATCTCAAATTCAGATTTTTTATTTTTTTATTAGAAGTCTTAAGCTCTTTATCAATAGGTTAAAGTTTTGTTTGGGATAATTTTGGTATTGCTTTATAAAATAATTTTTTAATACAAAAGTATTTTGAAAAAAAAAATTTGTACTAGAAAGCATAAGAAAATTATATCAAACGAAATGTAAGAAAAAAAATCTCTGAGTTTTTCTCTCCCCTTTTTTTTCCATTATTTAGTCTCCTCACTACAAACATACCAAACTCCAAGCAGGTTATTATGTAAAGTAATATAATTATAGTAAACATCATTAGTAAGGTATAATCTTTAGTATATTTATACCTTCTTTTCACCGAGCTGACCAAAAAGCTTTAGCATAAGAGACTTGTGCAACCTCCTTTAACAAGACTTACCAGTCCTAATGTCAGATACCACAACTAAGAAGAGCCTTCACTACTCACAAAACGAGAAACTATTAAGTGTGGAGTTTATATGTAGCTCTATGTTCGGACTCTAATAGAATGTGTACAAGGTAAGACATTGCGATCTAGTTTCAAATGAACAAATGCAACACTAAGGCTTCGTTTGGGACGGCTTTTTTAGTGCTTTCTAAAACTCCGTTTTAGTATAAAAATAAAAAAAATTGTACTAAAACTCCGTTTTAGAAAGATTGTACTAAAACTCTGTTTTAAAAAGCACTAAAAAAGCCGTCCCAAACGAAGCCTAAATGTATCAGAGGCAGTAATAAACAGTGTGTATTCGAAAAAATAAACATATTTCTAACATAATTTTCCTAATAAACAGTTATGTATAAACTTAAAAAGCTTTCAAATGAACAAATACAATAATGTGTATGATTATAAATTTATAAACAACAATAAATAGTGTTTATTATGAAAAATAAATATATTTTCAACATAATTTTCCTAATGCACTGTTGTGTAAAAACTCAAAAGAAGTTTTCAAAACAAATACAACAATGTGTATTGCTACAAACTTATATCTAAGTTTGTAAACAATAATACATAGCAGTACAATATATATATTAGGAAAAATAAACATATTTTTAACATAATTTTCATAGTTACGGTATAAAAAAAATTGATAAATACACCCTAAACCCTAAAAAAATTATATATTTATATTGAATTAGAAAAAAAAAGTTTTACATAGTTGTTATACAACAGCATGTTTCTTTGCAACATTCGACATATAAATAATTGAAGAATACACTCTAAACTCTAAAAATTTATATTTACACCAAACACAATTAAAATTGTGAGGAGTTTAAATTTTACTTATAATAAATCTTCCTTTGTTGGTTTGCACCAAGTCTTCCTGGGTGTTTTGCATACCGCTTTTCATCTCATCGAAGAATGCAACGTCCTCCAAATCAATTTCCATCTTCATCGTCCGTTTCTTGCTTTTCTTTCTCAGTAGATATCAAAAGGTGCTATTCCACCCACCAAAATCCTAAATATTTGGGCATTTTTGCAGATTTCTTTCCTAAAATCCTAAAAATGAATGTTTAGATTAGATCGGGTTGTCAGCATTTTATTGGAGTCCGAACGTAGAGCCCCCTATAATACATAGTTATGTACGAACTCAAAAAACTATCAAATGAACAAACACAATAATGTGTATTGCTATAAACTTGTACACAACAATACAAAGTGTATATCATGAAAAAATAAATACATTTACAACATAATTTTTCTAATAAACAGCTTTGTAAAAACTCAAAAAGTTTTCAAAACAAATACAACAATGTGTGTTGCTATAAACTTGTATCTAAATTTGTACATAACAATATACACAACGTGTATTAGGAAAAGTAAATATATTTTTTAACATACTTTTTATAATTACATTATCAAAAAAATTTGAAGAATACACCCTAAACCCTAAAAAATATATATATTTATATTGAATTTAAAAAAAAAAACTAAAAATATTTTACGTAGTTGTTATACAAAAGCATGCTTCTTCATTGCATTTGACATATAAATAATTAAAAAATACATCATAAACCCAGTGGCGGATTTAAGGGGGGCCTAGGGGGGCACGTGCCCCCCCTCCCCCCCCCCCCCCCCCCCCCCAAAAAAAAAAGTCATATAAAATTATGTAATCATGACAGAAAAAAAATTTTCACTTGTCTCTCCCCTCTCCACTCTCTATCTCTCAATCTATTGTCATCATTTTACCTGCAACTTTTTGTTATTTTATACTTGCTACTAGTTATAGGCTTATAGTCCTCTCTCTCTCTCTCTCTCTCTCTCTCTCTCTCTCTCTACCTCTCTCTTTCTCCCATGAGGCTGAGATGATTTTAAATTTTTTTACCACGGATCTCTTATTAGGTTACTTTTTTTTGTTGATTTTTATTAGAACTTCTTAATTTTCTTTTTCATTTATATTTATCTTTTTATTTATATAATTACCCATTTTAATCATTTATCTTCACATTAGTAATTTTCTTTAAATTTAAAATTTCATGAATTTTTTTAATTTTTTAAAAATCTCCAAATTCTCTTTTATAAGAAATTTATATAATTCAAGTCAATAAATTAAACTAGAGAAAGATTAAAATTTTAAATTTAAATCAAGTAGCTTAAAAATATGCTATTATAATTTTTAATATATTTTTTTATTAATAAGATGCATCTTTTTTATATATTTATTACTCGTTATAAAATACTTTTTATTTAAATTAGATATGAAAATCTTATGTTAGAAATTTAAAAAAAAATTAAAACTTTAATGTCAATTTCAAGCTCAAATAAAAAAAAATCTTGACGGTATTTTTCAAATTAAAAATTTGTGCCCCCGCTGATAAACAATTCTGGCTCCGCCACTGCATAAACCCTAAAAACT
Source organism: Dendrobium nobile (assembly GCA_022539455.1). NCBI lineage: Eukaryota > Viridiplantae > Streptophyta > Magnoliopsida > Asparagales > Orchidaceae > Dendrobium > Dendrobium nobile. The sequence continues at coordinate 15,889,454 of CM039735.1, forward strand.
ATATATTTACAGTGAACACAATAAAACTTGTGAAGAATTTAAAATTTACCAATAACAACCAAAACTTATCTCCCATTATTTGTTGCAGTAAGTCTTCCTGAGTGTTTTGCATACGTTCTCCTAATTAGTTTTCATCTTCACCACCTTTTTCTTTCTCAGCAGGAATTAAAAAGTGATATTCTATGTGCCAAATTCCTAAATATTTGGGCGCATTCATGGATTTATTTCTAAAAACCTAAAAACGAATGTCTAGAGACCAAATCGGGTCGTTGAGCCTCACATGTCAACATTTTATTGGAGTCTACATGTAAAACTACGTCTGGACATATTCTTTTTTGAAGTAGATTCAAATAATTTAAAATTAATCTTGATTATTGTTAAATTATTATTTTGAAATTATATATATATATATTATAACATTTAAATGCAAGAATATTTGATGAATAAATATTAAAAATTATATATTAGATTATATAAATATTAAATTAATTCAGTAGCATATATCATATATGTAAATCCTTCTTTAAAATAATTTTGATTGACAATGATTTTTTTTTTTTTTAAAGTTTTTAGCCTTATTTATTTTTTTGTTGTTTGTTCTTAGGGGTGTAAATGAGTCGATTCGAGTCAAGTTTATGCCCTTATCGAGTTCGACTCGTTTGTTGAAAAGCGAGCTCGAGCTTGACAGACAAGCTCGAACTCGAGCTCGTCACTCAAACTCGTCTCACTGTAGACGAGCTTGAGCCGGCTCGCTAGTCATGAACGGGAATTTTAAAATTTTGGTGAGATTTTTAAAAATAAAGCAGTATTTTTAAAACTTAAGTGGAGTTTTTAAAACTTAATCAAAATTAAAAAAAAGATATAAAATATTTAACATTTAAATAAAACTTAAGTAATTATTATTATTATTTTTATATTTAAATTTAATAAATAAAATAAAATTATATTAAAAATTAATATTTATTCGATTTATTATTGGGTCAGGTGACCGGACGCGAAAAATAAGTTCGGACATCCAATAAAAATTTGTCGCGTCACCTGCGCTTTTGACTTACACTTTAGTTGCGCTTTAGTTGCGCTTTATTTGCGCTTTAGTTGCGCTTTAATTGCGTTTTACCTGCGCTTTACTTGCGCTTTAATTGCATTTTATCTGCGCTTTACTTGCGCTTTACCTACGCTTAATTTAAAATAATATTTTATTAATATCCGGACCTATCTTTGCGTCCGATCACCTGACCTAATAATTTGCCCAATTGAAGGCCATCAAAGACCTTTCTTGAAGGAATAAAAAACTTTACGAGTCCACCAAATGCTAATCTTAGGCTTCGTTTAAAACAATTTTTTTCTATTTATTAAAGCTTTTTTTTTTTTTGCAAATTTAATTTTTTGTACTAGAAAGCTACTTTAAGAGCAATAAAAAATCATCCCAAAAAAACCATTATATTGTTGCATTCGGCTGGCTAAAGCTAAAAAAATTTTAAAACAATTTTGCCATTTTGGAACTGTTTTTCAAAACAATTTTTAGTACAATAATTTATAGTTCAAAAAATTTTTATATTAAAAAACTGCTTTTAAAAACAATATTAAAAGCTATCCCAAATAAAATTTTGTAATTGAATTCACGAGCTGAAAAGTTGGACATTACTATCAAAACAACTGACATATGAACCTGGCAATGGACAAAAGAGGATTACCACATTACCTGTAAAGCTTCCAACCAATCCAGTTTTGTTACGGCTGAGGATGAGTGAGGATAACGAAAGCAATTTAGATAGAAGATTTAGTATTAAATCCACCATCATGTATTTGATGAACGCATGCAGAGTCAATGAGTTTTTCATTTAAAATGGTAAGCTTCTTGCATCCCATAATGGCAGTAAAAAACTCGAGAGATTATTCTGTGCGAACGTCGAACGCTGCTTTACATCCGGACATCAATCAGAATGAGTCACGTCAACTATACCGAGCATCGGATGCTTGGTACCGTGATAACGAGCGACACCGAGCAGCAAGCTTAAGCACCCGGGCGGGTTCCGCTTCCGTACAGAATAATTTTTCCAAAAAGTCTACCCAAATGTCATAGAATTTGAAGGCAATGTAGAAGTAATTTTAAAATTTTCAAAAGTACAGCAGATCAAAGAGTGTTTCCACATTAACATGGAACTAAATGTACAGGTTTTTTTTCTCACTGGAAAACTGCTATAGCATGATTAGAGGCAATAATCTGTTTCTAAATATCAAACATAAACACCTGTTGCCAGGAGAAGGAACAGTGATCCAAAACCCTGCAATAACAGTAAATAGGCAGTGCTGCTTACTTTCCAGTAAATTTTGGTGATTGGTTCATGTATTAATTCAACTTTTCGTTATGCGAATTTACATACCAAAAATACAGAAGCAAGAGCGCCAGTTGCAATTTCCTTTGACAGGCTACGATTCCTCCTTGATGTAGTGGCTTCATAGCTGCAAAATGCAAAGCATTGGAAAGAGGTAATAATAAGTACTACAAATTTCTCAAGTAAATTCATGAAAAGTATGAGTTGCCAAAGAGAAGGTAGAGCTGCTTATTAAGTTAAAATAAAATAAAATTCAAAACGGTGATTGAAACCGACATCATAGACAAGCAAATGTTAGGTGATTGTTATCCATTTGCTACCATTAAAGTAAGGCACTGCAAGCAAAAGCAAAGCTTTTAAAAAAGTATTAATTTCCAAGAAGTTGCATGTATTTGAAAAAGTGATGGAAATTACTAAGGGGCTGTTTGGTTTCCTGAAAAATAAATACAATATAAAAGAAATGTAGTGTAAAAGTAATACAGTGTATTGAATTACTTTGGAGTTATTTGGATGAGTAAAATAAATATGGGGAATTACTTTTTTTTGCTTGGCTTGAAGTAAAATGAATGCAATAAAAAATTCAAAGATAGGATAGTCAGTGGTGGTGGAGAGAGCAGTGAGACCAAGCAGCGGTGGCAGGCGGTGACTGCTACAACTAGAGGTGGCAACAGTGAGCGGAGGCCGGCCGTGTTGGCAGGCGGCGTTGGCGTTGGCGTTGGCCAGCAGGTAGCAACAGGCAATTAAGGTCCAATGTATTTGAAAATCGTCCAAATCGAAGAAATTCCAAATATATTAAAAATGAACTATATGGTGAATTCAAAATATATCAAAATTTTACACTGCATTAGGTTTACTACAAACAAAAAACTAATATTCTCCAAACCATTGCATTTGTAATACTTTACACTCCTTAAACTTCAAACCAAATAGTCCCTAAATGATTTCCCTATAATTACATCAAGACTGAAGTCTCTGAATAGAATACTACAGAGTATCAAAATAGGTAATTTTTATCTACATCAATGTAAAAGATGACGGATAGTTAAATAGCAGCTGGTAAAATCTTAAGCCAAAATTCTATCAAATCAATATAATTTCAATGTTATCAGAGCTAAGGTTCTCCCCCATAAGTGAAGAAATAAAATAAGGTGATAATGGCGAAAAATGTGTAGACACTGACTGCAGCGTCTCTTTTAGCCGAAGCATCATAGTTTCACCCGATTAACTGTGGTGAGAAATAGACAGCCCGTGAATGAGAAAGAATTTAACCCAATCGACAGAAAAAATGGGTATAGTTTGACTACGACAAGCTAAAGCTAGATTTTTTATCTAAAATGTTGAGATTTAAAAGGGGAAGTCTAGAGAATTAGGGAATAAAATAATTTTAAAAATAAATAACACAATCGTAAGAAACTAAATGAAAACAGAAGAGTAAAAAAATATAATGAACACTATAAGCTATTGTTTGTTCAGAAGATTACCAATGTGAATCGAGAAAGAGAGAAATGGATAGAATGTTACATATAAATTATTGAGATGAATAAAATTAGTGAAAGATTTTATTAAATAGTTCATTATTGGTTAAAATAATATAAATGTAACTAGTGCTCACACTTCTCAGGCTAAATTAACATAAGATTAAAAACATTTTTCATAGAAATGAATAAATATTACAACCATGTATCATTTAAATCTTGATAATCTTAATCTCATACTGCCTTTTAAATCCTCAAAGCTCATAACCATGTAACATTCAAAAATAAAAAACTATATTATAAAAAATGATTTAGATGTAAAAGCTGGAAAAATCAAAAAATATATAAAGAGGTTTGTAAGTAATATAAGAAAGCAACATGTGAGGCAAAGGATTTAATTTTTAATGATTTAGATAATAGATTAGATACTAAGAAGGGCAAAAGATATATGTATAAATTTAAGTGAAGTGCATTAAAGATGAAGATAACAAAATATTTTTATTAGAAGAGGATATTTGATGCGTCCCGCCTCCGATCAGCTGAGGGGGGATCGGCGACCAACGGGCAAGCGGAGGCCGCGGGCGAGAGCGTCGCACGGGTCGACCTGCCGCGAGGAAGCGGGAAGCGAGGCGGAGCGGGGGGGGGGGGGGGGGGGGGGGGGGGGGGGGGTTGGGGGGGGGGGGGGGGGGGGGGGGGTTCGGCCTTGGGCTGAACTGGTCCAATCCTGGACCGGTTTGGCTCGGATCAAGCCTGAGCTGGGCGGTTCATTTTGGGCAGCCCACTAATGGGTTTTGTTGGTCTTTTGGCTTGCTTTAAGTAAGGAATAGAGGGAGATTTCTAAGGTTATGCAAGATTTGAGTTTTCTCTTAGCCTCCTTAGTTTCTTTCTCTTGTTTTTCTAGGGTTTGTAGTGGGAGACCTTGTCCTTCTCGAAGTGGACAAATTGTATCTTGTTTCTCTTGGATTTTGAATGCAAATGTTCTTGTTCTTCCTCTCATTCCTCTTGTGTTGATTTTTCTTGGATTTGGAGGAGAAATTTCATCTTGAAGGAAAATTAGTGCAAACCCTAATTTGTGAAACCTAAGGCGTATCAAGTTGGTATCAGAGCTCTCGATCCTAGACGGCATGGCATCAAAGAAGGTAGAAGTGTTGGAGGGAGAGATAAGCCAATTGAAGGAGGAAGTGGGAGAGAAGCTTTCGTCGTTGGAAGGAAAATTCTCATCCTTAGAGGAGAGATTTGGGGGAATGGAAGAGATGATCCGTAAATTGGTAGACGCCCAAGTTGCTCAATCAAATCCTAAGGAAAAGGGGAAATCGCCGATGTCAAACCCTAACCCTAATTTCTCAATTAGGGAAGATGGAGCAAGCCAACCAGGGGAAGCCATGCAAGCAGCACCTCACATCTCGCGCCAAGAGTAGGGGTGTCAATTCGGGTCAACCCGTCGGGTTCGGGTCGAACCCGACCCGACCCGTATATAAACGGGTCAACCCGAACCCGACCCGTTTTTATAAACGGGTCGAACATTACAACCCGGACCCGACCCGAGCGGGTCACGGGTTGACCCGACACGACCCGTGACCCGGTTTTTTCACTCGCGGCTGCGAGGCAGTGGCGGCAGCGCGGTAGCGGCGACGTCGCGGGCGCGGCAGCGGCGGCAGTGCGGCACGCGGCAGCAAGGCGGCAGCGGCAGCGAGGCGGCGGCGGCAGCGGCAGCGCGGCACGCGACAGCGAGGCAGCGGCGGCAGCGCGACACGCGGCAGCGAGGCGCGGGGCAGCGCGGCAGCGGCGGCAGTCTGGGCGACGCGGAAGTCTGCAGCGAGGCGCGCGGCACGCGGCAGCGAGGCAGGGGCAGCCGGGCACGCGGGGCAGCTGGGCAGCGCGGGGCACGCGGGCAGGCGGGCAGCGCGGCAGGGGCATCGGGCAGCAGCGGGATTGAGCGGGAAATTCATTTTTTAAAATTAAATGGGTTTTCGGGTTGACCCGGCAACCCGCTGGGTCAACCCGACCCGACCCGTTTTATTAAACGGGTTGAATCTGCAAACCCGGACCCGACCCGTTTATCAAACGGGTCGGGTCCAACCCGGATTTTCCGGGTCGGGTCCGGGTCGGGTTGTCGTGTCAAATATTGACACCCCTAGCCAAGAGCCTTGGTCAAGAGAAGGGTGGGAGGCATCCGGCGTGGGTGGTGCACCGTGGGAGGGGGCCGCCGGCCAAGGGGGAGGAGCCGTACGTGACCCTCACGGTCTGTATGGAGGGTGGCCGATGAGGCCGGGAGGAGTGCAAGAGATGGGTCGCACCACTTGGGAGCCACAAGGAGGGTGGCCGAGAGGTCCAGAAGGGCCGCCGGAGTTGGGCCGAGCCACAGGAGAGGTCGGGGGTGGTTGGCCGAGACAACCGGGAGGTACACACGAGGGGGGCCGAGCCCCTTGGGAGCCACCAAGAAGGGGGGTGCAGACCCCGTATTCAGGGGAGTGGAGGGGAAGACCTCAGTGGGAGGGATTTCAGCATGGGCCATGGGAGGATGGGAGGAATCCTCCTCGGACAGATACAAGGATGAGGAAGTTGAAGGTCCCCGTATTCGAAGGGGAAGATGCTTATGGATGGGTCTACCGGGTGGAGCGATATTTCGCCGTTAACGGCGTCACGGAGGAGGAAAAGCTGATGGCTGTCCCGATTTGCTTGGAGGGAAAATCATTGGCTTGGTTCCAATGGATTGAGGGGCGACAACCTATACGGAGTTGGGAAGAGTTCAAGGATCTATTACTGCACAGGTTCAGAGTGTCCAGTGAGGGCACCCATTATGAACAGTTCATGTCTCTTGTTCAGGAAGGCACAGTGGCAGAGTACCGGGAGCGCTTTGAGCTTCTATCCGGACGATTGAGGGGAATGCCCGATGACGCCATGGAGGGGAATTTCATGAAAGGGTTGAAACCCTACATCAGAGCCGCCATCAGGGTGGTCAACCCACAAGGGATAGTGGGAATTATGGAGACAGCTCAGCTTGTTGAGGACAAGCAGAAGGCGGATCAGACACGGAAGTCAGTGGGGTCTCACCCCACATATCGCTCACCACTCATGCTCGAAGGACTTAAGGTGACTGCCACTACTCATCCCGAGGAGGTAAAACAGGAGAAAGCCACCACTGTGGTGAACCAAGGAGGGTTCAAGAGACTGACTGACTCCGAATTGAAGGAGAAGAGGGTCAAGGGCCTCTGCTACCGTTGCGACGAGAAATTTGCACCTGGGCATAGGTGTAAGGAGAAGACTCTGCACGTGATAGTGGTGGGGGATTCAGATGAGGACACAGATGAAAGGGCATCAAGGGAAAGGCTAGGTGAGGTAGAGCATCCTCACCTAGATATGATAGAAGTGAGTCTGAATTCGATGGAAGGTTTACCATTCCATCCAACCATGAAGATGGAGGGTGAAATTGAAGGGTGCAAGGTGAGAGTTTTGTTTGACAGTGGAGCTACTCACAACTCCTTGGCCTATCGAGTGGCGGAACAGTTGAATCTAGAGGTGATAGCAAGCAAAGAAATAGAGGTGACCATATGCACAGGACATAAGGCCCGTATTTATGGGAAATGCAAGGGAGTCACTATTACCTTGCAGGGGGAGGTAATCACTCAAGATTTTTTGCTGATTGATCTGGAAAACGCCGACGTCATCTTGGGTATGCAGTGGCTTCAGTCTTTAGGAGACATGGAGGTCAATTGGGAGAAGTTGCTGGTTAAATACAAGAGTAGTGGTCGAAGGGTGTCACTACAGGGTGACCCTAGCCTTTGTGGGTTTCCGACCACCGAGGAATCAACATTCTTTAACCTTGAGGACAAGGTTAATTTTAAAGGAGGGAGTATTGATGCGTCCCGCCTCCGATCAGCCGAGGGGGGATCGGCGACCAACGGGCGAGCGGAGGCCGCGGGCGAGAGCGTCGCGCGAGTCGACCTGCCGCGAGGAAGCGGGAGGCGAGGCGGAGCGGCTGGGGGGGGGGGGGGGGTTCGGCCTTGGGCTGAACCGGTCCAATCCTGGACCGGTTTGGCTCGGGTCAAGCCTGAGCTGGGCGGTTCATTTTGGGCAGCCCACTAGTGGGTTTTGTTGGTCTTTTGGCTTGCTTTAAGTAAGGAATAGAGGGAGATTTCTAGGGTTATGCAAGATTTGAGTTTTCTCTTAGCCTCCTTAGTTTCTTTCTCTTGTTTTTCTAGGGTTTGTAGTGGGAGACCTTGTCCTTCTCGAAGTGGACAAATTGTATCTTGTTTCTCTTGGATTTTGAATGCAAATGTTCTTGTTCTTCCTCTCATCCCTCTTGTGTTGATTTTTCTTGGATTTGGAGGAGAAATTTCATCTTGAAGGAAAATTAGGGCAAACCCTAATTTGTGAAACCTAAGGCGTATCAATATTCAACAAAGATGAGTAAGATATTTCGATAAGTTTTTCAATAAAGATTGTGAGAATACGATTGACATTAGTGACCTTAATGCCCTAAATGAAAATAAAGATTTTTTCTTTTTGGTCGTATTAATAAAACCAAAATTAAAGAAGCTTTTAGGAAAATGAAATATAGAAAAACTATTGGACCTGATGATATTCCAATAGTGTGGAAATGCTTAGGAGAAGAAGTAACTTCTTGGCCTACAAAACTTGTCAATATTATTTTGAGGACTAAAAAGATGCTAGAAAAGTGGAGTGTGATGATTCCTATTTTCAAGAATAAAGATGATGCACAAGAGTAAGCAAAATATAGAGGAATTAAGTTGCTGTGCCATAAATTTAAACGATGGGATTATAGGAGAGAGTTATTGAGCACAGGTTACGACGTGACACTAATGTTTCTCAAAATCAATTTGGATTCATGCCGGGTAGGTCTACCATGAAAACTATATATTTATTGAGAGGTTTGATGGACAAAGAATCTACATATGATATTTATTGACTTGAGAGAAAGCATATGATAAAGTTCGAAGAGAAGTGCTATGTAGAGTTCTAGAAAAGAAAAGAGTTAATAATGCTTATATTCAAGTCATTAAGGATATGTATGCAAGAACTGTTACTTGTGTTCAAACACAAGGTGGTTTGACAAAGTATTTTTCTACGTCAGTTACATTACATCATGGATCAACTTTAAGCCCATATCTTTTTGCTTTAGTCATGGATATTCTTACTAAATATTTACAAGAGGATGTGCTATGTTGTATGCTTTTTGTTGATGATATTTTTTTGTTGATAAGACTAGGAGTTGAAGGAAAACTTGAATTATAGAGGTCGAACTTAAAGTCTAAGGATTTTCGTTAGAGTAGATCCATAACTGAATACATGTAGTGTAATTTTAGTAGTAATACATCTAGTGGGGGATTGTGACTTTTGGTGATCAAATCATTAATAAGAGTAAACATTTTAGATATTGTGAGTCTATTGTTCAAAGTGATGGTCAATAAATGAGGATATTAGTAGAATTCAAGTTAGATGGTTGAAGTGGTGGAATGCATCAAGCATATTTTGTGATAAAAAAAGTACCCATCATACTTAAAAGGAAATTCTATAAGATGCTTGGGAGACCTGCAATGCATTATGACACATTGTTAGTCATTAAAAGAGAAGAATAAAATTAAGTGTTGCAGAGATGAGGATGCTTAGGTAGATGACTGGTTTCACTTTTAGAGATAGAATGCGAAACGAGTATATATGTGAAAAGGTTGGAGTAGCTCCAATGGTTGATAAGATTATAAAGAGTCTCCATAGATGGGTTGGACACATAAAACATCAACCTTTCAATGACTCGATTAGAAGAGTAGATGTATTTAATTTGAACTATGTTAAGAAAGTTAGAGATATGCCTAAAAAGATTTGTATATAAAATATTATAAATCACAATTTTTATTAAATTTAAATGAGAATTTAATTTTTAACAGGACACAATGGAGAAAAATGATTCATGTAGCAAACTCACGTAGTGGGATAAAGGCTTGATGTTGTTGTTATTGCTATTGTATAATCCTTCTTATTAGTACATCTTATACTTGTTTTTTAAGAACTCAAATCACGTAAAGGTTATTTTGCATCATCATATTACTTTTCTGAGTGTCACCATAGTGACATCGAAGTAAGTCACTATCTATGTTGATAGTCCTAATTCACAATCCCAAAAAGGGTTCATGTTTGCACCATTGTAAATTATTGCGGACATACAAATTACCACCCATGACAAAGTCCCATTGTGTTGCTCAAATATACAAAATGAAGAACAAAATGAGTGAGAGAGAATTATAAAAGCGAAATATATCTCTTCTTCCACTCTATCCAACTTCCTCCACTCCATCACCTACTCTCTTTCTCCCTCCACACACACTCTCTCTCTCTCTCTCTGCCACTCACTATTTGTCCCTCTACGTCCTCTCCCACTTTCACTCTATTACTTTCCCACTCCCGCTAAAACCCTTTCAATTTCCTATTTCAACAACAAAATCCCCAATGGTGAGAAAAGGAGAAGAAAAAGAAGCAACCAAACGAAGCCCTGCCTAAAACCTACTGCACCATATTAGGTTTAGGATTGTTCTCAAATTTGATTCAGTTTTCTCTACATCTTTATCAAAATCAATGTCTCCTCAGGAGCCTATTCGCTAATCATACGCGCCTTTTTAGCATGCCAGCAATAGCTGTAAGGTTCTCTTTAGATCCATACATTAATTTCATGCTACAGTAAAGTAGAGGTGGGGTTTTATTTTTGCGTGCTCTATACACTATCCATATATGCCCTTGATAAGAGGTCTGATTTAGAAGTGTAATGACTTGTATGCCACTCAAATATGTCATGTGATGGAATACTTCCCTCTAACCTCCTCAAAAAGATAATAAAAAAAACATTATCATAGCAGACATCATCAAAATTTCTAGCAAAAACCCAGGCCAAACTTGACAAATCAGAGCTTAGCATTTTGGGTATGTTGCAAAAGTGCTACACTGATGAAGATCATATGACATGAATAAGGACATAATGAATATATATCATAAAAAAAAAAAGTCAAATTTGCATCAAGAATGCATGATAGAACAAAATATAAACAAATAAACAATAACAAATGCCAACTTACACGAAATTTCCACTAATTCCATGAACCAAAATAGAATCGAGTTGAGCTGTAGGCAAAGTTGATTAGTTAATCTATTAAAATCATGGTTTAAAATTGCACAATTAGAGGCTCGACTCAACGTAATTTTAAAAAAAAAGGTAACGACGCTTGCTTGATGAGGCCTATGCTTTAAATAGGATGAGGCTCGTCTTAGAGCACATCTAAATGTAATTTTAGGGCAATTTTGACTACGCGTAAGCCTAAAAATTACTATTTAGATAATTTTAAAATTTTAATTCATAATATATATATATATAGTACTTCTCCTAAACCAAACCAAACTTGATAACTGCACAACCTTAAGTTTGCAACCGCACGATGCACACTACACCACCCTTACGCCTACACTCAATCCTACTATTTCAAAGCATTATTAGCTATCGCCGAAGCTTCTCATCCAACGCCTCTTCTCTTATTACTAAAAATCCTTTATTTTTATTTTTATTATGAGAGAGGAGAAAAATCAACTAACCAAAATGATGATTTTCAATGAATACCTTTTGAATGATGAGAGTAGGGGAGACTTTAAATTCATATATAATAACCTTAACTACTTGTATAAGTTGGGCCATGAGATTATTTATTTAGCATTTTTATAGCATTATACAATATTTAATGGCCTTAATTTAAATTTTTAAGATCTATTTTAAAATCTTATATTGATGTTCGTGTTTTATTTATTATTTCACTTTTTTTTATTAATTTAATGCTTTATTTCTAAGGCTTATGCTTCAAAGCTTAAGCAATGCTTTACAGAAAAAGAATGCCATGATACTCGATTGTGCAATTTCAATTCTTATTTAAAATCATGGTGTAAGTCCATAATAAGAAATAATAAAGAATTGCAAAATCTATATGAATTCATTTTGGAGGAACACCAATGATCTTCAAATTAAAGATACCTCATTGTATTTTCCCTATTGTAGATGATTTTCTGTCTTTAATTTGTGCTCCCCCTGGATGTTCTAGCAAGATCTCCTTTTGATTTTGATTTCTTCTCCTCTTGACAATAACAATTTAAGCTTCATTTGGGACGGCTTTCTATTGCTTAATTTTTATACTAGAAAGCTGCTTTAAAAAGTAGTAAGAAAGCCGTCCCAAACGAAGCCTTAATAATCTCAACTTTTGACATATTGTAGACAACAATAATCTCCTTCTCCTAGTTCCAAACCTCGGATGGACGAATTCATGCTCTCAACTTTAAATATATTGTAGCAATAATGACCTTCTCATATGTCCAAACCTCGAATGGACTTTGGACAAGAAAAGTAAGTAATGGCAAAGATGGTTGATAGTGCAGGAGCAGTTGGCGACAATGGAAAAGTAAGGAAGACCAGTGGTTTTGGCAACTAGTTTGGTCGACAACCGAGGGTGTTCAGAATAGAGAGTGCATTTAGCAAAAAACTTAATCATATTCTCTTATAAGAAATGATCCTATTTACAAACAAATTATAGTAATAGTAAATTCAAATTCAACTTTATCCTTCCTAAACTAACTCTATAATATAAAAAACCAACCCATCTTGAATTAAAAGAAAAATCTATCTAAATAAGATAGCTCAAAATAAATCACATTAATTGATCACCAAGATAAGGCTTCATGGATTGGCCAACCAAGACAATTCTACTACCTACTTGATTGTCATTAATTTTTTTTTTTTTTGTTGCTTCCTAATCTTGAACATCAAGCATCTAATCGCTGATCCATCTTCACCCATGGACTCTAGTTCACTTGATCTTTAATATCATTAATGCAATATAAATGTCACCACCATTAACAATCTCCATCGATAGATTGATTCATTAAACTTTTCAATGATTACGATACCATTGATCTCTTCCTAGTCTGATGCCCAAATGATCATGGTCGGGTTGATTAGCCATCCACTTGATTTGATCCTTAAATCATGGGTCCTCCTTTCATGAAAATCTGATTCCTAAGAAATATTATCACCAAATAATGGTTTCCAAGCCTCCTTATTATTCCACTTTGCTATGCTAAGAAATAATCCTCCTTGCCAATTCATTTAGGCTTCGTTTGGGACGACTTTTTTATTGCTTACTAAAACGGAGTTTTAGTACAAAAATAAAAAAATTTGTACTAAAACTCCGTTTTAGAAAGCAGTAAAAAAGCCGTCCCAAACGAAGCCTTAGTCTGCCTTATACCTTTGCTTTATAGTTGGTTGTAATCTCCTCAAGTAGAATGTTTAGCTCTAAGGGCATTTCTCATCATACATTGTACATAGAACTTCTTTAAGCTCGTCATCCACCAGCAAAGGCTCAAATGGCTTCAAGTTCTAGATATAGACCATCAAATACATCTCCATGCATGGTAATAACTCTAATCGACAAGCATTGCATCCAATCTCATTGATAAGACAAAATAGGGGTGTAAACGAGTTGAGTTGAGTATCAGCTTTAATTGAGCTAAGTTTATTTAGTTTTTAATGAGCTTGAGTTCGATATTGAGATAAGCTTGTTAAAAAATTTATGGACTCGAACTTAACTCGATTGCTCAAGCTCATTTGGAAAGCTCGACCTTGACTCGATTGTTGAGCTTGATTTCTTTGCTTTAAATTATTTTTTTTATTTTTTTAGAATTTTAATTTTTTATATATAATTAATTTAGGAAGTTTAAAATATATTATATAATATTATTTTTATTTTTAAATATATTTTAATTTAATTTAGCAGCTTAAAGAGCTTACGAGCCAAGCCAGGGTGAGCTCTAGTATAGGCTCGAGCTCAAACTGGTTGCTCAATAAGCTTGACTCGTAAGATTGCTAACGAGTCGAGCTCAAGCTAGTTAACAAGCCAGCTTGCTTCACTTACAACCCTAATCCAAAATGCGTCACATCGAATTGGGTTAGCTTTTTTCCTCCTTCCTTAAGTTGACCCTTCCTAAAGTGCAACCATACAAGATCACCCACTTGCAAGTTCACTTTGAAATGATATGATAATGATCACACCCTTCTTTATATTTTGCTATGTTTTCACAATTGTTTCTCCATTAGTATGCATATTTTATAAATTGCTTTCAAGAAATTTTTGTGCTTATCCTCTATCAATTGCAACCCTACCATCAATGTTAAGCATGATGAAGAAGTGGAGGCCAACTAAACTTCAAGGCAAGTAACCCAATCATTTTTACAACTATTTCTCCATTATTATGTGTATCTTAAGAATGCTTCAAGAAATTTGTATGCTCTTCCTTGACCAACTTCAACACTATCATCAATGGTGGGTGTGATTTAAAAGTGGATGAGGAAAGTAGAACTTGAAAGGAATCTTCATTATTGGGAAATGAACAACTCAATTAAAGGCAAACTGTAGATATGGTTGACTATCATCTCAAGTCTTAGAATGCTTGTTGTTGCTTGCACAGGACCATCACCCAGTCAATGCCTCCATCTGACCATTTGTTTGTAGATGGAATGTGATTCTCCTTTTTAGCTTTGTGTCCATTATGACCTATTAAGCCCCTCGAAATCAACTAAGGAACCAATAATATATGAACTATATTTTCCCATCTGACTCACACGTGTCTTATTGATTTGAAAAATAAATCTTATATAGTGCAATCTAATAGTTTACCAAGTTTTTCTTACATGTTAAACATTTTAGAGCAACCATGATGATGATGTTGTAGTTCAACTAAACAACTTGGAGGATGAGCTCAAAACTCAAATGGACATTTCAAAATCCAAGGTTTAGGTATTAGTGTAATTGTCATTAGTTTTTATTGTAATATAATTTGAGTCTGATTTACTAAATTGATCAATGGGTGATGAACATAAATTGAAATATAACAACACTTCTATTTGTAAGCACAGAAAAAAATTTATTTAAAGAAATTCTATTTATATGTAAATTAAGAATTATGCACATACTGGCAACAGTCCATAAACCTCCTTACATCAATAACTACACACAATCTTAGCCATTCCTTGATTACCTTCAAATTGTGGGGTCAATCTCGATCATCCCAATGCCACCTCAAATCCAAGGAAAAGGAGGTACTTTTTGGAAACTCCCACTTCTTTTGATCAAAGTAGATTTGATATTGTGGAAATAATTTGAACACCAAACTTAAATACTAAAAATGTTCCTCCCATGGCTTTTTGAAAACTAAGATATTGTCTAGACAGGAATTAACAAAATCATAGAGAAACAACAATAGAACATCATTCATCAGCCACATGAAGGTAGCAGAGGCTTTCCATAGTCAAATCAAGCATTCATAAAATCCTTGTCTTGTCTTGAACATTGCCTTTCAAGTGTTTTGCTCATTAATTCTCGCTTAAAATAGCCTAATTTTATATTACACTTGGAGAAGATGGTGGCAAGCTTTAGTTAATCCAACAAATCTTTAATGAGTGGAATTGATGATGGTTTTCCACTATTACTTTGTTGATGCAAGACTTTATGTCTTATCTTTCTTCGGAATCATCACATTGAGAGATTCAAAAGGATAACTGTTGGTTTGGATCAGATTCTAGAGCAATTTTGTAGCTTGCTTATTGATGTCCCCAATTTTTATGATCAAATTTCGACAAATCAAATAATTTGTAAGCAGTACATTAGATAATATTGTGCTCAATGGGTCATTTTTATATGGTTAGCTACATGAAAATGGCTACAGAATTTTTCAAAAGCATTGGCCTTAGGAGAGGAGGTGGGTATTGAACCATTTTCTATCTCTTTCCCCTTCTTATCCTTGGAGAAAGAGAACCATTCATTAGATAGTTCTTAGGTCTTCTACCTCCTTTCTTGATTCTTTTTGTTCTATGGCCATTGCTATGATGTTGGTCTAACTAAGATCTGCAATAACAAAAAGATGGAATTCATTTGCAATTTATGAGTAAAGCCAAGATGTGTACTTCAATATCTATAAATCCCTAAAATTTGCTCCCCAAGTGATTGTCCATCATATGAACTATATTTTCTACTTTTGCACAACTTGTCCATAGTATTACCTTAGAATGTGCAACTTCTTCCACCTATTATCCACCCATTGGATAGAATTCATGGTGAATCTACTGCTTAAACCATCCCCAAGTTATCTCTCAATTTTTTTTTGACATTTTGTGAGTGTCCAAGACAAGAAATGGCTATCGAGTAACTTGATGTATTCATTTTGTTTGTACTATGCACCAAGGATCAATGGTCGGATACCAACTTGATCTAATGTTAACCTCTTAATGTTCGCAAAAGAGGTTATAATGGCAAGAAAAAATACAAGAAAAGAGGAATCTAATTATCTATCATCTAAATTAACAGTACCTCAATACATTTTCTTTGCATTAGCGATCATTCCTCTCAGTTTTGGACATTCCCTTGGAAATTTTCACAAATTATGCTTTTGCTTTTGATTTTGATTTCAGCTTCCCTGGAAAGCAACAAATTATTGTTCTCCGATTTCAATTTGTAATAAATAGAAAATAATGAACTCCTCCTTATTATAGAACTCCGCTGGACCCTAGACAACAATGTTAAGCAATGACAATAACCAATTGAGGTGGTCAACAATGTTGGGAGCAACTAGCGGCGGAAACATATTAAGGAAGATTGACAATTAAGTTTGGTTGGCGATCAAGGGAGAGGAGAGGAGAGAGAAAGGTAGAGAAAATTTGTGAGGGAATAGAATTAGATTCTAATGCATGAAGTATGCCCATATATAGGCAAGTTACAACATGAACAAAATCAATAAATTCAAGTTTCCCCCTCCTTAACTAATTCCAAAATATAAGCAATCATCCTAACTTGAATTTTTAAAAAAAAATCTATCTAATCAGGATCGTTTAAAATAAATCATATTACTACTAGCCAACAAAATAAGGTTTCATGGATTATTAGGCAGCTAAGATAACCCATTATTGTCCTCTCGATAGTCATCCAATGATCTAAATCTCATATCTCTATATCTTAATCACTAAGCAGGACTTCGATCGATGACTAGCCTTCACCTATAAGCTCTTGTTAATTGGATCTTCAATGTCAACGGTGTGATCTAAAAAATTACCATCATTAACAATTTCCATCAAGATATTGAATTTTCAAAATTTCAAAGATCATGATCCATTTGATCTCTTCATAATCTAATGCCCAAATCATGATCATGGATTGATTAAAGAACCAATAGATATGATCCCCAAATCAACCAATGAACTATTGGATCATGATATGCTGCATGATCTTTCTAAGTTAAATATTCATTACTTTAATGTTGTGGTTGCACTAGATCAAATCTAGAAGTCTGAGTAAGGCCCTAATTTTTTTTTTCAACAACAACAAGATCAAGCATTTATCCCACTGTGGGGTAGGCTACATAAATCTTTTTTCTCCATTGTGTCATGTTAAAAGTTAAATTCTCATTTAAATCTAATAAAGAAATGTCATTTCTAATATTTTCTAGCCAAGTTTTTTTTAGGTCTACCTCTACATTTCTTAACATAAGTCAAATGTAATACATTTACTTTCCTAACCGGGTCATCGGAAGGCCGCCGTTTTATGTGACCAAATCATCTAAGGCGACTCTATCTAATCTTATCTTCCACTGGAGATACTCCAACTTTTTCACATATATGCCCATTTCATATCCTATATCTAAGAGTAAAGCCACTCATCCACCTGAGCATTCTCATCTCTGCAACACTTAACTTAATATTATGCTTCCCTTTTAAAGGCCAACATTCTGCACCATAAAAAGTTAAGAATTGACCTATAAAAGGAGGTCATGAAAACCTTGGTTTGACCATTTCCCTAGTTAGCTCAAAGAGCCCTTACACAGGTCTCGAAATCCGTCAATCATTCTCTATCATTGGGTGATTAAATTCATCCCTAGGAAATATGATTACATCTTACAAAGCTACATATAGCTCGCAATTGATATGAGTGAACCACTCCTATCTTAAGTTTAGGCTAATCTGGTTTGGCCATGGGCTCAATTTTTGTGGTCTAGCTACCAATAGTGTGACCCATGTGAATCCTCAATGAGTCAACCTAAATAGTTCATGCATGCTCTAATTTGTCACGTAAAACCAGCTAGTCTACATGTAGATCATAGGTCCTAACTATTTTATTATGAGCTAAATACTTATCATTGTGATCCCTTAACTGACGCACATTAGTAGGGCTTGATTGGGTATTAGATTGAGCTCCTTCAGTGGCCATATCATGATTAAGTCATATTAGTAGGGCTTGATTGGGTATTAGATTGAGCTATTTGAGTGGTCATATCATGATTAAGTCATAAATTGCCTTTCCAGTCCACCGAGTCCTATATAGCATTAATCCACATTCCACGATGGCCCTATCTACATAAGTCAACTATAATCCAGGATGACACTTACTAGATTGGAACATAATGGTGTCGTTAGCTTGTGAGGCATTAAAGGGAAGATGGGAGTAATACCCACTGAAAATAAGGTGGTACAAAATAAAGCACATGGTTTATTAAATAAAGGGAACAAGGTGAATCAATAAGGCAAGTAAACCTATTTACATGAAAAGATTATTTATAAAAGAAAAAAGGTTAAGCTAAAGGTAACATGACAAGAATTTGTGAATTTGCCCAAAAGACTTCCACATGATTGAGTTAGCACTCATGGGGCAGTACAAAAGAAAAATTAAAAACAATGATTCATAAAGTTGACCTTAATAGTTAAGGTTCATTATAGTGATAATGATAAGGTTAATTATGATTGCCAATTTCTTAAAAGTTAAATGGATTTTGGCCAATTATTGAAAATAACATGGAACAGAGAAACTATGGACAAGCTGATTTAATATCATATAATAATAAAATCATAAGAATGATACATGGATTCTCAATGGCCATTTTTATCTGGATTATGGGCAAATAATCTGGCGCTAAACCTTAGAAGATGTTAAGCATGGACTTATGTATTACTACTTAAACTAGGATAATCTTAATTCACATCCAAAAAAATTTATTTCAGCTTACTCTTCCACATCTCTCTCAATGAATACTTGCTATTCAATAATTAGTTGAACACTAATAAAAGCTTCTGAATAAATAACAAATTAAATAAAAGTTGATTAATTAACATAATAACATATTGCAATACTTATAATGATTTATTAAAAATGTATTAGCATACTAAAACAAAATACATAACCTAGACTAATTTTTCAATGTGTTATCCAGTTACAAGTTGATCACCACATATCAATTAAAAGCCTTAATAGCAATTAGTTATATGCCGATCAACTAACTAATTAATTAATTAACAACCCAATAAGAAGCTAACTAATTAATTAGTTAATAGCACTATCCTTACTCATTACTCAACTATTACTGAATTAATTATCAAAGTATAAGCACAGTTTAAATTGTAAAATTATTTCTAAATAATAATTAGCCATGAATGATTTAGTTAGTTTCCTAATTGATCATTCATTAGCTATCAAAGTTAAGTGTTGATCATAATGATAATTACTTATCATGAAAAAATTAAGCATTTCCATTGAACTAATACTTCTATTGTTCCAAACATAATAAAAATAACTGAGGTTACCTTTCCTTATAATCAAACAACTTTAAGTTATAAAGTTACCGTATCTTTTAATCTTCCAAATTTACTATGTTGAATCAGCTCATCCTACTGTACAACCAAACTACCTCTCAAATTCAAAATCAAATGAAAAAAAGATAAGTTGAAACTAATGAAATGTCATATAGGTCATACTAATGCATAGATGCACAAAATTCCATTAGAAAAAATGCATAGTTTTGACCAGTGATTTATCTTGCACTAAAAACATAACATTGTACAGTGTTGGTTGCAAATTAGAAAACTAATCTTGTCATAATTAAATCTTGGTAGAATTAACCTTTTTAGAATTAAATTAGAAAACTAACCATGTCAGAATTCCACAGGCAAATAGCTATACCCAACAACAGGGTTAAATCTTGTCAAAATTCTAAAGAAGCTGGCGATCACTGACAATGATCATCGACAGCAATGGTGGTTTTTGGTGGCAATAATTGGTGGCAGTCGTCGGTGACGATACAAGAGAGCTCTCTAGTTATCTTCTTTATTCCTCCCCCCTTCACGTGAAAATGAACTCTATTTATAGACTTTTTGGAATGGACATTTTGATAGTTTGAATCAAAATCCAAAACAATCCATCGTACAGTACATATTAATTTCCTTGAACATGAAACATTTATTCAGCATCTAAGTGCCCTAATGATGTCAGAATTGAGTAATCTAGGGCTCGTTAGATTCGTCTGGTCGAGCTGCTCTATTTGACAATAAGCATGTCTAATTTGGATATCATTTGGTCATCCAATTAATGTTTGAAGTTTTCAATTGAAATTTAAGTGTTGATTTGGGCTCATTTGGGCTCCAATTAGACAACGTTTTGTATCGTTGTGTTCATCTCATTGAGACGTTATGTTCGACTATGAATTATTGAATTTGGAGTTCATATAATTTTAAATTTAATTTAAAAAATTTTCAATTTCAATTTTTCCTCGAGATTCTTGCCAACTCGAGTGGATTTTTTGCAGATATATCAAGAAGGACGTGCTAAATTTGGTATCCAATGAAATGATTTACAGATGGGGAGTTTTATAACTATTTTTTTAATTTCAAAATCCATTATACACAAAATCGAATGGCTCTCTATATTCCCCTTTTTATAATAATATTTTTTGTTAACAAAGTTAACAATGTTGATGCTTGTGGTACTAAACATGTTTTAGAAAGATGTGCTAGATTTGCTATCCAACCAAATGATTTACAGATGGGGAGTTTCTATAACTAGTTT
The DNA here is from genome assembly GCA_022539455.1 of Dendrobium nobile. Classification (NCBI taxonomy): domain Eukaryota; kingdom Viridiplantae; phylum Streptophyta; class Magnoliopsida; order Asparagales; family Orchidaceae; genus Dendrobium; species Dendrobium nobile. Next base: position 15,910,187 of record CM039735.1, read on the forward strand.
TTCATTTCAAAATCCATTATACACAAAATTGAATGGGTCTTTATATGATTTTTTAAAACTATTTTTTGTTAAAAATGCCACAAAAGATGTCCTTTGATAAATTCCCAAAGTGATATTGTCAATAAGATACAATAAGTAGTTGCCAAGAAGTCATTGCAGCACTTGTTATAAACATGAGAAGTGAGAAGAAAAGAATGGGAAGATATTGGGGGCAATCATCATCATGATTAAAAATTTTCCTTCATATTATGGTATTAAGACATGATTAATAATAGGCAATTCTAGAATCTGATCGAAGGTGATAGATAAGACTTCAAAGTATGCTTCTCAATAACATGAAAATAATGCCAAGTTTATCCTATTGATATTTCTCTTTGCCCCATAAAGCAACAGGCCAGTTATCTTTAAATACCTAAAACTTTCTAACATAGCAGCAAACTTTGTAAACAATGAACGGTTAAGGTATCTTAAGCTTTCCATTAGACCTTTGCAGCCTTCTGCAACGGTAACAAAACAATAGTTAGTAGTGAATGTGAGTCCACCGGGCAGTAAATTGAATTGTAATACAAGCCATAATAGCGAGTACTTTCAACAGAAAATGCAGAGGACATTGTATAATTTCCACTGCTATGAATGGTTGGAATCTAGCAGTTACATAAATGAAGGTAACCATGCTAGAGAGTGGTAGGTCACACCAAACAATTTGTATGCCTACTAATAGCCATACTGATAGAACAATTAAAATCAATGATTCAAAAGATAAAGATAGTAGATATGGATAAATTCAAGATTTAGAAGAGTTGCACGATTACAAGTTGGCGTTATCAGCCAAATAAAACGTCATTTAAGTCAGAAAAGTTATCCATTTGCAACCACAATTACATCAGGCTAAAGGATTTCCACGCTCATGAAGACATGGAAAACAAACTTTATTCCAATTACAATCATCCCAACTAAAGCACTGTAACTTCAAGCGTGAACCCATGCCAAGATCCGGAAAACATCTTCCTTAAGTCACCATGACATTTCTGGTTGAATTCTCAGATGTCAATTCAAGGTATTGCAAATTAAGTAGGATCAAACATTGATATTCTCCCAGCTTATTTGTCAAAGGAACTTAGAAACATCTTCAGAATCCCAAAACAAGGACTAGATAATTCAAAAAGTACAGGTACACAAAAAAAAAAAAAAGGCTGGCAAACCAGAGTTCCATTAGAACACTTCCACTGAAGAAAAAAGTTAGATCGCAGAGGATATGACTTACATGAAGAAGGAGGCGGTGAGCATGAGGCCGATCGCAAGCATTAAGACAGACAAGGATGGATACCACGCAACGGGGACGGGGCTTGTCACGGCTTTCGGCGCCTGTAAATGAGAAAGATCTTATAAACCCTAAAATGTTCCCAAATCCAAGATTGAAACAGAATCCATCTAAATTTCATGAGAAAGATGGAAATATTAGGGAATTAAGTTTTCTTCTAACCATTGAAGAGGATGTGGCGAAGGAGAAGAATTGCTCGTTTCTTCACTGATCTCTCGCTTCGCTCTTCCGCGAGGCGAACGACGTATCTAGTCTCTTCGATGAGCGAGGACGAGCGAGGAACGCCGATTAAACTAGATCTGGGTTGAGTGCTCAGACACTGCAAATTTGGGCCTTGTTGGGCTTCTATTTGTATTTAGTTGACCTAATTCAATTTAGTTAAACAGGTTAAATTTGTGTTAAACAAATCATTTTCAAATTAAACTAGTTATATTTGGGTTATATGGGTCGTGTTGAGATAAATGGTTGGGTTTGGGATTATCTGGATTAGGTTGAGTTGGGTTTGGATCAAATTTTTTCGAGTTGGGTCAATTTTAGATAAGACTTGACGAATTTGCTAAGTAGAATCGGGCATTTCGGTTTTAGATAAGACTGGACAAATATTTTATTTTTTATTTTTTTTAAAGTGTTTAAATACAAATTTAATATAAGTGAAATTTAATTAAAATATATCAATAAAAATTTTCAAAGTATTCACCAATTAAGCTGATTAACCGACTTTTTAATTTGGTGAGAGATAAATTCAAATGCACATATTTAATATATGTATTATTGGATTCTGTTGCGGGCTAGAAATTACGCGGCGATAGAGATTTGATTCTACGTCTTAGCGTTGTACGTATAACTAGCACACACAGAGAACACAAGATTTTTTACGTGGAAAACCCTTAAAAGGGAAAAAACCACGAGGCCTAGCCCAGTTGAAAATGATTCCACTAGATTTTGAATTGGTTACAAAGGCTGGATCACCTCCAGGGTGAACAGATTACAATGGCTTAAGTAAGATGTTGAGTCTTCGGCAGGACGTAAGGACTGAACGTCGGGTCCTGAGTTGGACGTCGGGTGTTTGGCAGGAAGTTGAGACTAAGTATAGGGTCTTGAACAAGACGTCGGATCTTTGGCAGGACGTAGGGACTGAACGTCGGACCTTGAACAAGACGTCGGGTCTTAGGCAGGACGTAGGGACTGAACGTCCGGCCTTAAGGTGGTCGTCCGGCGAGGTCCTGTGGTGGTCCGGCGAGGTTCCTGCAGTGGTCCGGCGGTGGTCCGACGAGCTTCCTGCGGTGGTCCGGCGAGGTTCTGCGGTGGTCCGGCGGTGGTCCGGCGGCTGTCGAGGAGGAACTTCTTCCTTCTCTCTCTCCTTCTCTTCTCTTCTTCTCTCTCTTGCTTAGATGCTCTCTTGTGAAGAATGAGGGCTCTATTTATAGATTTTCTGGAGTGGCATGGTCCGTAAATAGGTGTGAGATCAAGGGCGAATAGGGAGTGATCAAATGGACGGCCGATATTGAATCCTATGATCGTGCACCGTTCGTTGGACATTTGGAGGCCTTAATGATGTCGGAATTTAGTGATCTTGAGCTCGTTGGATTCGTCTCGTCGAGCCGTTCGATTCGAGTATAAGCTCGTCAAAATCGGAGACTGTTTGGTAACTCAAATTGCAGTTTGAACCTTCCAACAGCGCTTTGAGCTCTTGATTCGGACTCATTTGGGCTCCGATTGGGTTGATCTTGGTGTCGTTAGGTTCGTATTTCCGAGACGCTCGGTTCGACAGTAAGCTTGCTGAAATCGGAGTTCATATGCTCCCGGATTTAATTTTTGAAGTTTCCAACTAGCTTTTGCTTCGAGATTCGTGCCCAATCAAGCTAATTTTGTGATGACGTATCAGGATTCGAATATATTTATGAGGGATCGTAAATTTATGAAGAAGTATAGAATAAGCTTGATAGAAACATGCAAGGAGAGTGACAGAACTAAAGAGAATAACATTGAGATTTCACAAAGAACAAATTGATGCGAGAAGAATAGGCTTCGTTTGGAACAGCTTTCATATTGTTTTCTAAAGCAATTTTTTAGTATAAAAATTTTATCGATTAGAAATTTTTGTGCTCAAAACTATTTTAAAAATTAGCGAAAAAGTTGTCCCAAATGAAGCCTTAAAATCCAAGACTCGCCATCCGACCACTTTTTATGCATGTAAGTCAATGTACAATACTATAGAAATAGCTACATATAAAGCAAAATTCTATAGGTAGAACGGAACAAAACTGAACTACAATATAATTTAGTTCCATTTTCTCTTAACTGAATTTTGAAATAGTAATAAATGAAGACTTTAAAAATACTTTCTAAATAAAAATAAAATTATTTACATATAGAGAATTTAAGACAAATGAGTTTTTATTTAGGAAGCATTTCGGTTTTTCGTTGAACCGAATTTTTTTCATTTAAGAAATGAGCCATTAACCGAAATCCAAATAACACTTACTCTGATACGATAGCTAGCGACAAAAGATGGGTGTCAATAGCAGCCGTGAAAGATAAATTTTCGGGATTGAACACTCCCAATATATATTAAATCTAAATTTCCACCAACTACTAAAATCTATCTTCCTTAAATCCTATTTTATGCTAACCATACATTCAAAATCAGCCATTCTATTGGTGAGATTTACTAAATCCAACAACTTAAGCCAAATCCACAATTTAAGATAACCTCAAAAAACATTTAGCTGAGTTTAACATAATTAGCACCGAAGCTTTTTGGCATTTCAAACACATTCAAGTAAAGGAAATGTTAAACACCATTTATATATAAAATGTTGTAAAACTGGCTTATTGTCTTTTATAATTAGCAGCAAAGCTCACCCCTCGTGAAAATTATCCCATCATCTTTGAAAAATGTTATTTTATAGGGATTTTTACATACATAACACTTAAAACTAGTGTAAATATATATTAAACACCTAAACTTTTATATTTACAGATATACCACCTAAAACTTCCCTTTTCATATATTCTAACACTCTGCTTATGCCCGTCAAAACATTATGTGTTTCTTAACCTCTCACGGCGACCGTCCCCACACAGCCGCTTCCCGCCACTTTGTCTACGACTCTTCCAGCTTTGCCTTCGCTCCTTATGGACCTTGCGCCAATTAGTTCTATATCTAACTTCTTTGATTTCTAACATACATAATATAGCCTACATATAATATGAAGATATTAAATGTTATTGTAAATAATGTTAAAGGAAAATAGATGGTTTTTAATTATATTTGCAAATTGAATGATGTTATTTCACACAGGTATCCCGTCAATGAAAAATTTAGCAGCCTCCTAGCGTGTTCTTTATTTAGGGGAAATAAAAATAGTCTTAGCCTACCTGCCACATCAAGAATGACATGTACGGTCGATGTCGGGTGACACTGGGGCCGTGGCCTTCAATCCTATAACTCCAAAAAAGGCGTGTATAGATCTTCAAGGGGGTACTTAAATAATAATACAGTTTGCGCCAGAGATATTCCGATGAATTTACTGACATAAGCTAGATCTAATACCTCTACATCTTTCTTAACATAAGTGAAATCTAATACCTCTACATTTTTAACGCCAATTTTTCTTTAAGTTTAAGGGATACTTTTCTATCACATAATAGGCATGATGCATTCCTCCACTTTAACTATCCAACTTGAATTCTACTAATAATATCCCCATCATTTTCACCATTGCTTAGAACAATTGACTTGAGAAATCTAAAACATTCACTCATTCTAATTAGGTCATAGGGAGGCCACCGTTTTATCTGAACATTCTCATCTCTTTAATACTTAACTTTATGCTTCTCCTTTAATGCCAACATTATGCTCTACAAAGAATTGCATGTCTCACCACCATCTTATAGAATTTTTTTTAATGTTTGAGTAATACATTTCTATCACACAATAGACACAATGCATTTCTCCAGTTCAACAATCCAATAACATCATTTCACCATCATTTTAAACAAATAGACTTGAGAAATCTAAAACATTCACTCATTCTAAACATTCACTCATTCTAACGACTTCATCACCCAATATCACAATCCCACCATTATTGCAAATGTCTACTGAGAACATCCATAAAAGAAGAACTTAATGTGCGACTTAAAACGAAGGATTGACGAAGGTGTCGGCGAGGAACATTGGTAGAGAGGCATGTTCGATGGAGGCGTCAGCAATGAGTGACAAGTTGTCGCTAAAGGCACGTCGGCGACGGAGATGACAGAGGCGCTAGAGGTGACGGAGGCGAGTGCGAGCGAAAATGAATGAAATGAGAATGTTGTCGCTACGAAAAGGGAAATAGGGCTCTTCCGGCGGTATTTCCGGCAAATTATCCATTAGATTATCCACCGGTGAATATTCCAGTGAAAATTATGTTGTATGCGTTTCATCGGGTTTAAGTAAGCCGACGAAAAATCTGTCAGGGATCTTCGACGTATCTTTCACCAATATTTTACACTGGTTTCACATATTTTGGCGGTTAGACTGATGGTTTTTCCACCAGAAATTCTGCCGCTTATTTTTCGTCATAATTTACGCCATTTTGAACGCCACTTATACCAGCTGATAAATATCCGCCGAAAATTCCGCCGATAAAGAACCATTTTTTTGTAGTGTTTGTATGGGAATTATTAGTATTATTTGTAATTATTTTCCTTATCATTTTGCTATGAACGCTAATATTTTTCAATAACAAGAATGATTTTCGCAACGTAGATAACTTATTAAGGTTTGATGAGGCATGTAAAGTAATTTGAGAAGGATTCATATAGCTGAGAGCATCCATGTCAAAATTTGGTATGATGCTTATAGTTGTGTGACAAGCTTTTCTAGACATGGACTCGATGACCTAACTAATTTGATTAGCCGGTTCTTTTGCAATATTTGACATTCACATATTTTCGCTCTATATTTGTATTCTTATTTATCAAATTTGAAATTATTAAAAATCGATTTGTGTTTCTAAGCCCAGTGAATTTTGATTAGGATTAACATTAATTGTCTTTAGTCCCCTAACCTACTCCCTTAATCTAGAGATTTCCCATTAGCTAAGCTTAACCGAAATTTAATGCTAAAGGTTAGTTAGTATAATATGCACAATCCTAATACAGTTTAATACTTACTACAATACTACCCAATTATGTTAAGAAATTTTCAGAAAAATCTATTCTTCAATTCTTTGTGTAATTAGAAAATTGTCTTTCATTTAATACTATCTCATATGAGTAATTGCACAAATCAAATCTTATACATATATAATGCTTAGAATTTTATTAATAATTTAAATAAAAAGGTAAAACTTATGAGTAAATTATTTTTATGATCTACCATATAAGTGACTTTTTAAGGAAGCAAGAGATATTGTGTTTGATCCCCAATAGAAGATTTGCTTTGTTTTAAATTTAAAATCAATTATTATGTGGGTTTTAGGTATTGTGTGATAGACTAAGGCTTCGTTTGGGACGGCTTTCTTTCTGCTTCTTAAAACAGTTTTTTAGTACAAAATTAAAAATTTTTGTACTAGAAAGCTGCTTTAAGAAGCATAAAGAAAGCTGTCGACCCAAACGAAGCCTAAGTAATTGGCCGCTTTGTAGGTTTTAGCTTTTAAAATAAAGTGTTATGTGATTGGTCAGTGGGGGCCCATACCCCAGGACACACACCCTTTCTCCGTCCCTAGCCACAAGAGTCACAATCACTTTGACTCCTCATACCCTCTCACTTTGTAATAGAAACTGGGTTTGATTTTAACTTATTGTATGTGCCAGACTGATGTCATGAATCTGCTCAACACATTTTACAAATACATGAATTTGATCTTCTCGAAGAACCTATCCAATACACTCGTAAGCTCCAATCATGAGCTTCATATACGATGCAAAATTCTTATTTATTGATTGAGTAAATACAAAAATTACAAATATGACTAAATATATTTTGGTCAAAAAAAATATAAGAAGCTCACCTAACCCTTGCAAGTTCATCTTCATCATGAATATGACCCCCCAACCAAAAAATTGCTCATTTGAGTAGATAACCATCAATAATGAAATGTTGGTCGGTCGTTTGCCATTGTTTGCTTCTTTTTTTTTTCTCAAATGATGATTTCGATAGTTTAATTTGTCTTGGCATTGAAAGTTGCTTTAATTTTACCAAAAAAAAAAAAAAGTGGCTTTAATTGACAAATGAATATGACGTGCTGATGTGGATCCTTCCTTGACATTATGGAGGATATGTTAGCTTTATCTTTTTAGATTTGTTAAGAATCACTTCCATTAATTGTAGGAGACGAATATTATGATTTATGACAATTCGTATATGTTGACAATACAAAGATACTAATCATCGTAAAATAGAAAGAGAGAGAGAGAGAGTTTTGGCTTACGGGAGATTAGGGGTGTAAGTGAGTCAAACCGACTTGGGAGCGGGCTCGGGCTCGGCTCAATAAATGGCTCGTGAGCTAACGACGAATCAAGCTTGAGCCAACCCTAGCTAGACTTGTGAGCTCACAAGCCGATTTGTTTAAAAAATATTAATATAAAATATACTTAAAATATATTATCATTCAAGATTTTAAGTACAAAGTTGTTTAAAATATTTATAAAATATATCTCATTTTTTATGATAAGTAATTTTTTCTTATTTTCTTTTAATTTCTTATGTTTTTTTTTTAACAGAACCAAATATATTAATAAAGGAACAGAATCGGTTACATCAGCCAAAGATCAAAACCAAAAAAGAAAAACAAGAAAAGAAAGTACAATGAAAAGAGGGCTCAGTATAAAACGGCCGAGGCTCCCAGCACCCCAAAAACCTCGCACGGACCATCCAAAAGGAAACAGTACCATCTGAAGGACCCACCTCTAATAAACTGCACCAATGGTTGCCACCAGCGAGACAAATGGGGTGCGAGCCCCAGCCACATCATTGCCCTAATAACCATCGCATCGCCAATCACAAATTTAAACCGCATAATACTATAACAAGCCCAGCAAATAAACAGTTTATCTTCTCCTTCTTCCCCTCCCATGCAATCTCCCACGAGAGGCACCAGATGCAACAGGCCTATCACGAATTAAAGTAAAGTCATTGCCAGGGTCCGATCCACCACAAATGTCCGGAGAATTCAAACCACAATCCGAAAAATCGGATTCCGATTCAAACTCAGACGACCCATTCAACCAATCCATATGGTTCCTCATATCAAAACCAGAGCTTTCTCCCAAATGACTGCCCAAAGTATGCGAATTTATCAATTTTACAGGGAAATCAATAAAATTGCTGGATAGCACAGGAATTTCTCTTTCCACTAGCACTCCAACAGCATTATTATCCACATTACTCATCCGATTGCAACCAGCCCCAACATCTGGCGGAAGAAAAACAGCCTCAGCCACAACAGGAGACAACACATCACCAGAAATTGGAACATTCAAATCACTAGGCTGCACAGCCTCAGTAAACACCAAAGAATCCGTAAGAATAGGAGCATCCCGACACACAGAATCTTCACAATGGGGCAACGAGTTAACCGACAAACCCGCACTACTAGCAGGCGGCAAAACAGTGGGAAGAAAAGGTAAGGCATTAGGAGATAACACCTTCGAAACAAAGTCAGAATTAACGCCCCCAAACTCCAGCACTTCATTAACTTCCCTAGGTAGTCCCGGGTCCACCTGAGCAGACACAACATTGGCCTCATGAGCATCATTCACCGAATCTACAATAACAAGAGCCTCATTTGTAGCACACGGTTCAACAATTTTGGGTTTAATAGAAGATACCAAATCACCATTTTTAAAACGGCAATCACCCACAGCATGGCCAATACAACGACAAACACCGCAGAAATTAGGGAATTCATCCATTGCAACTTGCTGGATATAGCCTAGTTTTTCAGAACCAACCCATATACGATCAGGGTAAGATTTGGTAATATCAAGTTCAACTAAAACCCGAGCTAAAGAAGGTCTAGAGCCAGTGGCGGAGCCAGAAATTTTACTGAGGGGGGGCCTAAATTAAAATAATTTTGTTTGTTGTTTCATTACCATGGGGTCTGTCTTTGGAGGCAAGAGATGAGCGAAAGATATTTAAATGAGTTTTACTCAACATTCTTTAAAATATTTTTATTTCAGCTAATTTAAGTGAGTTTCAATTTCAGCTAAAATTTACCCGATATTCTGCAAAATAAAGTTTCAAATAAAAGTCGAAGATTTTTACTAAAACATATATATTATATATATATATATATATATATATATATATATATATATATATATATATATATATATATATATATATATATATATATATATATATATATATCTCGAGATTTTAATAAAATATAGAAAAAAAGGAAATTTATTGATTGTATAGCATAAATCTGAATAAAAATATAGCTTAATTATATCAGAAATCAACTATCTTTAGCTCGTTGGATTCGTCTCATCGAGCCGCTCAATTCGACTATAAGAAAATAAATTTTGAAAACCATTTGATCATCCAAATTATGTTTTGAATCTTCCAAATGTACTTCGGGTCCTTGATTTGGACTCATTTGTGCTCAGATTGAGTCGAATTTGGTGTTGTATTTTCGAGACGTTTAGTTCGACTATAAGTTTATTGAAATCGGAGTTTAGATGTTCTCCGATTTAATTTTTGAAGTTTCCAACTTGTTTTTTTTTTCAAAATTCGTGCCCGATCAAGATTATTTTTGATGATATATCGATAGCTTAGTCTTGATTTAGATAAATAAATTAATCCAATTACTTCTTTCTCTTATCTAGCATGCATATAAGAGAAAATAATCAATTTCTCTCGTATATAAAAAATGTACATGTAAACCTTTGCTCTTCCTTGTTCTCTTTTGGTGGTGGTAATTGGTTGGACACACTTATAATTGAATTATTATTTTTTTAGGGGGGGGGGGGGGGGGGGGGGGCACGTGCCCCCTTGGCCCCCCCTTCCCTCCGCCAATGTCTAGAGCCCAAAGAAGTGGCAGTATCAATTTTTAAAGGCTTGCCAAAAATTGACGCCAAACCATGAAGGATTTTAGGTGAATATAGATGAGGCCGCAAAGAAGGGAAAGAAACCCAAATTGGGATCTCCGACGATTCAGCCCCGATATCAACAGTAGGAGACCATTTAGTAAGTTTCATATAGCAGTTAAAGACGAGATACGATCTATGACAGAAAATGCGGCAATAATCAAGATCGTTCTCCAATTTGATTAAAACATGAGACGGATCAAGCAAGGTAACCGAAACATCACCGTTGAGCTTGAGATTGAAAAAAAAAATCCGTTAGAATCAAGAGACGGTCGCTTAGTAGGAAAAAAACCAACTAAAGCAAATTGAAAAGGCACAGCCAAAGCCTCTATTTCATCATCCGAAATCCAAAGGGAGGGCATACCACGAAAAGAAGAAACCCTAAGTTTAGGAAAATCATTACTAGCAGAGGATCCCGAAAGTACTTGAAGAAAGGAGCGAGAGGGGTTCGAAACCCCTAAAAAACCTTGGTCCGTAAGCTTTGGAGCCATCCGGCAAACGCCGAAGAAAAAACACGAGCAAAATACCAAGGACTAATACTAGAGAAAGGGAGAGAAAACTTCCCTGAAAGCCAGGAGATCGCCAGCCCGACCGGCGAGCGGCGCGGCGCCGCGAGGAAAATCCTAGCAGAGCGAAAAAAAGGGGAAAGCGAAGGTGATAACTTATTAATTATTCTTTTAATTTCTTATGTTGTTTATAAGTTTCATGTAATAATTGCTTGGATCATAATAATTTTCTCTCTTTCATATTAAACGAGCTCATTCATGAGCCGACTTGAATGCGTATAATAAAGTTTGAGCTTGAGTTTATTCTTTTTTTTTTTTGTATTGTTTATAGTTTTTTATTTTTATTTGTTATATATACATTCTTCCTTTTTGACACATTAAAAGGTAGTAAGTTTGCTTTTTTATGTTATATTATTGTGTCCTTGTGAATGTCTATTATTATTTTTTATTTTTATTTCTTATACGTACATTCTTCCATTTTGGCACATATAAAGAACTTGTGAATGTCTTTTATATTTGTAGTTTTAATTACAAAAAAAAAAAAGAATAACATTATACTTTTATTAGAAATTAATTTGAACATTATAGTATCTAGATATTTTGTGCTTATTTCATGGTATTGTATCCATTATTTTAAAATTATGCTCCTCACTTTTAATATCTCATATGGTTTTAATGTCTTGCATATTAGAAGATATTTTTTAAAAATGGGGCATTTTCTCCAACCAAAATACTTATATGAATAACTAAAATATATTTATCATCCTAAAAAAGAAGATATTATTAACATTGATGTACTAAATAGTTTTGACAATCCTAAATATAATTTGCTATCAAAAAAAATTTTTTTTTTGCATCACTAAATTTAGGCTTTTATAACCACCACTAAATTGTTTGTAGTGGTACTAAATCTACTAAAAAATTGTCGTATTTGTAATCCGCTACAAAGATGCTTCATGATAATTTTGAGATCATTAATTGGGGTATAAAGCTGGTTATAGCTAACCACCATAAATTGTGACGATTAAAGCCGCCACAATAGTTATATTTTTTATAACAAAATTCTACAGAATCATTCAAGAAACAAATAAAAAACTTCACAAACATTCAAGTTTTGCTGCCTATAATGAGAAATATTTCCAGGATTAGGCATCTATTTTGTTCGTCTCTCTTGAATCAGTAGAACTTTGAGGATGATTGTCTGTAAGAAAAACAAAGTAACAAACCAACCTATTAGCGCCATCACCATCCTTCTTTTTCTCTCAGCTGATAAAAATCAAATGAAAAGCTTTCCTTTGTCTTTAGTCATTTCCTTTGGTCCTCTGCGAAGCCAAAAAAACTACAAACATAAGAAAGAGACTAAGGTTTTGTTTGGGATGACTTTTTTACTGCTTCTTAAAATAACTTTTTAGTATAAAAATTAAAATTTTTATATAAAAAAGTCGCTTTAAGAAGCAATAAAAAAAGCTGTCCCAAACAAAACCTAAAAGTTCTATACACTTAGAGAGAGAACATGACTCAAACTCAAAGCAACTACAATATGTATACCTCAATGGTAATGGTTGAGAGCAAGAGGGCAAACATAAGAGAAGAGTCATCTCTCCTAGCTAGAGATTCCACTTCTCCTTCAGCTCCAAATGCTTCCACTAATCTCAACACGCTGAGCGATCAAAAAGTGGGAGCGAGGTAGAGCACGACTAGGGCATGAATAAGGCAAATGGTGTTGTGGTAGTGCACAACTAGGGTAACGAGGACATTTGACAATGTTTTTCCATCCGCTGATGTAAAAATAGTGCTTTTTTTTTTGTAGTGGCAGTTAAAATTGTTGTTATATGTGATATATAGTAGTGGTTTGAAAATTGTTACTAGCAAAGTTTTGAAAATCGGACTGGACAACGAACCAGGAGAATGAGAGGTTCACGATTTGACTAATCAAATCAGGGTCGAACCAAATGATGTAATAAATGATAATATTATTAAAAATTATAAAATAAACGAGAATTTTTCTCTAATGACTTCACTACATATTCCATTTTCATATCAAACTAATCAATGAACATAAATATTGCTTCAATTAAATATATAAAACATAAAAAATAACACACAATATAAATGTGGCATCAAGTAAGTCAATAAAATATAAACAAATATTTCATAAATAAGTAAATAGCTCACCAAACAAAATTTTTTTGACAAATGCATACCTTTTGTTGAGCTCTATTGTGTGTTGAGTGTTTAGAGCAATGCAGACCATCTTCAATTCTCTTCCTCTAAAATGTGAAACTATTAAAAAATAAAATGAATAAAAGAAAATTTTGAGATCGTATAGTTTTTATCTCCAATTAGTGAAGCGTTGAAAATAAAATAAATATAACATATTCATCATAATTGTGCACATAATATGAAGTAAATAAGCAAAACATTATAATAAGATTGTGATACTATACAATAACTGATAAAAAAAAGAAAACAAATTTATAATACATATATGGACTTACTAATGTTTTTTTTCTTAATTCAATATTTTTAATAATTCCACAAAAGAAAAATCAAATATCCCCTAATTTTTATCGTGAAAGTTATCCTCATAAGTTGAGTTTCTATATCACACCTCACCAAATTTTGCAGCAACAGATGCACTTAAATCAATGAAGCCAATTATGTCATCTTCATCTCCTTCATTCTCTAGTTCACCTTCACCAACAAATTAAAAATATTAAATAAGATTTTATTTAAATGATATGTTCATATTTCACAAACTTACCAGATGTAGGCTGAGTGGATGTTATGTTTGCTTCTTCAACAACAAGTATTATAGCCTTTTAATATATCTTAGTTTCCAACTCCTCTAAGTCACGATCTGTAGGTGATTCCTCATCAAGCACCCAAAAATTTACCATTTCAACTCAAGTATAGTCAAGAGAATCATAACTTTTTTTAGTTGAAATCTAAAGAATGAAACAATAATTTTAGTGACATTTGTATATATATACAGTATGATATGTTGACACACATATTATGTTATAATAAAATTATACCAATTTTTTAAATTTATATTTACCGAATATACACAAAGTCATTCAATCGTTGATGTTCCAAATGATTGCGTCTCTTTAAGTGAATCTGTTTAAAAATACTTCAATTTCTTTCGCAACTTGATGATGATGATGTTTGACTTAGAATTCTTATAGTTACTTTATGTAACTTGGAAGCACTTGATCCAAACATCTTTCATCACTCATATGTATAATGTGATATTAGAGAGTTTAATAAATAAACATATATGTTAAAAAAATGTATAAGCATTGACATTGAAAAAAATAACTATCATGTTGCATTTCCTTTGTCATCGTTGGAGCAATTAACTTTCCAAAACTTTCTAAGCTATCTCAAAATAATATGATGAAAGTTTATTAGGGATGTCAAGCCTTTGTGAACTAGCCCGAGACTAACCAAAATGGGGGATAAATTGATATTTTAAAAATTATCAAACACGAAACACGATTTAAACCAAACAATCACCCACATAAAATAAAGTGCAGAAATTAAATGCAAAAATGCAATAAGAAAGAACATATCATATTTTATAGTGGTTCGGTTAACTTGACCTACGTCCACTCCACGGAGCGTCTCCTCCGTGTATTGCACTAAATTCAGTGACTCTCGTTTTGCTCCTACAGCAAGGCGAAGAAGCCTTTACAAAATTTCTTTTCACCGGCTCCAGTGAGGCAGAGAACTCGACCTCCTTTTGCTTCCTCTTGAAGCAAGCAGAGAACCTCGACCTCCTTTTACTTCCTCTAGACACTATAGAAAATTCATCAATTATTGGCGGTCTGGACCGGCGGTTCTCCAACCACCGATAATAACGGCGGCTTAATCGACGGTGTGACCGCTGGTTTTTACCGGCGATTATGTAAATTAAAGCCACCAAAAATAGCGGTGGTCCAGAAATCGCTGGTTAACCTGTCGGCATTAAATCTTACTGGCGTGTTATCGGTGGTTTAAACTGTCGGTGTTAAGTAAATTATTTCTGGCAGTCTAAACCACCATAAAGCTGCCAGAAAATGCCCTAGAACAAGCTGCCCTGAGCCTTCCATTTCATTTCATCGTCTGCTCCTCTCTCTCCTACGTGACGCTCGCCCCCATCTCCTCCTCCCTCTCGCGATTGAGACGCACCCTCCGGCTGTCGACGAGATCCCTTCGACCCCCGAAAAGTCCTTTAAACAAAGATCTCACCCCACTGCAAGGCCGAAGATCTCTCTCTGCTCCCTGCTCGTGCACGAAACCGGCCTTCAAGGTTTGAATTTTTAGTTTTTTTTTAATTTTGAAGTTGTTTTTACTATTTTGGTTAGATTACATGAAGGATCAGCCTTAAGCCAATATCTTTTTGCTTTAGTCATGGATGTTCTCACTAGACATTTGCAAGAGGATGTACCTTGTTGTATGCTTTTTGCTTATGTTATTCTTCTTGTTGATAAGACTAGAGAGGGAGTTGACGGTAAACTTGAATTATGGAGGTCAACCAAAGAGTCAAAAGGTTTTCGCTTGAGTTGATCTAAAACTAAATATATAAAGTGTAATTTTAGTAGTAATAGACCTATTGAGGGGTTTGTGACTTTGGGCGATCAAGTAATTGATAAAAGTACACATTTTAGATATCTTGGATGTATTATCTAGAGTGATGGTGAAATAAAAGGGGATATTATCAACAGAATTCAAGTTGGATGGTTGAAATGGAGGAATGAATCAGGCTTGTTGTGTGAAAGAAAAGTCCCCCTTAAACTTAAGGGAATATTCTATAAGATGGTGGTGAGATCTGCAATGCTTTATGGTGCCGAATGTTGGTCATTAAAAGAGAAGCATAATACTAAGTTAAGTGTTGCAAAGATGAGGGTGCTCAGGTGGATGAGTGGCTTTACCCTATAGATATAATACAAAATGTCACAGTCCCCAATGTCACAATGTCACAATCCCCTCAAACATATACTCTTATTAATGACTTGACTCCCAATGTCACAATCCCCTCAAAGGCTCGGGATGGCTAATTCCAATGCTCGACCATCTCGCTACAATTATATCTGCATGGTAAACTACTTCCTTAGATGCTAAGATACTTATAATTGAAGGTTGGGAACATGATTTTGTTCTTTGCACAAAGAAAGTGTCAATCTCAGCATGCTTTATTTTCTCCTTAACAAGTTCTAATAGATGTGCTTCAGATGATTGTTATTTAAGTAGGGAAGAAGAATCCCTTCCTTCCTCAACTTCAGCATCTATTGGAAATGGTGCATTGTCCAACTCCTTAGTACTTGTTATTTTCTTTTTGAAATCTCTTTTAAATTCTTATGCATTTAAAATCGAACAATTATGTGGAACCTTCTTGCAGGTTGTTATATTGCCCTTAACTCATGTTAGATGTTGTTTTATTCTATTTATTCCTCCTTCCTTATATGCAATACCACAATGCAAATATTTGAATTATCTCTTCCCATTAGCTCCTTTAATCTCAATGAAATAATTCCACACAATATCCAAATTTTTATACACACTACAACTTCAAGCTGCACTCTGAGTTCTAGATGCTTCAATTCTAATATGATCAATTAAATATAATCAACACAATTTTATTAAGTCCATATTAATTATAAATTTAAATGAAATTAGATGATGATTTCTGCGATAACATTAAATTACAAAAATCTAACATAAACACAACTATTTATACTCAAGTTCTGAGACACTAAAAAATGTACACTTTTCTCTATTATCATGTAACTATTTTATTAACATAGTCTCCAATGTGTGAATTTTTAGAATTCTAATGGACAAAACCAAGATTTCAAACTCCACTTTTGCTATTTCAAATTACTAAATGTAAAGCTATTTTGATTTCGGATTATGGGTAGATAATAAAATTTGTTTTATATTAACAAATTACATCCAAACTTTCTTATTTAATTTGTTATTTCAATTGGCTGGCCATGTGGTATGGTAAAATATAGAATTTCTAAGGGCATCTGCCAATGAAGAAGTTCCAACACAATCCAAAATATAGTGACTGTAGTCTTTTGGACAAGTTAGAAGCAATGCATAAAAATGATGCTTTTAAAATCATAGCTACTAGAGGCTTGACATAGCAAAGTGTGATGCAATAAGGTTATAAAGATAATATGATAAATGTTAGAGATAACAAATCCAAGAAATTGGCCACTATTGACTAGTAACGTCATGAATACTAGATTTTACATTAGAATTATATCACTTGGAATCAGAGTATGTGAGAAAAAAAATCAA
Source organism: Dendrobium nobile (assembly GCA_022539455.1). NCBI lineage: Eukaryota > Viridiplantae > Streptophyta > Magnoliopsida > Asparagales > Orchidaceae > Dendrobium > Dendrobium nobile. The sequence goes on from CM039735.1 coordinate 15,927,392, forward strand.
TGGCTTACCTAGCTTGTACGTGCTAACAGACAGTTGTAGCCATGGAGGACCGAATCTTCGAATAGAGCTAACACATAGGAGCTCGACGATGAATTGAGATTTTTGTAATTTTGCTTGCAAAATTAGGGCCTGTTTGGATGCAAGATTTAGGCAAGATTTGAGTTAAATCCTGTCAAACACCAAAAAAGGACAAAATAGTAAAATACAAAGTTAAATGTCACAATAAGCCATGCACTGGTGGCTGGGAGGACGTCGAAGGAGTGCATTGGCGGCTGGGATGGTCGGAGGAGTCCTTTGGCTTCTGCTTGTGGACGGAGGAGATGATCTCGCGTTCTTTCTTGGAGTCGTCGAAATACCGAATACTCGAGTAGGCGAATACGAAAGGAAACAAGGAATGGAATATTTAGGGTAGACAAGCGAGATAATACTTCCCTATACACATTCAATCGTAGTTGGACGGTTGAGATTTGCCATATTTAGAACCGTCCAGTTATTCTAAAAACGCCCAGTTCGGAGGTTCCCCGGTTCAACCGGGTTCTTGACCAATTTTTTATCGGTTTTATATCCAGCCAGTTCTTCCAACAAATCGGACCGGTTCACGGTTGAACTAGTTAAATCGACTGGTCCGTCCTATTTTTAAAAACCTTTGTTGCTAACTAATGCTGCCTATATGATCTCTTTTTAGTAGTGAATTGGTTTGAGGAAACATTAGTTATATAAAGTTTATGAAAAGTTATGTAGTATCATTTCTTGTATAAATTAGAAAACAATTTCAAATAGTGGGCACACAAAAGATGACACACAACTAAGCAACAACCCAAATTTTACACTAGTCCGTAGATCGCGACATTCAAAATTAACTAACAAATTGAAGGCAGGTTCTTCAAGAGTTTAAAATTATAATTTTTGTTTTTATTGAGACTTTTATTATTGTGTCATAGGTATAGAAGTTATAAACATAACCAACACATGTTCACGAGTGAACATAGCGAAGATAAAATCTGACATAGAATTATAAAAATGATCTGAACTAATTGTGCTATACAAATTAGGATTACATTGTATAATTGGAGTCAATTAAAAAGTAAATATGAGTAAACATTCAATTAAGTTAAGAGGATCAAGTGTTAATGAAAATTGATCATCATATTATATTATATGATACCTATCGTATTGTATAATTATTTAATTTTGATATAATTACAACTAACTAGTCATATTATATGATCAACATCATTATCTACTTTTAACATATATTTTAAGTTATCATAATTAGATTAATTTAAAATTTGAATTATTTGTACAGTACGATATATATCATATCAAATCATTGATTTTATTAAATAATCTAATTAAGTTGGTAAATTGGAGAGATGATCTGGTACAATTAAGTTTAAATTTATTATACAATATTATTGTGATTGCTCCACGTGATATCATATGCTCTATTTTTTTAATAGAAATTATGGTTTATAAACTTTTAAACCCTAAACTTATGTAAGAGATTTTTTTTTTTTTTTTTTGGAAATTCAATGTAAAACCTAAGAATTTTATTTTGCAAAATATTTTTTAAGGCACGTAAGTTCACTCCCCACTTGGATGTATCATACCTTTCATATGTGACATATGAGATAAGACACATGCATCTCGAAACGTAATTGACACATGGCAAATGTATCGTCAACGTGCCTTAAAAAAATGAAGGACAAGCATATTATACACATGTTTCAATCATGTGTTAAGGAAGATAATAATAGACGAAGGTAGAAATTGAGGAAAAAAAAATCAATAAGAGACTTTTATTTCTTAAAGACAGCAAAAATATATCTTAAGCAATTAATTTTGTTTAAAATATTATTGATGCGTCATCACAAAATTATCTTGATTGGGCACGAATCTCGAGGCAAAATCAGTTCGGAAAACTTCAAAAATTAATTTCGGGAGCATATGAACTCCGATTTCAGCGAGCTTACAGTTAAACTGAGCGTCTCGGAAATACGAACCCAACGACACCAAGATCAACCCAATCCGAGCCCAAATGAGTCCGAATCAAGGGCTCAAAGCGCTGTTGGGAGGTTCAAACCGCAATTTGAGTTACCAAACGGTCTTTGATTTTGACGAGCTTATACTCGAATCGAACGGCTTGACGAGACGAATCCAACGAGCCCAAGAACGCCAAATTCCGACATCATTAAGGCCTTCAAATGCCCAACAAACGGTCCATGATCAAAGGATTCGATATCGGCCGTCCATTCAAAACACTCCCAATTCGCCACTGATCTCACGCATATTTACGGACTATGCCACTCCAGAAAAACTATAAATAGAGCCCTCATTCTACACCAAAGGGACTCAAGTGAAGAGAGAGAAGAAGAAGAGGAGAAAGGGGAAAAGAAGATTCCTCACCTCCTCGACCACCGCCGGAGCTCTTCCTGCCGCATGAAGACGCCAGAACTCTGCCGGATTTTCGGGAAACGCTAGGAATTCACAGAACTTTGTAACTTTGTGAAAAGTTGATTGTAAACTAATCGTCTTGATTTATAAGACAGATCAACCTTTGAAATTCAAACAAATACTAGTGGAACTTTGCAACTGGGCGAGGCCCCGTGGTTTTTTCCCTCTTTTGGGTTTTCCACGTAAAAACTCCGGTGTTCATTTCTCTTTTCTGTTTGTGTGCGGAATACTCGTGCAACGCTAAGACGAATATTTTCTAACTCTACTGCCGCGTATATTCTAGCACGCAACAATTATTTTATTATGTTATTTATTCTGTAAAAAATAATTATTATATGTGTGTTTCTGATTTTTACAATTATTATATCACATTCCAATTAACTAAAATCATAAATTATTAACAAGTTCAACACGCATCCCTTTCATATATTCTTAACAACTGATATATGTCCTATATTCTTAACAACGCTGATGCATCACATATTATTATTGTATCACATACATGTTCCCATATTCCTACCGATGCATCATTCACCCCCGAAATGTGACAGCCTACATCTTGAGCTCGATGCATAAACACCAATTACGAATATTATAGTCCGTTGACATCGAACAATTATTAGGTCCGGTGACCGGACGTAGCTCTACGTCGGTCACCACTGAGTTACCCGGTGTTTGCTCGGTATTTGCTCGGTATTGCTAGGTATTGCTTGGCAATAACGAGAAATACCGCTTTGTGAAGACCAATACCGAGTAATACCGAGCAATACCGAGTTTTTCTAGAAAAAACTCGGTATTGCTCGGTATTTGTCTTCACATAATGGTATTTCTCGTTATTGCCGAGCAAAATTGACAAATACGTGATTTTGTGCCTGCTATGTGGTGCGATTTAGTGCCGGCCGAACATAGCTCTACATCCTTTCACTAGACCAAACAAAAGTTCGTTGACATCAGCAGTATCATCTATAATAATTCATAGTATAATTATCAATAAATATTTATTAGAATATGTGTATAATATTTATAGTAGAAATTTGTAATAGAGAAAGATTTGTCGATCTTTCTATCATAATAGCTTTTTGTACAATAACATACATGTGACACATTAAGCTTTTATGTTGTCCACACTTATTTATTTATATAAAGTTTCTCAGCTCAACCACTTCGTTTAGTCTATAAGTTAGAGTGAAGGAATTGTGGCTTTTAGAAGGCCACTTGCAACATAAATTAATAATTATGGGGACCATTTTGTATCAGTTTTCTTCAACAGCACATTGTAGGCATTAAATTATATCAAATATTTGCTGGTGATGATATTTTTTGTATTTACTAATGTACTTATAAGTATGGTTGTTAGCATATTTTAAGATATTACAGCTCATTTAATGTTGGAAATTGATAATATATTGTTGGAGACATATCCCATAAATTTTATTTACATTTGAGAGTTTCTATGAGAGTGAATTTAAGAAGATTAATTTCATCATTTAGAGTTCCATTAACTATATATTGTTGAATTATGATGAAATTTCAAGAATTATTTATTAGGTTACTTTAATTAACTAAGTGATTAATGATAAACTGGTGTTTTATTTTAAACATAAGTGAAGAGAGATATTAAGCATGCATAAGTAGGGGAGTCGATAAATAGATTGATCTCGATCTGACTCAAAAAATTAATATTAGGGATGACCCGATTAGTTATTATTTGAGTCAGATTTGGGTCTGAAATCTTGTACCGATTAATTTTTAGATTGAGTTGGGGTTGATTTGAAAACTCAAAGTTTATTGGAAATTGACTTGATTATGATTCAGGGTTAGATTAAACTGGTTGGGTTTGAGTTAAATATATCATTTTCGGGTTAAACGGGTCGTATTTGGATTACATGAGTTGTAATGATCTATTATGCAATCTATATAATAAATGCATTACACAATTTGGGTTTGAGTTAGCGTGTTCAGATTGAGTTGAGATCAAGTCAAACATTTTGATTCATATGATAAATGAATTAGATTCAAGTCAAACATATTCAGGTCAGACTAAAAACCCAAATCACCAACTCGATCTGACACCTCTATGCACGAGAGCATTTTTCATATTTTCAATAATAATTTATTATATAAGAATTTCAAAATATGAGCCATTTTCTCCTAATACTCTAATGCTTATTTTATTAGATATTCTACTATATAAATACTACACCAATTGTGAAGTTAAAAAGTAATGGATTTGTGAAATTTTAAGCTTTCAATGTAATATATTTTGGATATCTTTTGTGAAGATTAATGAAACCATTTATCAATGAATTCTTTCAATGAGAAGCTTATTTTTGCTAACATCCTTTCTATTCCAACCTCTTAAGGATTTTTTTGTAAGATGCTTTCAAGTATATATCTTTTAATTATTTGTAAAGTAGAGGTTTTGTTAGAATTTTTGATAATTTCATTGAGTCACCTCTAATGTTAGAGAACTTCATAGGGTTAGGGGTGTCAATTTCGAGTCACAGGTCGGGTTCGGGTTGAACCCGAAACTGACCCGGCACTATTCGGGTCAACCCGAACCCGACCCATTTTTAAAAACTAGTTAGTTTTCCTGACCTGAACCCAACCCGCTTTGGGTCCGGGTCAACCCGACACGACCCGAATGACCTGCTTCCAACAAAAAATTGCTAGTTTTCGGGTCAAAAACGGGTATGTCTCCTCTTTTTCGGGTAAAAAATGGGTCTATCTCATCTTATTCAGGTCAAAAATAGGTCAAAATCGGGTCAATCTCGGGTTGCCGGGTCAAAATCTGATTTTCAGGTCAAAATGGGTCAATTTCAGGTCAAAGGGTTAACTCGAACCCAACCCGATTTTTGATACGGGTCAAAATGTTGAACCTGAACCCGACCCGTTTCGAGTTCGGGTTGACCCTAACCCAAAATTTTCGGATCAGTTTCGAGTCGGGTTTTCGGGTCGTGTCAAATATTGACAGCCCTACATATGGTAGAGTATCCCGTGAAAATGCGCTTATACTATTGAAATGTATTAGTTCCCATGAGTCTCTAAAAAATGCATTTTATGAGAGAATTTTTAGGTGATTGAAATGTCTAAACTTTAATGATTTTTTTTTTCAAAATTGTATACCATATGTACGACGGAGATCACTTCTACTATTGAAATGTATTTAGAGAATTATATTAACATAGATGTTAAAGCCTACAATGATAAATGTGACACATTGATCTATGTGTTATGCACTAGGACCAGAAGATGCAAGATCCATGAAAAATTGGCTTTATAATTTCATAGGCTCTTGAAAAATATTTATAATGAATATTCATTCTTAGGCCACTTCACTTGTATGATGGGGCTTTAAGACTCACTATCTGACTTTTATTAAACTGAGGTCAGAAGTTTGACACACAAACTTCTAATATTATAGCAGTAACACCTATATAATGGACCTCCACTCACTAAAGGTTTGTAAGTCCCAGTTATTGGTCATCTTCTTTAGAATTATATGATTAATATAATGCTTGAAAGTGAGCCACGATAATTAGCCCTCTACCACAAGATGTTAGCTTTCACACGCTCAATGATCATTCCTTAAATCAAAGGTGCACCATTCGCCACCCCATATTTCTTTAGGTATATTTCTCTTGGAATAACAAAAATTCATTTTAGAGAATTGACTATAACAAAGCCACCAAGCAAGAGACTGCCACATGCTGATACATTTGACTACACTTAATAATGCATTGTGCTTTTGAACCAGCTTTAACATGAATTGGTCGAACTTAATGAGTTATACCTTCACTGGTCACATTAATTGACCTCTAAATAATGATCCATTTAATCAACCCCTTTATACTTTTTAAATGAGGTAAACTTTGTGCTCTACTTTAAAGAAACGTGCCCTTCGACATACAACCAACTTGATCTTCAAGAGATGTTTGATAGGAGGCAACTTATCATTAGTAATCAGACTTCATAATTGGCATAGCTGTCAAACTGTGTATCATTTGTAAACTAGGTCCATTATATTAACCCAAGAAGATAATACTTTGAAAGCTTGATCACATTGACGATCCATCTTTAATGATCCCCTCCAACCATAAAATAAATTTCCAAACTTCTATTTCATAGCAAATCGATATTCTTAGTAGAGAGTATTCGTAGACATCCAATTCAAAATGTAATTATCTGAGGGTGTGTGCAAATCAAAAGTCTTGATCTCATATGATTCAAATAAACTTCATAAAGATTTATTATCTAACAAAAAATAATTTTTTAGACATACCTAAAACTCTATCACTCAATATTCTTAATTTTCTCGATGCTCAAATAAATCATGAAGAAAATGAATCACTAAGACCGCATGAGCGCCTTTAAAAGTCATATATTAGCAACCTAATTTCAACCCATGATCTAATCTTATTGAGTAAGAGAAACATTTTACCACAAATGATTTATATTCAAGAAACACTGTTCTTCTAGAAAAATTATTAGGTGCGGAGTGTGCACCGTTCGCACAAGCACTGGATACCTAGCGGCACCCAGCTGTACCGATTGCTGGTACCTAGCTGGGTATTGTGTTTGTGCGGACGGTTCTCCCCGTCCGCACTCCGCTCCTAATAATCTCTCGTTCTTCTAACATTGATTATTAGATTGAAGCAAATTTGTTTGAATTACTTATTAATAGTTCAAGCAAGTGGGCAAATAAAGTTTTTTTTTTTTGTTTTTAAAATTCTGCACAAGTAATGAAATAATATATTAATAAATACCCAATGATCGCATTAATAAAAGTTCCCCAAATCGAATCAATATAGTCATTATAACCACAGATATTCAACACCAACTTTTGACTTAGCCACCGAAGCCCAAACCTACAGATCGTGACCGTTGCTTGCTAGCTTACACACTTACCCTTTATTAGCAGACTTTATTGATTTTGATTTTTTTTTTTAAAAATAATTTAGAAAAGATAAAGAATATTGATGATATCATTCTGCAATAGCACAGAAACATTTACATTTGAGGAAAAAATTGCATTGAGATATTTTGGCATGATTTGCAATTACACTAATCTTAATGTAGATCTAAAGTTTTTTTTTTTTTTTGGGAACGGGGGTATCGGCCCGCTGCCACGTCATCTTGTGACTCGCTTGGCGGTATCCACTAGTCCCTCGTCGAGTATACCAGCAACCAGCCCCACAGGTGCAGGACCCACAGTTCTTTTCTCTCCACTTAAGGAGTCGTGCTGTATGAGAGAGGATTCAAACTTGGGATGGGGGTTCCCAACCAAGCACGCCCACCAACCCACCTAAGCCTGGTGGGTGTAGATCTAAAGTTGTTAACTATTTTGATTTTTAATTTTTTTTAATATTTAGGTTTCATTGGAGACAGTTTTTAAATCATTTTTTTAATAAAAAAATTTCTTGAACTAGAAACTTTGGTACTAAAAAACTGCTTTAGAAATCAATAAAAAAGCAATCTCGAACAAAATCTTAATGGGATCTTATTATAACTTCTTCAAACTCTAATATTTCACTAGAAAAATATCGTCAACCACGGCGATAATAAAATTTTATCCTGCAATGTGGGATTGGTTACATACAGAGGCAAATTTATAAAAAAATGAAATATACATAAGACAAAATTCAAAACAAATTCCAAAATTTACATTCTATTTTAGATTATCTAATAATATTACATTACTCTTAAAGAATAAATTATTTGTTGCATCACTCAATAAATGGGCAACTAAATGAAGAAATTTAGAAAGTAAGAATTAATCATGCAAGTTTTTTATAGTTACTATAATAAAAATCCTCTTAATAAATATCAAATTATCTTAAATTATTATTTCAACTTTATTACAGCCAAGCGCAAAAATCCGACTGCTGTCTTCTTCTTAAGCAGAGCTCGGCCTCATTCTCCAGGTCTCAGCCCACTTCCCTTCACGCTTGGCGACTGAGAGAGAGACAGAGATCAAGCTTGGCGACTGAGAGAGAGAGAGACAGAGATGGGAGAGGTAGATAGAAGGAAGCCGAAAGTGGTGATAGTCGGAGCCGGAATGGCTGGCCTCGCCGCTGCGAGGCGGCTACATGTCTGCGCCGGTGATCTCCTCGACGTAGTTGTTGTGGAGGCCGGCGACCGTATCGGCGGCCGTATCTTCACCTCTGAGTTCGCCAGCGCGCGGGTCGAGATGGGTGCCACGTGGATTCACGGCATTGAAGGAAGCCCAATCTACGATGTCGCCAGGAAGGCTGGTGCTCTAATTCCGAACCAACGCGGGGACGACGGCGAAACCCAGTTCCCATGGGAACGCATGGATGGCTTTCCTTCTGATGCTCTAACCCTAGCCGAGGGCGGCCAAGCTTTGGATCCCGCCCTTCTCCGCCGCATCTCGGCCCTCTTCTCCCACCTTAAATCTCTGATCGTCTCCGGCGAGATTGCGGCTGATAAAGAAATCGTTAGCGTCGGCGCGTTCCTCCGTAGCGGATTCGAATCCTACCGAGCCGCGAACGGCGGCGATTGGATGGAGGAGGCGGCGTTTGCGATGCACGAGTGCGGGGAGAGGGAGTACACGGCGGTGGACGATCTGTACACGCTCGATCTCGCAGCTGAAGAGGAGTACATGGAGTTTCCTGGCGAGCATATCACCTTGCCCGGCGGTTACTCCCGAGTCCCCGAGTTCATCGCTGCCGCGCTCCCTCCCGGCACGATCCGTCTTGGCCGTAGCGTCTCCCGCGTCGAATGGCGGCTCTCCGGCGACCATGGGGTGAAACTCCACTTCGATAACGGCGAAGTTGAGCTCGCCGATCACGCTATCGTTACCGTCTCTCTCGGCGTCCTCAAGGCGGGGATAAATGGCGCTGGCGGGCTGGTGTTCTCGCCGTTCCTTCCGGAGGCAAAGCGAGGCGCCATCGAGCGGCTAGGGTTTGGCCTAGTGGACAAGCTTTTCATGGAGATCGAAGGAGGAATAGGTAAGGTGAAATCCCCGTTTCCCTTTCTCCGGATGGCGTTCGATCCGGGGAGGCACGTGGCCGAAATCCCCTGGTGGATGAGGAGGACGGATTCCATCTGCCCCATCTATGGCGGATCGCACGTGCTCCTCGCATGGTTCGTCGGCCGGGAAGCGGCCGAGATCGAGAAATTAAACGACGACGACATCATCCACGGCGTTCACGCCACACTCGCCGGATTCAAATCACCCGCCGGCGATTTCGGGAGGATCTCGAAGTTGAGGCGAAGCAGCTGGGGGAGGAACCCACGGTTCTTGGGTTCCTACAGCTACGTTGCCGTCGGATCGAGCGGGGACGATCAGGATGCGCTCGCTGATCCGGTGGATGCCTCGCTCCAGATATTGTTCGCTGGGGAGGCCACGCACAGAACACGGTACGCGACCACTCACGGCGCATATCTCAGCGGAGTCCGAGAGGCCGACCGCTTGGTCCAATACTACGGCTTCCAAGGCTACGGATCGTAGTGTGAAGCTGACCTAGCTGGCCCTGCCAGCTCAATGATTAATCAATTAGTATACTTAATGAAGGGAGGGTTAAATATGCGGAAATTATTACGTCCGTTCGTCCGTTCGTCTGGAAATACTGATTCCGATGCATTTCGATGATGTGTCACATCATCGAAATGCATCGGAATCAGTGTATTTGGATGATGTGACGTGTCTGAATTGAATGTTCCGATCAATATGCAGAGGCTGGGGTGTGAGGGTATAGTAGATACAAGCGTACACTTTGGTGGCATTTTGTAATTTAGCGGGGACTGGAGGGATAAAAAAGGACCAGAAGGTGGTCCAAGCTATGGGCTGGCCTTGTCTTTTTTTTTTTTTATTATTATTATTTTTTTTTGCGGGTCTTTATGTTTGTCATTTTAGATTCTTTAATGATGGAGACTGCGATATTTTATTTTTTTGGGTAAAAGGCTGCGATTTCTTTCTTTGCATAGCTGATGTTGATTTTTGACATTGAACCGCGCAGTATCTCCGATGACCCATTTTTAGTATGTTGAACGCTAACAGTAAAATTAGTGAGGTTAGTGAGCAATAAACAACAAGAATGGTGTCAGACGACTCGCGCGTTTAGAGTGAGAAACTCTGCTAGGGTTTGGGATTTTTTCCTCGCGCGTTTTTTCTCCCCCGCCGCCGGAGGAGGACTCCGCCCTCTGGATGTCCTCCTCATCCGCCTTTCCTCCTTTACCCAACTCATCCGCATCCATGGCCTCCCTTTCCAAAGACCTTCAACACTGGAAGCAGCTTCTCTCCTCGCAGACCCCTGTTTCCCACGACTTCTCCAGCGCCTTAGCTCACCACCCCACAAAAAATTTTACCGCTCATTTCACCAAAACCCAGTTCGATGCTGGAGCTCCTGAGTGGCACTTGTCTTTGGTTGGTTACTCCATCGGTAGAAGACCTTTCTATGAGGCTCTTTTAGCGGTGATCAAGCGTAACTGGAAGCTGAAAGGGGAACTCTCTCTTCTTACCCTTGACGACGGCTTCTTCCTCCTGAAGTTCTCCTCCCCGGAGGATTACGAAATGGCATGGTCCGGAGGACCGTGGTTCTTTTTCGGTAAGCCTTTTATCCTTCAGAAGTGGTCGCCGGATTTTATTCCAAAACGTGAGGAGTTTGCTACCATCCCTCTCTGGATTAAGATCAAAAATCTTCCGCTCTCTTGCTGGACGCCGGAAGGAATTTCTAAAATTGCTAGCTGTGTCGGCGTTCCTTTAGCGGTAGATGGTCTCACGGCGGCAAAAACCAGGTTAACCTTCGCTCGTGTTTGCGTTCAGGTTTCTTGCTCATCTCCTTTACCTGATGAAATTTTTATTTCGGTTGATGGAAAAATTTCGCCGCTTTCGGTTCTTTATGATTGGAAACCTACGCCTTGCTCCTTCTGCAACTCTATTTACCATGCTCCCCAACAATGTCCTAAAAATCCTAATCCCACTCCTCCCCCTCCCGTGCATCCTCCGCCCAGGGGAAGGAGTTCCAGCCGTAAACCCCGACAAAGCCAACCCCCACAATCTGTTCATTTCCCAAAACCACCAAACACGACCTCTGTCTCCACCAACTCTACAGCAGCGCCCCCTCTCTTAAATGACCCTCCAACCACTCAATCCAGCCCCCCATCCAACCCAATTCCGAACCTCAACTCACCCCCAACTGATGCCACTGTTGCTGACATCCCTTCTTCATCAAAGACTTCTCCTCCTCTTCTGGTTGCCAACCAAACTAGTCTACCTATTAATAACAAATTCGACCTTTTAACTGATCAGCAGGAGCGGACTGTCATTCCCTCCTCTTCTACCACTGACCCTTTATCCACTTCTATTCTTAAGAACTCGCCTATTGTCCAATCACCTTCTAAGGTTCTAAACACCACATCCTTTCCGCCCACCTCCCAAGTCTCCTCTGAGAACAGCCCCTCTCAGAATTCCAACTTCAGCAATGACTCTGCCAATGAATTCCATAGCCCAAAAAACACTCGGAGCAAGCAAGCCAAAAAGGCTACCAACTCCAAGCATAAACATAAATGATCCCACCAAGAATGGCTTCTTGGAACATTAGAGGGTTCAATAGTGCCTCTAAAGTTATGTCGTGCAAGTCTTTGGTGAATAAATTCAAGTTAGATCTGCTGTTTATTTTAGAAGCTAAAATATCAGCGAATGCTGTGCTTGACGATTGGTTTTCTAACTCTCATAAAGTTTTCCCTGTTGAGGGCTCTTTCAACAATTTCTCTTTTTCTTCACCGGGTCGAATTTGGGTGAAATGGAATGCCGACAAGGTTCACTTTAAGCCTCTTTTTACTTCTAGTCAAGTTATTCATGGTGTTATTCAAGCTGAGAAGACACCTGCTTTGGGAAAAGGTTGCTTCTCTGGTTAGCAATGAATCTTTACCTTGCGCTATTTTGGGTGATTTTAACTGCTGCATTTCCCCTTCGGATAAAGTTGGGGGACTCCCATTACAACATAGTAAGATGGGTGAACTGAATAACTTTGTTTTCAATGCTGCTGTTTCTGAATTGCCTTCTGTTGGACATTTTTTTACTTGGTTTAATCATAGACTGGATAACCCGATTCATATTAAGCTTGATAGAACATTCATCAATGATGCCTGGCTCTCTTGTTTCCCCAACTCCTACTACATTGTTAGTGAACCGGATGTCTCTGACCATAGCCCGATCATTCTAAACCTGGATCATCCTACCACCAACAAACACCGGTTTCTTTTTAAGAATTATTGGTGCACTTTACCGGCTTTTTGGAAGTCTGTTTTGGATATTTTCTCCTCCCCCCGTACTGGTAGCCCTATATGTGATCTCTACCATAAGCTCAGAGAGCTTAAATGCCAAATTAAACATAGCAACTGGAGTTCTTCAAACTTTATTAAAGTCAAGATGGAAACTCTAGCTCAGGCCCAAACGGATATTCTTCAGTGCCTTCAAAATGATCCTTTGAACACTGACTTAAATGCTATGCTCTTGTCTACTAATTTGGAACTTTCTGAAAACAAAGCTAGATGGGTTGATTGGATTTCTCAAAGAAGTAAGGCTAGATGGCTTAAAGATGGTGAGGATGATCTCAAGTTTTTGTATTCCAATATTAACTGCAGGAGCAATGCGAACCAAATCAGAGGCATTACGGTAAATGGTGTGTTGCTTAACACCTGTGATGATATCTCTATGGCCTTTATTAACCATTTTCAACAGCTTTTTAATGGTGCTCCTCCTTTGGGGAACAATAACTTGCCTATTGGTAACACTATACCACCTGATTTAGTGAATGGTCTGACTTCCCCTTTCACTATGGAAGAGATTAAACATGTTATTTTCTCTTCACCTTCTTCGGCTGCTCCTGGGCCGGATGGCTTTCCATTTGAATTCTATAAGGCCACTTGGAACTCTATTGGAAACTACATCTGTAAAGCTGTTCTCTCGTTCTTTGATACTTCCTTTCTCCCCAGGCAAGCCAAGAACACTGCCATTGCTCTCATTCCCAAGCATCAACATGCTACCTCTATTAATGACTTCAGGCCTATCTCTTTGTGCAACTCCTTCTACAAGATTATTGCTAAACTGTTGGCAAACCGGATGAATACTGTTATGCCTCACATTATACATCCTGCACAAGCTGGCTTCATCCAACACAGAATTATTTCGGATAATATTATTCTGGCTTCGGAAATTTTGAGCAAATTCAACTCTTCTCCTAGAGAAAAATACTTTTGTGCTAAATTTGACATTCACAAGGCCTTTGATTCTATTTCAAGGGATTTCATTCTTCAACGTCTCCAAGCTAAAGGTTTTCCTGCAATTTTCATTTCTTGGATTAAATCCTGTATTTCTGACGTACATTTCTCTGTTGCCATTAATGGGTCTCTTGAAGGTTTTTTCAGTTCGTCTTCAGGCTTAAGACAGGGTTGCCCCCTCTCCCCCTACTTGTTCACGGTGGCTATGGATGCTCTCTCTTGCATCTTTGATGAAGCTTGTCATTCTCAAAATTTTCAAGGCTTTAAGAGGGGTAACTTGGCCATTCATCATCTTCTATATGCTGATGATCTTTTGGTCTTTTCCAAAGCCAACTTACAGGAGGCCTCCTGTCTTCATAATATACTGAATCGTTTTGGCATCTCTTCTGGGTTGGTAGTCAATCCGGCCAAAAGCACTATTCTTTTCTCCAACAATTGCCACCAGAGTGAGGATATTTGTGACATTCTCAACATCCAGCAAACCTCTAGGCCTTTTAAATATTTAGGCCTTCCTATTCATCACAAGAAGCTCACCTTTGCTGATTTCCAGCCTCTTATTTCCAAAATCACTAAAGCGTTAGATGGTTGCAAGGCTAAAGCTCTCTCCTTTGGGGGTAGGATTCAATTTTTAAGATACACCATTTTTAATACCATTGCATACTGGATTAGAGGCTCAATTATACCAAAGAAATGTTTCAAATATTTGGATAGGCTTTGCTCTCGGTTCCTTTATTCTCGTGACATTACAGCTAAAAAGCTTCGTCTTATTGCCTGGAAAGACACTTGCATTCCAAAAATTAATGGTGGGATTGGTCTTCCCTCTTTTGATGCTTTAAACTTCACTTTCTCTTGTTCTATTATCTGGAGATTCATTAATGATAGCAATTTGTTATTTTGTTGCTGGCGTAACCTTTACACCTCTCTCTGGTTCCCTCATAACAAAGCCTGTTCTTTGTTCTGGAACAAAATTGCTGTTACTGCTGCTCAAATTAAGCACTGTCTGAATTTTAGGATCCTGCCTAACAGTCAACATTCCCTTTTTTGGGACCCCTGGTGCCATGGCAAATCTATCTATGAGTTGGCTGTTTCTAATTTGGGTGGGCACTGGCTGGATAATTTCAACAAAAATTCCGTGTCTTCCATTCTTTTGAATGGTAGCTGGAATTTGCCTAATGGCTGGCCCTATGCTCTCACGACTATCATTAATTCTGTTCCAATAAGTAATGCTGCCACTGGTTGCTTTTGGTCATTTTCTGAGAAGGTTACCAACAAAATTTTTAGGAAAGAATTTTATATACATTATCCGGTGATGGATTGGTATCATTTTGTTTGGCATAAACATTCGGTTATCAGATATTCTGCATTTGGTTGGCTGGCTGTTAAGAACGGGCTTAAAACGGCAGACATCTTAATTAGACGTGGTATTACTGTTAATCCACTTTGTATCTTCTGCTTGATGAGTAATGAATCTCATTCTCATCTGTTTTTTGAATGTAACTATTCTTTTAAGATCCTATGTGCTTTAATCCCCCAAGCACATTCGTTACTTCTTCGTCCGAACATACACCAATTGTATCACTTTCTGGACGATATCTCGGCCTCGTCTGAATTTCTGAACTTCTACTGCTTGGTAGTAAATACTGCTATTTACTATACCTGGCGAGCTCGTAATGACAGAATTTTCGGTAACAAAATTGATTGTCACACTACTGTGGTCAGAAAGATTAAGTATGCTGTATTGGCTAAATTGGGAAGATGGAAAAATGGCAGCAATTTACTGCATCTGTTGGGGTAATTGGTATCCTTATGCTACCCTCTGCGGTTGGCATTTGGCTGGTGTTTTTAACTTGAAATGTTTCACTTATAATGGCTGTTGGTGCTGCTTATGGTTTGGGGTGAATTCTATTGAGTATTACTGCTGCTGGGCGATTTTTTGGTGGCCCTCTCGGTCTTCCAGATACAAGGTTTTTGGTTATTTCAGACAATTTTGCAGGACGATGATGACCGCTGCAGCCCTACCCCTTGGAGGGTCTTTTTGGCAACCAGGGGTAATTTTTGGATCAACGCGATGACCGAGTCCCTCGTTAATTCCGCTGCAGCTAATGCCTGAGTCCTGATCAATTTTTGTATACCACTTTTGTTCGGTTTCTGTTTATTGGTGGTATAGGTTTTTCTTTTATAGTTATTGTATTTTGTTTTTGGCCTATTTCCTTATTTTGGGATAGGCCTTTTTTCCTGTAATTTCTCTTTATTAATAGAAGGGCTGAGTCCCCAAATTTCCCCAAAAAAAAAAAAAAAAATTAGTGAGGTTGGAATATTTTGAATCCTACTAGAAGAAGCGTTGTTAAGTGTGGAATGCAACAATTATTTAATTTTTTTAGAAATTTATGATCATAATATTTAAAATTATAAAATTTAGACATTTAATAGTTAATGATAGTTAAAGGGAAGTGATTTATTTTATAAATAGAAAATTTTAGTTTTAAATATATGAATACTATAATTTGAAGCATTATATATGAAAATTCCCTTTAAAAAATTTAACATTTGATATGAAATCCGGCGATGTAATGAGAGAGTATTATGTCATAGTTTTGTACAAATATTCATTATAAAAATTGATAAATAAAAAGGAGTAGGAATAACACTCGAGTTTATAAGTTAAAAACACAAAAAAGGGAGGAAATTACAGTGCTTTAACTAGTTGAAATGATTTCAATATTTGAGTATTGATTGCAAACATTTGTCTGCCCCCTAACATGGAAATGGTTAGATTCTAAGAGTATGGAGAGATGACATAAAATGTTGAAGAGCCGGTATCAGGTAAAAGGTATTCATACAACGGTGGTTAAGTGATAACGATCTCATAATGTTGGCAATTCCATGACGAGAATCAGACAATAACGATCGAGCGATGAAGGTCCAGTAGCTGGGGTTGGGCAATGGTTTAACAATGATCATGGAATAATGAAGGTCCAACGATGATGGTTGGACGTCGAAGGTCCAACGGTTACGATTGGTAGTGATCTAATGATGACAGTCTCATGACATTAGTTAGATGAAGGTCCAATACCAGTGGTTGAAGGTCTGATGGTGGAAAATGTCTGACAATTTTAGTTGTGTGCAGAAGGTCTGATATTGGTAGTCTGACAGTGGTTTGAAAGCAAAAGTCTGGCGATGAAAGTTCAATGGCGGTAGTCGTAATGAAGATTTGATGATGAAAATTGGGCTATGAAAGTCTAATAATGATAGTCTGGCTGAGGTCATTTATAACTCTTGGAGAGTAGCATGCCTTATAAATACGTGAAAATATTCAAAATGCTCCATTGGATGGCTCATATCGATTTTCTTGATCATAAACCATTCATTTAGCATTTAAGTACCTTAATATTATTAGAATTAAGTGATCTTGGACACATTAGATTTATGTTGTTGGGACAATTGATTTGACTATGAGCACATCAAATTTGGATATCATTTAGTCTCCAAATTAATATTTCAAAGTTTCTAACTTGTAATAGTCAAAGATTTAATTCTAATCATGAAACGATTACAATGCTCATACATATATTTCTTTTTGAAACTATTTACATAAATATAAGTTTGAACGATAAGATGCTTTGAAATGCATATTAAAATATAGTTTTAAGTTATTTTGATTTTTAAACAATGTTATGACTATTTACCTAAGAAATAGAGACAAAATTCTTAAATTTCTATAAGACATGTTTTGACCTACAAAGTCAAATAATGTTTCAGTAGTTATTATAAGGTCAATTTGAAAATTATTTTCTCCATATCATAGATATTGTTGTACTTTAATTATAAGATTTTTTTTTTAAAAAAAAATTTATGGGTAATGCATATATGAAAATAGAAAATTTTTATTTAATTATAATTCATTTATAAATTGACATATGTCAATACAAGTAGATTTTCTGAGAACATTAGGTGTTTGTTTTGTAAATAAATTTCTTGAAAGCCTTCTAGACATGTTGAAATATTATATGAATATTTTTTTTCCATAATTTTTAATTCCCTAGATTTGAAGATATAGAAGGATTTATAAAAAAATTATGCTAAAAATAAATAATTGGCATAATTGCATTTATACCCTTAATATATTTTATTATAAAAATCTTATTCCACTTACAAATCTTCTCATATGGCATTTCCCATTTTGTTAGGGATACGAAAACCTCTAAAGCCAAGCTCAACAATCATTGCCAATAATTGACATTGCCCAATCGCCGTTGCTTGTTGAATATAAGGTAAGTGAATGTGCAACACATTTTGTAGACGATGTTCACAAAGAAAGAGAAAATTGTGAAACAGATCTTGTCGATGGTGGTAGCAATTAATCATGTAACTAGCTTGTTGAATGACTAGTGAGCTTAGCTCAATTGAGCTAACAAGTTAAGTTTGTGTTATCCCTGACTTGAATTATAGATTTTGAGACAACTCATTAAAAAAAATGCTAATATAAAATACATCTAAAATATTTTAAAATTTGAGAGTTTGTGTACAATGTTACTTCCGAAATTTAAAATTTATAACTCTCTTCTTTATCTCGCACGATTCTAATTATTTATTTTATATGTTTTTCAGTTTTCATCATTTTTTTTACAACTATTTGAATTAGAACAATCTTCTCTTCTTTAGAATAAATGAGTTGACTTGATCTTGCGAAATTAAGTTTGAAATTTATCCTAAAGTAGACCAATTAGTCAAACTCAAGCTCAAATTTGCGGTGGCTCAACTTTGACTTAACTCATTTACATACTATATATGTGATATGCATGTGGAGAGAAAGAAATGAAAAGAGTTGAATGTATAGATAATCAAGATAATCAAGAGTTGGATGTATAAATTTATTGTACTTTTTCAAGATATAATATAAAAAATATCCACCTCATAAAGGCCAAAAGAAGCCTTCCTCAAGGGTAACCAATTTTGTGGGTGGAGGTCAGGGAGATTGTTTGATTGGTGATGATGGAGCACAAATAATAAAGTAGTAAGAAGGAGGAGAAGAAGAAGAAGATAATGACTAGGATGATTGTGACGATAAAGTCGGGGATAAGTAAGGCTTTGTTTGTAGGTTTTTTTGGGCTAAATTTTATATATTTTTAAATTAATTTTCTAATAAATATGAGTGATGAATGTATAATAATAAATATTTTTTTATAAACATCTATAATTTGGTATTTAATGTTGGTATTAATATATTTATTTTTAATGTTGGCTCTAAAATATTGGTTTATTATTGTTTTAATAGTGTTATTTGATAAATGTTATATTGGTTCATTGTTGTACCGATGAATGTTCGATAATCATAATAGTTTTGTGTGTTTTTTTAAGTTGTTAGAAGTACGGCAATGGCATGTGCGTTAGTAAAAAAAACAAGGCCAATATTGAAGGTAACAACATTGCATGTTTAGGTTTGTTGCTAAAGTAGGCCACAAAATAATTACTACCAAGAACTTAGAATAGCATTTTGTAAACAACAATAATCATAATATGATATATAACTAAAATATATTTAGTTTCTTTTAAAATACGAACGATGATATAATAGAGATGGTAATTGGTTGCAAAAACTTGTGATCACCCTCTTCAGCTGTCACACTTTTGTCGACTGTGATTTTCATAACTATACTTGTAACGTATTAGGAAATGTAGATTCTCGCTAATGAAATCTATACTCTATTTATGAGACCAACAAATTAATCATAAACAAATGATTTTACAATCTTCTAAGGCTTCGTTCTGGACAGTTTTGGTCACTGCATGTTTCCTGCTTTGTACGAGATAATTGCTTCATAAAATTATTGGACAGCTATCCCAAACGAAGCCTAAGTCCAAAATTTTCTAAGATGATAAACAATCACAAAAGAAAATAATTAAATTCTAATTTCTAAAACTCAAAATGTAATCTAAAAACATAAGATCGTAATCCCTTAAACCATTCTCTCTTAAGAACTCTCATTCAAATCCCAATTATAGGTATATAAATTCTCAACTTGATCTTAAGGATTGAAAAAAGTTTAAGGCTTCGTTTGGGACGACTTTTTTATTGCTTTCTAAAACATAGTTTTAGTACAAAATTAAAAAAATTTGTACTAAAACTCCGTTTTAGAAAGAAATAAAAAAGTCGTCCCAAACGAAGCCTAAGAGTGATGAACTAATCTAATATAAAGGATTAGCGCATCACATCCAGTAATAGTTTGAAAAGAATAAAGTGTTCAAGCTAAGCTAATCTGCCAAATGCTATAGTTAAGGAGGATAAATAAGATAAGTACACAACTACATCATAATAATCACTTAGGCTTCATTTGGGACGATTTTTTTATTGCTTCTTAGAACAGAGTTTTAGTACAAAAATTAAAATTTTAGTTTAAAACTCTGTTTTGAAAAATAATAAAAAACCCGTCTCAAATGAAGGCTTTGCTGGCTAACAATCCTCCAAATAACAAATGTTATAGATATTATTTGATCATAATCAAAATTATAAAATGCCTTTTCAAATTATTTTATCCATTAAGGAAATTAAATGATACTCTTCATCAAGAATTAGGGAATTGCAATAATCTAAAGACAAATATATTTTGAACTAAAAAATGTATGCCTATGGGTGAGGATCAATTAGTATTGATATACCAAAGCACCTCTCTCAAGGAGGTGAAAAAAAAGGGATATCCAAGCAAAATTTTGATCTGAATAAACTTTAAAAATCTAAAATTTTCATTGAGATAAATACAATCTCCCTCTTGATATTGACTATCACTTGCTTTAAAATATAACCATTTAAAATATTATCAATACTATTGAAAAAAGGGGTTTTGCGGTGGGTTTAAAAGGCTTTAGCGACGGTTTTAATCGCTACAAAAATCCTTGAAGAAAATTTAAAACTTCCACAAATCGTTGTGATTACTATATGCTAGAAATTATTTGGCAATGATTTTATGTAGGATAATTATCGAGAAAATGAAATGTGGAAAATATAAGTTAGATTTTACGTAGGATAAACCCGTCAAAATGTATAAACTAATTTAACCTAGAAGAAATATATTTAAATATCATATAAAGGATAAAACAATACACTTATTTTGAGCACGAACAAGGGAGGGATTATTACGTGCGGTCATCAAATCGTTTGGAGGCTAATCAGGATGTGCCACATCACCTGATACATAGCGGTATATAGTAACGATACACAACGTATTGGTGACGTGACATGTCTTGATTGGCCTCTAGATGGCATCTGGTGACCGCACGTAATAATTTCGCCGAACAAGAATAGTGGGCGAGAGATCGTGCTGAAGACAACAATAGCAAGCAATGGTGGCAACTGGTGAGTAGCTACGGCAAATTTTTAGAAATAGGGAAAGATGTTCCATCAGTTTCAAGATATATCTATTGATTTTTTAATCTCAACTAAGATATAGCAAAAGTTCAAATTGCTGCAACAAATAGTAGTGGTTTAAACTGTTAATATCTGTAGCGATGAAAGTTACTGCTATTTAGCAGTAGTTTTTACCTTTGCAGATATCAAAATTAAAAGCTATTTTAAAACCGCTAACAATATATACTTTCTTAAGTACAAGATTTTAGTAGTACAAGTAAGAGCCAAACGAAGCCTAATTAGCTTAATTATAATTAAGAGCCAATTATTCATATTTTTTAGTAGTTGGATGTGAGCTAAGCTTAAATTTCTGATATCTTAACATCATCGCACTAACATCAACACCCACACACCCTATTATGTGAATAATATAGAGAAGTTGACTTAATTAAAAGGATTATTGTCAATCGATATAGATATGAAGAGTGGTTTTATATAATCTAGAACAAGAAGATTGCAATAGAAATCTAATTTTTTATGGTTCAAATTTTTTTTTTAGATGGAAATCTAATCTTCTATTAATCTAGGGTTGTCAAAATCGGATCACGGGTCGGGGTCGGGGTCGGGTCAAACCCGGAATTGATCCGACACTTGTTAATCCAACCCAAACTGACCCTTTTTTGCAAAGGGTTCAGGTGTTTGAACCAGGACCCGAACCGTGCCACGGTCGCGATTCAGGCGAACAAGCTTTGATTCAAAAATGTGCTCATGCGAGTCTGCGATGGCGATCGCGGCCAAGGTGAACTAAGACCGTGAAGTAATAGGCGAGATGAGCGTTAGCGATTCGGCGCCTACTACTGCATTCACGGCGGTATGCAGGAGATGGGGTGTCGTTAATGCGGCACAATAGCGCAGCACGACACAAGCGTCACGTCCGATAGCGGCATTGGATGTCGTTACGCGATTCACATCAGACACGGTCACACGACGAGATGCTGTTAGCGTGGATGGGATGGCGGTCATGTATGCTAGCACAGACGGGATGACATGCCAGCACGGTCGTTTTTCCTAGGTTAACCCGGAATGAGTTTAGGTTTCGGGTCAACCCAAACCCGACCCATTTTTTCAAACAGATCGAATCCTGGAACAAGAACTTGACCAGATTGCAAAACAAGTTGACCCTAACCTAGAATTTTTTTCGGTCGAGTTTGAGTCGAATTTTCAGATCATGTCAAATATATATACCCCTATAAAAATCTAGTTCAACTCACCGCCCGCTGAACTCATTTGCTAGTTCAACATAGCCAATCGTTGTCTAAGGTAACGATTGTCATCATTTTAAATTTATTTTTTTAATTCGTTTTAACAAAAATAATTTTTAAATGATATCATTTTAAAATTTTGTCCAATTTAGAAAGAATTTAGGTTTAAATTTATAATACAAATACAAAAAAGTAAGAAAATAAAATCTTATAGAAAGAATATATCATCAGCATCTTCAATTAAAATTGGAGCAATTAAGGAAAAAATCAGGTACAGTGTGTAAATGCTGTGCTCATTGATGATCAGGTACAGTCTGTTTAATTCTTAGTTAAATTTGATATTTCTTTCCTCTCTTCTGAAAGGGAGATCTGAAAAAGTGACTTGTTAAGCTGGATAAATTTGATGTTTCTTTTTTTGAATTTGTTACTGTTAATGGAGACATGCATATTTTCACAAGTTCCATTAGTAAAGGTGTTTTCTTCTTCTCAGTACTTTAGACCTCAAACATTAAACTTGTCATTTTGTATTTGCTTTTTGGGTTCGGGAACTTCATGCTTTTGGGTTCCTTGCTAACTTCTTGTTGAATGATTGAATCAGAATCTGCCTCCCGTTTCAATATGTAGAATTCAAGGTGCATTTATTGGTTTATTGTCGCCTATAGAATTCTTTCAATTTAAGTTCGGAAGATGTGAAGAGGAAAAAAAAAAAGGAAAAAATCATCTTTATAAAATTAAATTTTAGGATCCACTCTGTTATAAATAATCTTAGAAATTATATTTATCTATTTAAGTTATTTTTTTCTTTTGGATGATTATATATATATATATATATATACTTCTAGAGGCAGAACTAAATAAAATTTCAAATGGTAGGGGATGAAAGTGTTTAAGGATAAAATTTTCATGAATTAAGGATTTTATAATTATTACCAAATAAATCCATAATACATATTAAATTTAGTTGAATTTCTTAGTATTATGAACTCTTAATTTTTTATTTGATGATAAAAATATTGTTAAGTAGTTTATGAATAGACAATATTATCAAATCAGAAATAATAATCAATGATAAAATAATTTATATAACATTTTTTTTCATGCAATGTTACATATACAATATTGATCTTTTATTAATATATTAAAAAAAAATAATCTACTTTATAAAAAAATTACCAGAAATATGATTTTTTAAACTCAAACTATTGTATACTATATAATCAATTGATAAAAATTATCATCCATCAAAATATTTCTCAAGTATATAAATAAAATTGAATGTCATTAATGAGAAATAAATTTATATATGTATTTAAGATAAGTCTTGATTTAAAATGCAACTCTCAAATTTTTATTTTGAAATATATTAATTCTTACACAACTAGAATCATAAAAAATGATGCTATTATAGTAAGTCAATAAAAAATAATTATGAAAGGATTATAATGAATTAACAAATTAATCCTATATATTTACTTGATTAAGTGTGATATAATAATTCAAAATAAAATAAGTCAAAATAGGTGAAGAACTAATCATTAGAATTAATAAATTTATTGAATGACTAATATTTTATTATTATGAAATCACAAATGATTTTTTGGAGATTTTTCATATATATCACTTAAATTTTATATATTTACACATCTAAAATCTTAATTTTTATATTTATTTATATATCATTTCATTGTCCATACAATTATCATATCAAAGTATGCACATGAATTTTTTTTAAGTTAATTTTAATAATATTTTTTATTTAATTTTGAGATTTGATTGCTTAAATAAATAAATTAAAATTTTAAATAACTTAAAAAAATATATATTAGATATATAAATACATAAAAATTTTATTGAAATCCTTTTTAAAACAAAACTATGATTAGAATATCTCAACCAAAATTTAATCAACCTTAAAATCATTAAATTTATTTTGAAAAAAAAATACAATAAAAAAAAATTTGGATTTACAAAAATTATAAAGTAATTTAATAAATATGGTTTTCAAAATTGATTGGGTTCAACCGATTCAACAGTAAGCAAATCATATGATCAGTTCAACTTGTCTTAAAACCGCCTCAACATCGATCCGATATGAACCAATATGAATTATCGGGTCAACTGGCCAACTATTGAATCGTGACAATAACTTTAGTATCTATCCAAATAAAAAAAAAATTGATCAGTATATTTTGATCCTACACATTTTTATTTTTAATCAAAAAAATATAGGCATATTAAAATGGATGGAACAAGATTTTGCTCACTTTATTTACAAATAAACAACTAAAAATATGAAAAACAAATTAACACATCATCATCATCATCAATAGATGACAAAAATAAAGGATCTAAGAAACGACAAATTTTCTTCTAGAAAGGATTGACAGAGTTCGACCCCATGCCACCACTTCACCTCAGCCGTTCAAAGTTCAACGCCTGTGGCGGCAGCCCCAGCAACTCCGATCCGCCATTATAGACCTGCATCGCCTGTTCAAAGTTGGTTCCCGGGTCTAAGCAACCTTCAAGATCTTGATTACAAGAACCAGTTTCTTTGGCCTGCAAGATCTGAACCCGCCGACGAATCACCGAAATCCGCCACAAAATGTGTTCGAGGCGAGCCTGATAAAGCTGAATATTGTCCTGTAATTGAAGCACAATCCGATAGCATCCGCCGGCGGGGTCTTGAGCCCGAGTATTTGATTGAAAGATTATCGATCGAATAGCTTCCGGGCGGCTATTTTCGTCGAGGGAGTTTAGGGTTTTGACGATCTTGGAGAGGCCGAAGAGGCGATGGGCGTTGATGAAATTTTGGGGTTTGTCGGCCGGGAAGAAGGGGGCGAGGAGGCAGTTTGGACTGCATTTTCGGCGTTGGTATCTGCAGGCGGCGCAGGCAGGGGAGGAGGAGGTGGTGGGGGTGGGTGGGATTGTGGATGGGTGGTGGGGGAGGGGAGAAAGGGACGCGTGGCGGACAGTGGTGGTGTGGTGGGAGGGGGTGGGATTGGGGGGATTCGAGTCGGGGTTGTCGTTCATTGTCGAAGACGAGCGGCGAGAGAGAGAGAGAGAGAAGTTAAGGTTGGGATTTATTTGGAAAACAAATTGGGATACTGACCAAATTTTCCTAAAGTAATTTTATATTATATTTAATAAGATATTTATTTTATTATTTTATTATTTTCATTATATATTTTAGAGCATCTATTTTTATATTTTTTAAATTTATGTAAAATATTAAAATTACATTTTTTTTCATACATATCATATTAATTTTATGTCAAAATTTTAAGCTCATTTACAAATAAATTGATGAGAATATCTTAAAACAATTTTTTTTTAATTTAATTTAATTAATGTTATAAGGTGAGCTAAATATGATAATTTTAATTTTTTTTATTTAAAAGAAGTTTCTTTTTATCTTCATATATTTACTTAAAATTTAAAAAAATATATCAAAATATTGTGATCAAAATTTTATAGGCTTTAAAATCATTAAATCTAGTTTGAGATGAATGTAAAAAATTGCACTCATCTTAATATAAATTCAAAATGTATAATTCTATTCTAACCAATATTTTATAAGAATACTCTAATATTATAATGATATTTAAATACTAATTAAAGTATTTTAATTTTATTATTGTTATTTTTCTTTGTTTAGATAGTCAAAGAAAGAGTTTTGGATATATGAATTTAAAATTATAACTAAATTTAGTTAGATTATTTTTAATTTGAATATAAGACAACTGATTTTATTTATCTGAATTTGTAGAATTTGTTTTTTTCGTGAAGTGAGGGCCACACGAAAAAATCAACATCAACATCAAACCTTTATCCCTTACGTGGAGTCAACTATATTAATCAGTTTGTATCTATTAAAAGTCATATTGTCATTTAAATCAAACAAAAAGATTATCAATTATAATAATTTCTACCTTGATTTTTAGGTTTATCTATATTTTTCTTGATATAGGTACAACTACTCTCCTAATCGGATCTTTAGAAGGCTAGCGTTTAATGTGACCAAACCGTCTAAGGTGACTCTCGTTAATTTTATTTGCCACTAGAGCTACTCTTCTACTTGAAGATCCTCATCTCTACAGCACTCAAGTTAATTTTATGCTTCTGGCTAACATTCTATGCCACAAAGCATTACAAGTTTCAAATAAGAAAAATACAAAAAAAAATATTACTAGAGAATCATTTTACAATTTAGCAAATCACCGAAATGAAAATAATATTAACTGTATCATTATGTGTCTTTCCAAGAGAAAACTTTTAAGAACAAAAAATGTAAGAGGACCTAAAGTGTGATTGAATTAATAGAGATTCCTTCCATGACAATAAGACGACATTCTATAATATTTGATATCGAACAAAGCCCAAGTAAGTAAGAAAAGACAAATCAATGGAACAACAAAAGAAAAATTATTGTGTCCGGACAGGGTACCGAGCATATCGAGCGGTACTGTTGTCAATACCAAGCGCGGTACCGAGCTCGGTACCGAGCGCCTAATGATGTGGCACATTTTTATTGATCTATGGACACGTTCGGTGTCCGGACACAATAATTACTCACAACAGAAAGGCAATCACCAGTATATAATACCTTTCTAAGATTAGGAGGGAGTCCAAATAACTTGATGTAGGATGCCGTTAGCAAAAATAGAATATAAGGATATTATTGGTATATCTCTCTTGAATTCCATGTTTTAACTTGTTAAGTAAATAGCCAAGGGAATTTCTTTCTTTCCTCTTTAATTACCTCCTTCTATTACTGTTGCCATCGCTCTTCTATCCAAATGTCTATTGATAATGTAGTTTGTGTTTGGAAAGGATCTGATAAGCTTGTTTTTAGAAACTTTATTTTGCATTTTTTATGAAGATACTCCTAAAGTTCATTGGCACAGTTTTTCTGGTATAGACGTTATGCAATTCGGTTTTCTACATTTGCTTGGTTGTCCTTCAAGCGCGGTTTAAAAACTTCTGATTTACTTAATCTGAGAGGTATCCCGGTGGGTCCAATGTGTATTCTTTGCTCCTCTGCTTTAGAAATTCACTCTCACTTGCTTTTTGAATGCGGCTTCACTTATGCAATCTTATAAAAAGTTATCCACAACCGAACTACTTGCTTCTAAGGCCAAATCTGAATCAAAATTTCTCTCAGATTGAAGATATGGAAGTCTGCATGCAAATGAAATATTTTTACTTCCTTATGATCTGTGATGTTATTTATTTTACATGGAGGGAAATGAATGACAGATTATTTGGCAATTCCTATGAAAGTTACATGAAGATTGTGGACAAAATCAAGAGGGCGGGGATCTTTAAAACTTCAAAATGGAAGAGTGTTCATTTATTTCAACATTTGCTTTGCTGAATTTACATAGTCTATTGCCTCGGTCCTCTCTACAACTTCTCAATTTTTTTAGTTTTTTTTTCTGTTGGTTCTCTTTGGTTTTGTTCCTCTGATGCTCTTCAGAGGGTCCTTTTGGACAACCGGGGTATCATTGTAGTTCCTCATGCATGCCAGAGATGTTTTTGGGTTGGACGATGATGTATGCTGGTGTTCACCAGCAGCTCCTTCGATGGTCATTTCTCGACAACCAGGAGTCTAATGATGCTCAATTCGTATGTTGGATGGTTCTTTTTGTTGAGCATTCTGAGTCCACTAGGGCCTGCCACATTTGCTTACTTTCTTTCTGTATTTGTTTATCCTTTCTCTTTTGCCTCACAACTAACGTTTTGTTTTATTAGCATGTGATTTGGCAAAATGGCCCAAAATTTTCCAAAAAAAAAAAAAAAGACAGGCTTCATTTTGATCAGCTTTATTACTACTTTTTAAATCAGCTTTTTAGTACAAAAATTTTTGTATTAAAAAGCTACTTTAAAAAATAATAAAAAAATTATCTCAAATGAAGCAATAGTTCCATCACCAAACAGAATATATATATTTTTTTTGTGTTACGCAAGTGAAGCGAGCTGGCTCTTATATGAGAAGTTAGTAGAGTTTTTTTTTTTTTTTTGTGATTTTATGGGCAAATGTTTTCAACATGAACGAGCACTTGGCATAAGGAGCATTCTAAAGCAAAAGCTAGAGCAGAGAGTTGCATGAAAGGAGTAAAGAAAGCAAGAGAAGAAAAGGCTTTTGTGCGCTCTCTATCAAAGCCTTTTTTTAAATGTTACAGTTGATGAATATTAATTATATCGACCTTAAAGGTAGATAGAGTTTCATTCGATATATTTCAACGGTGATGAAATTAGGTATTGCACCTTAATTTAGGATAATACTTTGTTCGATTGGTCAATTTGTGTTCCAATATATGTTTATTTAGAGTTGGAGAAATAATAATCCTTTGTTTTGAATATTGTTAAATTAGCATTGCACTGTTGTTTTGAATAAAATAAATAATATTGTAGATTCATATTTATTTTTATTAGTATATATTGAGGTTTAATTTGTTGGGAGTCAATTAATGAAGGAGATGAAATCCTTAAAGCTTTGAATTGAAATTATATGGAGGGGCCATACATCTGTATGGATGATTTCTAGTGGTGTAGAATAATAATTATTTGAACAAGAAATTGATTTCTTATAACTTTTTTTTTTTTGTTGATAATGAGCATCAAGTATATACAGAATTATTAGATGAAATGTAAATATATGTGTTCAGTGGTGGATTTAGTATGCGGGCTATGGGGGTCACGAGCCCCCACTGAACTCTTAATTAATATAAAATTAAGATTATTTAATGCTCTTTAATACCGTCTAAAGAAATATTAATATTAAGTTTTTTTTGCTAGCCTATATCCCGCCTGCGCCCGCCTACCTTCTTTCATGCATGCACAGGGCACCGTCCACTCAAGCAGGGAGCGGAGGAGAAGCGACTAAAGGCTTCGCGACGTCTAGTCCCATTTTTCCTTCTCCTTTCTCGTTCGAACGTGCAGTTGCCGGTCTCCCACACTCCACCTTTAAGGCTTCATGGCGTCAGACGACGGGCTGATGACAGTAGGTAGGCATTTCTGATTTTTTTTCAAACAGTGATTCATTGAGGAGTTGATGATTTACCTAGTCTCTCTCACACTTTTCTCTAATCGAGTTGAAGCATCTTTTATTTTCTAGTTTCTAAGGTTAGAGAGTTCGCTACTTCCCTTTGTTTATCGCTTCTTATTTCATCTTTCTTCCTGATGTAGAAATAAATAATTATTAATTTAAAAAAGAAATATTACTCCTTTTAAATTCTCTAGTTTGATGCCAGGACAATACGAAGTGGCAACTGATTGGCCTTTCCATGCTTTAATAGAATTCTAAGTAGATAAGGATAGAACCATAAAAATGGCATATTTGGTACCAAATCAACAAGAAGATTGTGATGCCCCAGAATCTAAATTGAAAGAATTTTTATTTTAATATTTTAATAAGCAACAACCAAAGCTATCTAATACCATATGTTAGTAATAAAAAAATAGATTCTATAATTTAAAACATCAATGTATACATCTATATTCATTTCCAAAAATTATATACACTACTTAGGATCTATACAATCCTATCATAACTATTCTGTCATGAGTACAAAAAAATAAAAATAAAAAATAAAAACAAAAAGAAATAAAACCTAAAGAAACTGACCAATCTCATACTCATACTCCTCTGCCTTGACTTGAAATTATTTAACTAGTTATATTGAGCTTAAAAAGCCGAACAAATCACCAAAACTTATAACTGAAATCAAAACAGGGTAAAGGGGCAATATGCATGT
This sequence comes from Dendrobium nobile, assembly GCA_022539455.1. Lineage (NCBI taxonomy): Eukaryota > Viridiplantae > Streptophyta > Magnoliopsida > Asparagales > Orchidaceae > Dendrobium > Dendrobium nobile. Next base: position 15,957,454 of record CM039735.1, read on the forward strand.
CAATAGTCAATCATAATAGTAGCATTATATGATCATTAAATCAGTGTAAGAATAGTAAAACTCAAATACAATAGCAGTAGAATCTGTAAGCAGTAAAACATTACGGTACAATAGCTAGTGAAGTAGTAACTAGTATAAGTGTCAAATCTATAAAGCAATTGTTGTATCTTTAATATTAATCAGTACAGAAATTGTATAAAGTATCAAATAAAAAAAAAAGTAAAGATTGTTGATCAATGTTAGTAAATTATTTACTCAATAAATAGAGTCATCACTCTTTACCCATCGACAAAGTAATAATATCCTTATAACTCCAAATTAGTGTATCACGTGAATTAATAGAGGATAAAATCAAACCACAATATTTAAATGAAAGCCCGTCGGCCCACCATCTTGTAGAGGTCAATCAGTTTCCAACCAACGGGTCAACCAGTTGTTACTTGTTTATTTCATACACACGCACATTATTATCACAATACTATAACAGTAAAAGCGACTAGCTATTGCTCAAGCACATATCCACATCCACTTTGAATATATTGCAAAAAAATAATACGTAATTGAGCTTAATTAAGATGATGTCAAAATGTCATAACAGTAGATAACAAAGAATCCTATTAGGTAAAAATGTACAATTTTAAAAATTACCAAAATATCTAGAATTGTATAAAATGATATTTTAAGACTTTTATTATACTATACCACTATTTATAGAAGTCAAAATAAACTTTTGGGAAGATAAAAATCATTATATTTTCAAAATCACCTAGTGAAAAATCTCAAATAAATACTCAACAACAACAATAACAACATCAAGCCTTTGTCCCATTACGTGGGATCAGCTACATGAATCATTTTTTGCCATTGTGTCTGATTAAAGTCAAATTCTCATTTAAATCTAATAAAGAAAGATCATTTCTATTATTTTCTAACCAAGTCTATTTAGGTTTACCTCTACCTTTCTTAACATAAGTCAAATTTAATACCTCAACTTTCCTAATCGCGTCATCAGAAGGCCTCTATTTAATGTGACCAAACCAACTAAGGTGACTCTCTCTAATCTTATCTTCCACTGGAGCTACTTCAACCTTTTTACGTATATGCTCATTTCGTATCCTATCTCTAAGGGTTAAGCCACCCATCCACCTAAGCATCCTCATCTCTATAACACTTAACTTAGTATTATGCTTCTCTGTTAATGGCCAACATTCGGCACCATAAAGCATTGCAGGTCTCACCACCATCTTATAGAATTTTCCCTTAAGTTTGAGAGGGACTTTTCTATCGCACAATAAGCCCGATGCATTCCTCCACTTCAACCATCCAATTTGAATTATGCTGATAACATCCCTATCAATTTCACCAACACTATGAATAATAGATCCAAGATATCTAAATTGTGTACTCTTATTTATGACTTGATCGCCCAAAGTCATAATCCCATCACTAGGTCTATTGCTACTAAAATTATACTTCATATATTCAGTTTTAGATCTACTCAAGCAAAAACCTTTAGACTCTAAAGTTGACCTCCATAATTCAAGTTTACTTTCAACTCACTCTCTAGTCTTATCAACAAGAAGAATATCATCAGCAAAAAGCATACACTAAGATACATCCTCTTGCAAATGTCTAGTGAGAACATCCATGACTAAAGCAAAAAGATATGGACTTAAGGTTGATCCTTGATGTAATCCAAATAAATACTCAAAATGCTCATAATCATGATATCGAAATTGGTTTGCAAAACGAACATCTAATGATCCAGAAATCTTCACTTATATTGATAGGTACCAATTCCTTGAGAATTTTCACTGCCACTGGCATCCAAAAATTATAAGAAAATCCATGTAAGTAAAAAACTACGATCAAAATACTATGGTGAAGACGGATTGTGATTTAGAGTTATAATGACTCAATAAAAATTTTTACAAAAATTTAAATACGGACTATTAGAAATATATGGTTTGAATTTAATACTTATTTATAGACTATTCAAAATCTTGGTCATTTCTATTATTCTATATTTAGAAGAAGATGCAATATTGGCTTTTAATACTTATTTATGAATATAATTTTTTTAATTTGTTAGGAACATAGATTGATAATTTATTATAGTAAATACTCTAGTCATCATAGTTAAACTTTAATTTATTGTTATATATCCTATGTTATATATTTGTTAATTTATGGTACTGAATCCTGATCATAATTTATTGTAGTGATTTCCCAATCTTATGATGAAATTGTTCAAGTTTTTCTCATTCAAATTAGACATGGAAATACATTTCAAAAGAAAACTCGATGGGAGTATAATATGTAAGAATAACGTCAATATTTAATGTTCTCAATTATAAGTTTTTTTTTTTATCATCGTATATTCTATCTTTTTATAATGAATCTTGCAACGTGATGAAGGTGGTAGAAAAGGAGCTTAAGGGATAGTGCAAGGTTTCGTTTGAGACAGCTTTTTTACTATTTTCTAAAACAATTATTTAGTATAAAAATTTCTATTTCTAAACATTTTTATATTAGATAGTTGTTTTAGAAAATAGTAAAAAAATCATATTAAATAAAATCTGCAATAGTCCAAACTCTTAACTATCGAAACTTAGTCTGTGTTGGCCTAAGGGACTCACAATTTTATTCTATAGGTGTAACTTCCCAATATGTCACTCATCTCAGAATTTCTCCAAGATGAGCACCATTGATTGCAGATTTTCTTAATAAAATTATGACAAATACACTAAAATGAGTCTTGATGTTTAAAAGTTTAACTTCTTTTACTTAAGTGGTTTCACAATTTAGGCTTCGTTTGGGACGGCTTTTGTACTGCTTTCTAAAATGGAGTTTTAGTAAAAAATTAAAAAAAATTGTACTAAAACTCCGTTTTAGAAAGCAGTAAAAAAGCCGTCCCAAACGAAGCCTTAATTTTGTACTAAAACTCCGTTTTAAAAAGCAATAAAAAAGCCGTCCCTAACGAAGCCTAAGTAGAAGTCGTTTGTTGGAGTTTGAAATTGGGAGGGATTAACCATTTCTTATTGTTATTTGTTGTAAGCGAGTGTAAGATTTTAAAATTTTCAATATATTTGAAGGGACATAGTAAGGATTTATTTTTTATTTTAAATATTTCATTTCTCTCATATTAATATATTTTAATTAAATTTTATTATTTACTATTATGGATGCATTTAAACATAATTATTAAATTATTAAAGTTTCTAGAAGGATTCATTTTCCATTACTTACTGGAGAATATTGTATTTTCACAATTATGAAATGAAACCACATATTATAAATTTATTTCAGTTCTAAGATATCACAAATAATTTAATGCATTTGACGAACATTTAATATATAAGCTCTAATGTCAGCAAACTCTACAAGAACAACAACATCAAGCCTTCATCCCACTACGTGGGGTCGGCTACATGAATCCTTTTCTCCATTGTGTCCCATTAAAAGTCAAATTCTCATTTAAATCTAATAAAGAAAGGTCATTCCTAATATTTTCTAACCAAGTCTTTTTAGGTCTACCCCTAGCTTTCTTAACACAAGTCAAATCTAATATCTCTACTCTCCTAACCGGGTCATTGGAAGGCCGCATTTTTATGTGATCAAACCATCTAAGGCAACCCTCTCTAATCTTATCTTCTACTGAAGCTACTCCAACCTTTTCACGTATATGCTCATTTTGTATCATATCTCTAAGGGTAAAGCCACTCATCCACCTGAGCATCCTCATCTCTGCCACACTTAACTTAGTATTATGCTTCTCTTTTAATTGCCAACATTCGGCACCATAAAGCATTGCAGGCCTCACTACCATCTTATAGAATTTTCCCTTAAGTTTGAGGGGTACATTTCTATCACATAACAAGCCCGATGCATTCCTCCACTTCAACCATCCAATTTGAATTCTGCTGATAATATCCCCATTTATTTGACCATCACTCTGAACAATAGATCCAAGATATCTAAAATGTGTACTCAAACTCTCAACTTCACTAAAAAAAGTTAAAAATTTAATGGGTTGAATTCGGATATGAAATTCTAATCATTTTCTTAAACTTGACAAGTTATGGTTGAACTACGAATTCAATTTTGACCCAAATAATATGTTTAATATTTTTTTCTCAAATTATTTTATTTGTTAATATGATCATCTTATTTTTATCAATTAACCTCAACTTTATAATTAACAAATAAATTAAAAATTTTAATAAAAAAATGTTATCACATCTAGTTCGGGTCCAGTATTTAAACTAATCTATTAAATTGATTAGGACAAAGTTGATTGGATTCAATTTTAAGATCAAATCTAAAACCAACCCATAAACTAAACTTGATGAAGCATTTTTTTTTCTTTTCGGAAAAAAATTACGATAAAAATAATTATTTAGAAATTTTCAATTATTATATTGTTGAATTAAAAATGTCCTACCATTAAAAAAAATCTTCAAATTCATTAAAAATTATTTAATAACTAAAATAAAAATTACTTGCAAGATCTGATTAAAACTTTTCCCCAATATTTTTTCTCAAACCCATCTTACAGAAAAAACCTACAAATTCAACCCTCTAATAGAAGTTATTACATGAGTTTTTACAAATACAACCCTTATGATAATAATAATAATAATAATCCAACATCTCAAATAGAATCATCAAAAAAGAAAATAACATAAATCGTAGTATACCTAAAAATCAACAAGAAAAACAAAAACCACTCCAATTTACCAATCATCTTCTTCTTTACTACTAAACTGAATCAAATATTCAATCAAAATGGATCTATACCGTCCATTTCCAGACCTTCATCCGGAACTTCACCTTGCAGCTCGTATCGAGCGTCAAAGCCGGCGGCGCTTTCTTCCCCTTTGGCGCAGCGATCTCGATCCCATCGCAGGAGATCTTCATATCAACCTTCTTCGTCTTCAAACTACCAACCTTGATCACTGCCTTCGTCTCCATGTAAAGCTCCAACGGAACTGTGGCCTTTTTCAGATCCGGTGCCGTCGACGCCGACGAGCTCAACACCGTCGTGTTCTTCGCGCTATGGACAAACCCCGGAAACGATCCCTCGCCGATTCCGACGCCGTTGGATGAGATGGAGACCGAGATCTGGTCGTAATGGTAAGCGATCCGACGATTAGGGTTTCGCGCTGTGACCGTGATGTCGAGGAGGGAGGTGAGGTGGGTGGAGGAGGTGGTGTTTAGGGCAGAGAGGTGGAGGGAGGAAATCGAGAAGGTTGGGCTGTGGGGACGGTAAATCGCGTAGAAGATGCCGCCGGCGATGGCTGCGAGGAGGATGAGGGAAAGGACGGCGAGAATGACAGAGCAGAAGCAGCCGCGGAGCTTTGATGTCGGCGGCGGAGGCTGAGGCCGGTATATGGGGCGATTGAAGGGCTGGCCCTTCGAGGCCGAGAACGGAGGCGGGGGATTAGGTTTTGCCGGGTGGTATACTTTGTCGGCCATTGCTGGTTGTGGTGCTTGCTTGTAGATTTGGGAGGGGTTAGCGTTAGGGCTTTATGGTTCGAGGTGTAGGTGAAGGAGAGCATTGTTGAAGTCTTGAAGAAGAGATTGCGAGGCAGGAGCGATGGAGAAAGGAACAGTTTACCTGCTGGCGATGCTTGCTTTCTACCTTACTCAGATTCCTGCTCTTGTTATAGTAGCCTGGCAGGGTTGCGGACCCCTTTTTTTTCCTTCCATTTTTTACAAATTTGTGAGCAGGAAGGAGCTCATATATTATGAACTGAGAAGTTTACAAATACATAGCATGTAGAATTAGTAAAAGAAGTACAACGAAAATTTTCGAAGTAATAGATTTTTTTTTTTTAACTTTAGTACAATTAATACAAACTCTCAAACTTAGGACCCCATGGTTGATAATCAAAGCTACAGATAAATGTGAGTTGCGTGGGTACAAATGAGTCTAATTGAGCTAAAATCAGAGGGTGTTCGAGTCAAGCTTGACTGTTAAATATCGAGTTCGAGCTCAACTAGTCTCACATTGAGCTCCCGAACTCCATTGTTGAGCGTTGTCTCGAGCTACGTTGTCCAAGTCAAGCACCGTCGTCAGTCGTCTCGCCGAAGCCGTCGTCATCCTGTCGAGCTCCGTTGTCTGTTGTCCCATCATGCTCCATCATCTGTGGTCCGTTGTCCCGTCGAGCTTCTATGTCGTTTTGATTTTCTCGCTCGGCCTTCGATTTGTCTTCCCGCCTGCCGAAACCGAAGTTTCGTTTTCCTGCCCGATCACCTCCACGAGCTACTCAACGAGCTTACGAATCGAGTGGAGGTCAGTTCGAGCTCTACTTGCAAGCTCAATGAACTCGACTCGTCGAGCTTATTACCGAGTCGAGTCCGAGCCGCCTCATGAGTCGCCTTTCTAATATAAAAATTGTTACTTCAAAATATTTTTTTACTAAAAAATTATTTTAAAAAATAATAAAAAACATATCTCAATCGAAGCTTGGGCACAAACAGGTTTCTACGTTCACCTATCTACATAAAATTAAAATAGATGTACAAGTTAGGCTTCGTTTGGGACGACTTTCTTATTGCTTGTTAAAACTATTTTATAGTACAAAAATTAAAATTTTTGCACTAAAAAGCTACTTTAAGAAGCAATAAAAAAGCCGTGCCAAACAAACAACCCACCCTTAAACTTATTAAATGGAAACATGGCAAGAACTTAAGGATATGCACAGTATTTTTCTTAGTTTCTTAGATTTTGTTTGGGAATATTATCTTCTTGCTTTTTAAAACAGCTAAAATGATGGGCAATTTATATCCCTAGTGGTCTGGCTTTTGCTCTCTCTGATTCCATGTTTGGCTTTGATGGGGCTCATCTGATTTATGTTGGGATTAATCATTTTGCTGGCTGCATGTTTGTTCTCTATGGCTTGCTGTCCTTGTCTTATGGGTTACAAAAATTTTGGTAATCTTATACATTGTTGCTTTGGGTTACCTTTTGACTATGTTTTGTTACTTAATTTTTGATTTGGTATCATATTTATTTCAAAGATCAAGAGTACAATATTAAGATGGAATTTTCTATGTATAGTGAATTGGGGAACTTATTAGCCCCTCCCGAGCTCTAATGGTGACGTTGAGAATTGCGGGTATATTTGGGAGTGTCGTAGTTTTTTATTAAGATGGTCGTAAAATTATTATAGATAAGTATATTTTTTTAAAGCTATTGAAAATCTGTTTCTTACTACAAAAATTCTTGGGAAGCAACGAGAAAGTAGTACGTAGCTAAAAAGAATTGTAGTTTCAGTATGAAAATCAAAGAAATAAAAAAGTTGTCCCAAACATAACTCTTACTCTAGAAACTTCACATGGAAAGTAAATCTTCATGAAGCCCTCTAGACTATTCATGATGAAGCTTTCTTTGTTGATTTCATCTATCTAGTAAGGTAGAATAATGGCCTTGCTCATGGTAGGCTATCGTTACCCTATTTCGTATTTCAATTTTATCGCTCTTATATGCATTTTAACTTAATTGAATTTTTTGCAAACATAGATTTACAAAGAATTTAAAATTTTTACAATGTAAATTTCGATATAATAGTGGAGTGAATTATTATAATTATACTAGCATATTTATATTAAACTTTAATTGGATATTAATTATATATTATATGACATTTTATTTATTTTTAAAATATGTAGATCCTAGTAGAAATTGAAACAAAAAAAATCTTCAAAATGATCAAAAAAGTATTATATATAAATGATTTCATTATTTATCACAATGTACAAAAATTTACTCCTAAAATCATACTATTTTATCCTATATATAGATTTTAATAAAAATTTATATAACATATTAGAAATTATTCATACACATTAAAAATGTTAATATTTCTATATATAAATTGCATATGCAACAAGAAGAAAATGGGTGAAACATGTTGTTAGTTGTTGATACCCTAATCTTAGACATGCTATTGTAATATATCCATTCTTTTATAATTATGGTGATGTATATTTTTTACATCGTAAAAATTTGAACTTTTGTTTGACAACTTAGTAGTGTATAAGCTTGGTACGTCCTCAAAAAAATATGTTAACCGGGCACGAATCTTGATGCAAAATCAAGTTGGAAACTTCCTAAATTAAAATTGGAACCATCCTAACTCCGATTTCAGCAAACTTATAGTCGAACTGAGCGTCTCGGAATTACGAACCCAACGACACCAAATTCGACTCAATCCAAGCCCAAATGAGTCCAAATCAACGACCAGAAGCGCTGTTGGAAGATTCGAACCACAATGTGGGTTAGCAAACAGTTTCCAAACATGACGTACTTATAGTCGAATCGAGTGGCTCGACGAGACAAATCCAACGAACCCAAGATTGCCAAATTCCGACATTATTAAGGCATTCAAATGTCTGACAAATGGTGCATGATTAAGGGATTCAATATCGGCCGTCAATCCAACCACTCCCCATTTATCCTTGATCTCTCACCTATTTACGGGCCATGCCACTCCAGAAATCTATAAATAGACCCCTCATTTCTCTTGAAAGGGGACTGAAGCAAGAGGAGAAGAAGGAAGAAGAGAAGGAAGAAGTTCCACCTCGACCACTGCCAGATTTCCGCCGGACCACCGCCTGACAACGTTGCTCCACCGGACCACCACTTGAGACCCTCACCTCCGCCAGACCACTGCCTGACGTCGTTGCTCTGCCGTACCTCCACTTAAGGTCCTCACCTCCGCTGAACCACCACTTGAGGCCCTCACCTTTGCCGAACCACTACCTGACGTTGTTGCTCCGCATAACCACCACTTGTGGCCCTCACCTATGCCGGACCACCGCCTGATGTTATTGCTCCGCCGAACCACCACTTAAGGCCCTCACCTCTGTCGGATCACCGCCTGACATCGTTGCTCCGCCGAACCATCACTTGAGGCCCTCATCTCCATCGTACCACCGTCTGACGTCGTTGCTCCGCCAGACCACCACCTGAGGCTCTCGCCTTCGTCGGACCACCACTTGAGGCCCTCACCTTTGCCGGACAACCGCCTGACGTCTTTGCTCCGCCAGACCACTTCCTGAGGCCCAAACTTCCGTCGGACCACCACTTGAGGACCTGAGCTCCACTAGGACACCACCTGTTGCCCGGAGTTCTGCAGGACCACCACCTGAGTCCAGGACTTCTGCTGTGCCACCACCTGATGCCCAGAGTTCTACCAGAGTACCGCCGTACTATAGCGGTCTTTCAAACCCCCGGTCTCTTGCCAACTATGGTCTTTTAGACCCCGATCTCGTGCCAACTACGGTCCTTCCGACCTCCGTCGCCTACTATGATCATTATAATCTCTATCACCACACAACGATCTTTCAGACCCCGATCTCCTGCCAACTATGATCTTTTAGACCCTGCTCTCTTGCCAGCTACGATCCTTCTGACCTCCATCAACAGACAACGGTCTTTTTGACCCTCGGTCTCCTGCCGACTACGATCCTTCCGACCTCCGTCACCTACTATTGTCCTTCCGACCTCCATCAACACACAACAGTCTTTCTGACCCCGGTCTCCTGCCGACTACAGTTCTTCCGACCTCCGTCACCTACTATGGTACTTCTAACCTCCATCATAAGACAACGGTCTTTCCGGCCTCCATCATATCGACTATGATCATGCCGACCAAACAAACATGTCTATATTATAACTCCCACCATGTAATGTGTTCTATATGATGAACATTTGTAACATCAAGCTAAGGCCTTCTCCCTAAGAAGGGCCTCATTTGTAATCGACTGCAAATACTAGTGGATTCATTCAAACTGAGCCAGACCCCGTGATTTTTCCCCCTTTTTTAGGGGTTTCCACGTAAAAACCCTGGTGTCTCTTATGAACGTTACACTCTCTCTCTTATCTGCTTGTGTGCTAGATCTTCGTACAATGCTAAGACGTTAAACTATATATTTCTCTACTGCCGCGAATACTCCAAGACCCAACAAAGCTAAAGCACAACACTATTATATTTGCGTAAAACTAACAGTAGCTGCAGAACTGTGTAAAAAAAAAAAAAACCATCATGTCATCTAGCTTAATGTTGGCCTATTCAATCTATCACCACTACCATCTAATCAAGCATCTAGAGATTTATTTTCATAAGTGAATTTCTTGCTTAAATTCCAACGACGAAGTGAAAACACATTATTTGCATTCACTTAGCGAGGGTACAATTCACATATTACTATTTTTTTTTTTTACAATTCACATGTTACTATGATGACAAGCTTGTTGTTGTTAGGTCAAGCTATCTTATAATGTATTTATATTAGCACAATAGGGGAACAAATATTAAATGGGACATATATATGTTAATGTATTATATTTTGCCATAAAATTTCAAAAATATTATGAATTATTTAATTAAAGTTTAATACTTATATGTGAAATTAATGTAAATAAGACAAATTTCTCAACAAAAGTTAAAGTAACACATATAATTCATTTATTATATTTTCTTAAGGTTAAAATTTATGATTTTTAATCATTTTTAAAATATAAATAAAAAGAATTTAGTACATTTGATAGCCCCACCATCCCCCCAAAGAGAATGGCTGATAATTATATGCTATCACATTTATCATGTTAATTAAGAGGGTGATCTCTTAAATAGGATTACCTACCAGTTTATGAAAGATAAAGATCACCTAATCCCTCAAAGACATTTTTGCTCCAATTACCAGAACTTGCTGACATATCTCAACAGTAAAATCAAGTGAAATATCAGCCTATTGCTTTGAAACCTCAAGCCTCTACATAAGGCTAAAATAATCAATGAAATCAGGAGTTGGTGTAGTTTTTCATATTTATATATTAGTATATATTTCTCTATTAATTGATTTTTTTTAACAAGAAATTTTCATGCTAAAAAGCTACTTTAGAAAACAGTAAGAAAGCTGTCCCAAACGAAGCCTATAAGATCTTATAAAAAGCTATGAAATATCCTCTAAACATCCATGAAATCTTATACATTCTCTATTATTTTTACTTGTTTTGGAACTTTTGAAAGAATATAATCATAAGCTAGTATACACAGCATAAACACGATCTTACATCCAAGATCTCTTGATTCAAAGCTTAATATTTTAACTAATAGACTAAGATGAGCTGTATATATACTACTCGTTCTCTCATCTCCATTATTTTGAACCTTTAATTACGAAATTTAAAACAAAAAGAGACATTAGATCACCAAATCATTAACTCAATGAGTGGGCTAAATGATAGAAATTGTTGTTCTGATAATTTGATGCACCATGAAATGTTGTGTCTGTTGTGACTCGCATTTTCTAGGGGCATAGAATTTTATATATATATATAAACTGTGGAAAAGAAAACATTATCGAGCTACGGGTGTAAACAAGTTCAGCATGAGAAAGTTTGAAGGGTGTTTTTGTTTGGCTGGTTCAACTTTATTTCGACCGAATTCGATCATTATTTGGAATAGTACACGTAGGGACCATGCTCAAATCACAATTGTCCGTGTTCGACTTATATTTTACTGGAATTTGAATCGAAATATAAGAAAATAAATAAAAATTCAATCTTGATTAGGAAAATTAAATAGAAAAAATATACCTAAATATAAAAATAGCATGATTTATTATTAATTAATTTGTAAGTATAATAACAACTTAATACTCATATTTTACATTACAGATCACATTATGAGGAATAATCATAGTGAATAAATAGTGAAGCCAAAGAGCAAACAAGTATAAAACCTTATGGATATTGAATACAAAAGATTATTATCACAAGTATAACAAAGTTGATTATTAGAAACTTTAACAAATAAATGAACAATATACAATTATTCAAATCAATCAGATAGACAAAGCAGAGCAAAAACCTCTAAGTTAATTATTCTTGCAACATTAAAGTGAATGAACAACAAATAATAAAGACTTTGCAACTTAATGGTAAAATAGTTTAAGGAGAAGAGCAAGTTGAATAACCTATTACAATCAAAAGGAGATGACATAAAGATTATATTAAGGTTTTATTTGGGATAATTTTTTAGTGTTTTCTTAAACAGTTTTTTAATACAAAAATTTCTGGAACTCAATTTTTTTTGTACTACAAAGCTACTTTAGAAAGTACTAACAATGCTACCCCAAATGAAGCTTAAGGCTTTATTTGAGATGGCTTTCTTATTATTTTGTAAAGCTATTTTTTAGTACAAAAATCTTATGAATAGAGAAAAAAATAGTTGTCTAAAGCTGTCACAAACGAAACCTAAAAGTAGCAACCAAAAATTGAAACAAGAAACAATGAATGGGAAATTCTAAATAAAAAATACTTATTAATGAATACACCTTTCAAACGGATGAAATTTAAACAATTGAATTGAAAGATGAAGCTCACATAAAACTATATAAGTTTTAACTTCTCAAATCCTCTAAATAGTTGCATAGTTTTATGCCACACTAGTTATAGTGAAATTAATGTTCATTTCTCTAAAGTTATCAAGTTATTATTGCCTAAGGGTTGATTTGGGACAGCTACTCTATTTTATGAAGTTAGTTGTTAAGCTATTGTGGAAAAAGAAACTTCGCTATCGTCGTTGCAGAAAGTAATTTTTCTCCACAAAAATTTTATAAAAGCAATGAGAAAGTGTCAAAGAAGCAGTATCTATATGAAATTATGGTTATTATCTAAAAAGCAAAGTAGCCAAAAAAATTGTCTCAAATAAATCCTAAATCATCTCAAAAAAACTTTATAGACATTTTTATTATAGAAGCATGTAAATCTTCAAAAACCTCGAACACTTTCCTATATGATATAAGCACCTCAATATCCCAAATAAATTTAACCAAAAATATTCTTACATATTGCTTCAATAATTTAGTACTTACATGTGTGTGCATATTAAAAAAAACAAGAAGATAAACATTAACAAATAAATGTTTGTTCATATATATTTGGATTTCTTAAAAAATGAATTCAAATTATCTATTCAAGTTTTGTTCACTTTCATAACTGAATGAGTTGAAAAAGAGTAAAAAACAATCTTTCATAACAACCTTAAAGTGGCCTTAATTCAAATGAATTAGTTATATTATATAGGTTGAGGATTACAAAAAATACTTTTCACTAGAGCAAGAGGTGCCAAGAGTATAAGATATGAAATACAAGTGATATTTTCTATAAATTATTGGAGTGTATTAGAATGTGATGAAGTTAGCATGTAGGTAGTTGACAATGACAAATGTTAATATTAGTTGAAGTTGGTAGTGGGCATTAGTGTTGAAGAACACTCCATGAAACACATCAAGGATGATCATCAACAGAGCTCAGTGTAGATTGAAAATGGGTGTTGGAGGAGAACTGATAAAGATTATTAATGGATGTAGGCTTAGTATTCCCTTTTTTAGCATTCTTATGCTTACCAAATGGCAATTAAATTTAATTTTATGGTATAAATTGGCTTCATTGGCCATAATTTGAGCTTGCATATTGGATGAGGTTTGCATAGGAGTGAATTATATCTCATATTAGTGATCAATAGAATGGAACAAGGATGATGCCTATGAGAAGAACCACTTATTGTAGCAGCTCATGGTCTACCTTGGGGATTTGGTTGGCCTTTGAAGAGTGTCATTAAAACTATTCTTTGATGGACTATCCCTCATTTTGAGCAATCTTATATATAAGATAATAATCTTTAATGATCATTTGGTTTACATTAAACTAATTGACAAAGAGCTTGTTGAGTTCAATGAATGTGTGGATGGTCCCTCTTCAATGGTAAAAGAACTAAGCCTGAGGTCGAACTATTATAGTGGTAGGGAAGATCTAGTAGAATGGGTCTTTATAAACTTATTAAGTGTGTTTCATGATCTTATAATGATAGATGCATATATAATTTTCAAATGAACCACCATAAGAATCAATTACATTAAACTTAAATGCACCAAAATTGGCTATTGATTGATATTGTAAATCAAAGGAAAGGGCCCCTAAAAATTAAGATATACATGAGGCTAATTCTTATCCCCTCATAGATAAAATGTTAAGGCTGCTTCCACAGGACATCACAAGGGGTGTTTGCAAGGCAATGTTGGGTCAAATTTGTGTTGGTGGTTTGAAGTTTTTGAGTTAGTTAGGTCACATGAGATATCATGGATGGATAGAGCCATTAGAATTGAGGAGGTCATTAATAAGGTGTTATAAGAAAATGAATTTTATATTGGTGATGGAAAAGCACTATATGGGTCTTATCGATCAAGCCAATATGATTGTATAGTTAATCATTTGGGATGATCTCTGACATAATCATATTATTAAATTGTGACTTACAAAGACCCGTGTATGAGCTGAAGTATCTCATTTTGAGATTCTTCCATCATATGGGCTAAAAAAGACCTCACTAGTATGACTATGATTACCAAGTTAGAAGGGAGTAGAAGGTTTGCATCTTTATTGGTTCTTGGTGTGATGAGAGTTGGACCAAGAAGCTCTAGTATTGTAAGTACTACACATGTTCCCAATTAGGCATGTTATCAATGATTAATTATCCTATAGAATATGACATGTAGCTTCTCATGAATGACATCAAATTATTGCATGCTAGAATATTTATGATTGCATAGGGAGCCTTAGATAAAAATCTTAAACACATAGAGATAAATGATAAAAAATATTGAAAGGACATACTATTTTTTATATAAAGACTTTAAAATGAAAAAATAATGGGATTAACCCAATTAAAATAGTTCTGCTGCTTTAGTTGAAGAATATATGTATAATCAATCATCTATAGGTTGAAGTAGCAAAATAATTTTAATTAAAAGGGATGAGTTTTACAATGGTGGTGGAGAGTATTCGAAGCTGATGGAGTTGCATGTCGATTTTGCAAGTCGATAATATGCATGAATATCAATCAAAGGGCATATCATAATAAATTTTTAAAATCTTCTCCTTAACATTTTGTCTGCTTAAAGATCTAAAAATTACATCAAAAATTTTCTTGATCCAGAAATTTTTTGATAACGTTTCAAGAATTATTACCTTAAACCTTAAAAAACCAAAATACAATGAATGATTTCTTAAAAAATGTTGTTAATGATACCTATAATTTAAGGTACTATGGTCTTTTAGTTCTATATCTTAAAGCTCTTCCTTCAATGGAGCTTATATAAAAGAGCAATTCAATAAGAAAAAAATAATAATGATTGTGATAGCCATGAAAAAGTTTCATAAGCAACAATTTACAGAGAAAAATACTCAGATTATCTTCATAAATTGCAAAAATTCAAAAATATATTTACACTTTGACTTTGAATTATTTTCTTGGTGAGATGTTGTTATTAACAAACCGAATTTGCAATAAAAAAAAATTGGAGGTAATTAAAAGCTATTGTTGATTGACATAAGAAGCATATGAGTACTGTTTAAGTAATTGTGACGACTATAGAGATACAGATGAGCTGCTTTTATTTTTCGCTTTAAAGATTTATTCGAAAAGAGGCATTTCCTCTTTAGTTGAGTGCTTCTTAAGGGAAAAAATAGCTCTTTTGAGGAATTTTAAAAATATTTTGTCTCATGTAAAAGAAATGCATCATAAAATTTTAAAAGAATTCGAAATTCATCCGCTAATTTATTTTTTGTGTATTTGAAAATTATTAAATTTACCCGATTTCCAAACATATCGTAAATCTATGTCACTGCCTCAGTAGGCCATTGTTGTTGCCACTTGAGGCAGCTATCATTTACTACTAGTCACCGCCACTGCTATTAACCTTCACTCGCCATTGATCGTCGTCGTCATTGCGCTTCGGCCATCATCTACTAAATCTATCATTGGGCTTTGCACTGCAATTGTATTCCATTTTATCCTGCAATTTTTTTTCATCCAATCAAACAATTCCTTAGAAAATGATTAAGTCTTCATATTTCATTATTTTATTGCATATGATTAAGGCTTCATTTGGGATAGTTTTCTTATTGCTTCTTAAAATAAATTTTTAGAGCAAAAATTTTAATTTTTGTACTAAAAAAAAGCTTTAAAAAACAGTAAGAAAGACATCCCAAATGAAGCCTAAATTTATATACAATATTAATTTTAAGCTCTAAAATCTCTTGAAATTTTCTAAGAATTAATATATTTTCTTACATATGAAAATGACTTAGATTGAAATATGATTTTGTAAAATAATTTACTTTGCACAAACAACCAAATTGCCCCTAAAGAAAAATTTTAAGTTTCGAAATATAATAGATATTTCGGCTGGAATAATCCTGTCGTGAACGGCAAAATGTCACCATTCTCCAGCTTTCAATTATACAAAATTTAATAAATAAATCAATATCATTAAATAGTGAGATAGATAATTTATTATTTTTATGCCGTAACAGTATTCAAATTAAATAAAAAATTAAGGATGTATAAAAGACATTTTGAATTATTTTAATGAATTTAGGCTTCTTTTGAAAAAAAAATATTCTTACTGTTTTCTAAAGCAGGTTTTAGTACACGGATTTCTTAAAAACAGCAAAAGAATAGTGACCAAAAGCTATCCCAAAGGAAGCCTTAGGCTTCGTTCGGGATAACTTTCTTACTGCTTCTTAAAGCAGCAAGAAAGTCATTCCAAACGAAGCCTTAATCTAAATAATTTTGATGAATTAGTTTTTTTAGTGAGGGTGATAAAAACTAGTTATTTCTTCAATAAATTTAATCAACAATTTAATCCTTGAGATTATGATCAAATTAGATCATCAAATTATTCTTAGATTCTCAATTAATCTAAAATATATCGATCATATATTTGAAACTTGTAACCAAAAAAAAAATTGTAGTGAACAAAGAGTCGCTACATAAGCAAATCATAAACTATTCACTATCACACAGTAAAAAGGTCATGTAAGGCTTTATTTGGATAACTTTCTTACTAATTTTAAAAATAATTTTTTAGTACCAAAACTTGTTGAATTAAAATGTATTGTACAAAAAAATTACTTTAAAAATATTAAAAAAGTTATATCAAATTAAGCCTAAAAAAGCATTCTCATTAAAGCCTAAATAGCTAGTCTCTAAGCTGAAGTTGCTAGAATAGCCCGAAAATGAAAGTCATCATGGCTCATGAAGCTATGAACACACTAAGGATAAAGCCAAGAGAACTAGGTATTTTTCTCACTAGTGGAGCTCATAGTAGAACTTGCTAGAGAGTTCACCAAAAAGAATTCTTTATTCTAATAATCTTATCCTTGACTTAGACTTCTTTTTTATTGATTTTTTAATATAAAAAATTTTAATTTTTATACTAAAAAGATGATTTAAGAATGAATAAGAACGTCTTTCTGAACGAAACCTTTTTAATATGTAATAAAATAATGAAATATGCATAATTGTTTGTATGAGATTTTAAGAGAAAAAAATTTAAATAATATATGGCTCTCAATGATCCCTCCATCACATAATTGTAATCCCTTCATCCACTATAATGCTTGGTATTATAAAAGTTAAATATTGGGTGCCCAAATTGAGCCAAATATGATCCATTTGCATCCATCAATTCAGAATTTTAAATTAATGGATAAGAGCTACTACTAATTTATCTTTGAATGCCATGTGATGCATTAATGCACTATTGCTATACATAAAGATGAGCTTGAGTAGAGAAGGGTTTTTAATCTTTCATGCATACTTCAAGCAAGTGAAAACTATGTAAAATCATCATTGATAATGGAAGTTTAATGAATCTTGTTGATAATTCGGCCCTCAAATATATTAATTCAAAACTAAGAAACACCCACAACCTTACAAAGTAAGGCTTCGTTTGGGATGACTTTCTTACTGCTTCTTAAAGTAGTTTTCTAGTACAAAAATAAAAATTTTCTACTAGAAACTGTTTTAAGCAGTAGTAAGAAAGCCGCCACAAACGAAGTCTAAATTGGGTGTAAAAAACTTAAATGTATGCTAATCAAAGATGCTTAGTGCTCGTTCAATTTAATACTTATAGTATATAGCAATAACATCTGGTGGGTATTATCTATGGATGTTGCAAATGTCATTTTAGGCCAACCTTAGTTGTACCCTTCATATGTTTGAGAGATGAATTATCAACAAGATTCATGAAAATTCCATTATCAATGATGATTTTACGTCGTTTTACCGACCTTAGTTGAACTATATTGGAAAGCAAAGTAACTAAAAAGTTATCTTAATTAATCTTACAATTCATTTGGTTAATTGAAATTAGAAAACTCATTATGGGATAACAATTTTTATAAAAAATTATTTAATTTGTTTGGTGTTTAATTTTAATTTAAAAATTAATTAGATAATTAGAACTTCTCAAATGTAATGATTCAATTTTTCACTAATAACATAAATGAAAATAGAATCATCAAATTTTAAAATAAATTTCCTTGCTGCAATCAATCAAAGTAAAGAACTAAGTCATTAAGAGTTTTGCTTTTTGATTAAGCAGAATAACTAATCTTATCAAAGCAACCTCATTCTTAATCTCCCTATATTATTACAAGTGTATGTACGTATTTCGTTATTAAAAAAGAATATAGGTTTCTAAGTTATTATCTTTAAAATTCAGTAAGAAA
Organism: Dendrobium nobile; assembly: GCA_022539455.1. Lineage (NCBI taxonomy): Eukaryota > Viridiplantae > Streptophyta > Magnoliopsida > Asparagales > Orchidaceae > Dendrobium > Dendrobium nobile. The sequence continues at coordinate 15,976,049 of CM039735.1, forward strand.
ACTTAGTAGAAAATTAATTTTGATGTACAAGATAATAATCTAATTGGGTACTATTTTTCCTTAGAAACTGTTTGAAATTTATTTTCTCAATTTTGATAGATTAGAGTTGGACATCGAAACCAAAATGGCATAGTGATTATATTAAAGATGTTGAGAATTTTTTAAAATTTATAACCCAATGTCAAAGTTCAACACAAAAAAAATTATGTTCGTGCAAGTTATGCATTAACATATATTTTCATTATGTAAAAGATGTCAAGTTGCATTTACTCTCCAAAGGATTTTTCCTTGGATACAATGTTTGGAATCGATATAGAGAGGAACATGCTTTTGTAGCTAAAGGTACAAGATTAGAAACATTTAGTGATCCTTGTATTGTTAACGAAGTACAAATTCAAGGCGAGCAAACCATAACAAATGATATAGAAGGATTGTTAAGGGATACATTCTGCTCAGGCAAAGCCAATTTAGATGATAAACATAATGAGAACAACATACATATGACAAATGATGATGTAATGAAATTTAGTAATTTATTATTGAAAGCCATAATATAATTATACCATGGCTGTAAGTCATTCACGAAGTTAGCATTTATCTTACATTTATTTCACATAAAGTGATTATACTCTTGATCTACAAGATCTTTTGATCAATTGATTGGGTTATTGATTAAAGCATTCCCTGATGATTTATTGTTACCTAAGAATATATACGAAGTGAAGAAGATAATGAAAGTGTTTGATCTTGAATATACAATATATAGATGCATGTCAAAATAATTATTTTCTATTTTGGAAAGATAAATCTAATCAAAAGGTATGTCATAATCGTGGTTCTTCATAGTGGGTAGGTGCTAAAAAAAGTCTAGTTGGATAAAATAAAAATCAATTGAAGTCTGCTAAGATTGCTTGATACTTCTCATTGATTCATAGGCTTCAAAGATTGTTTAAAATAAAAAAGTCTACTAAAGAGATGATTTGACATGCCAAGTAGAGAAATATAGATGTGTTGTTACGTCATTCAGTTGATGGAGAAGCTGGGAAATCATTTGACTCAAGAAACCCTAATTTGGCTTCAGATCCACATAATGTTCATCTCCCATTAGCAAGTGATAGTTTTAATCCATTTAAGATAATGAGTAGTACATACAAAATTTGGCCCGTACTTTTGGTTCCATACAACATGTCTCCTTGGATTGCAATGAAATAAACATATTTCATTATATTTAATATTATATTATAGGAGAAGAGTTCAAGAAATAATATTGATGTCTATCTCCAACCACTAATAAATGAGTTGCATGAATTATGGCATGGGGTGATATCCTATAATGCAGCCTCTGGATAATCATTTAATATACGTTCAACATTAATGTGGACGATCATTGATTTTTTGGCATATGGTATGCTTTCTGGTTGGAGCACTAAAGAAAGATTTGTTTGTCCTTGCTATGCTAAAAACATGGAGTCTTTATGGTTATATAGATGGAAGAAATTCTCGTATATATGTCATTTATATTAGCTACTTGAGATTCACTTATTTCATCAATATAAATAGTACTTTGATAACACTAAAGAGATTTGTAAAGCACCTAGATAGAAACTAGTAGTGACATTTTATAACAATTACATAATGTTTAGTTTTCATTGGGCAAATCTAAAAGTTAAAAAAGAGGGTGTAATGTAGAACAGACTGAATATCAAATTTGGAAGAAAAAATCAAATTTCTTGTGTTACCTTATTGAGAGTATAATTGAATACCATACAGTCTTAACACCATGCATATTATAATTTCATTGACACTTTACTACATTTTGAGAAATCTAAAGATAATTTGTAAGCATGATAACATTTGGTTGACATCGAAATTAAGAGTGAGTTGCATCCACAAATTCTTGAATATGGTTCTTAATTTTTGCCTCCAACTTGCTTCATAATATTATAAAAAAGGAGAAATTGATGTTGTGTCAAGTTTTAAAAATTATGAAAATGCCCAAAAGTTATGCATCTAATATTTCAAGGTATGCTAATGTTACTGAATGTAAAATTGTGGTCCTAAAAAGTCATGATTGTTATGTGCTTATTAAAGAAATTCTACCAATTGCTTTGAGGTCATATTCTCTATCCGTTGAAATTCTACTTATTGTTATGGAGATATCAAAAAATTTTAAGTCAATTTGTACCAAGGTTATCAATATGAACGAGTTGGTCAGGTTAAATAATCATATTGAAATAACATTATGTACAATGGAAAGATCAATACTACTGTCATTCTTCATGATCATTGTTTATCTACTTATTCACTTGGTTGAGAAAGTAAAATTAGGTGGTCCAATTCAGTAGAGATAGATGCATCCATTTGAGAAATAATTTAGTGGTAATTATTAATTAATGTTAATATTATTCAAATTTACATAAGCTTTATAATGAATTACTTACATATTATTGTTAGTATTAAAAGATTATAAAGGTAATAAATCACAACCTGAAGGTCTATTACGGAGGGTTATATTGCTGAAAAAGGGATATCTTTCTATTCTAAATATCTAGAGAGGTCTTAATTTTTGGATAATGCCACGGTAACAGCTGAGGAATAATTTATTTTTATGTTTTCAAGTGGTGGTACTCTATTAGGAAAGGTTATTTCATTCAATTTAGATGATAATTATTTGGTTCATGCATATAGATATGTCCTCCAACATTGTGATAATCTTAAATGCTATAAATAATATTTCAAAGATGAAGATAAAAGAAAGCGACACGGGCATATACATCTTATAATATCTAATTTAAAGAGATTTATCAATGAAAGATTTTACGAGTTATTGCGTAAAACGCTATGCTTTTGTATTTTATATTTCTTAAACTTCATCTATGACATTAGATTAAACTATTTAACATAATGAAATAACTTTTTTATTCCTTTCTAGGTTTCAAGTTCCACTGATATGCTAATCTCAGAAGAAATCAAAGCACTAACTAAGAGCCCCAACAAAATTATATATATATATATATATATATATATATATATATATATATATATATATATATATATATATATATATATATATATATATAATATATATATATATATATATAAAGGGTCTTCTCATTAATAGTTATATTTTTCACACAAAAGAATGTGATGAAGGCTAAAAAATACTGAATTTTGGTGTCGTTAATACAATAGAGATTGGAAACTTTAGTTATTATAGAAAAATTAATGGTATTATCTAAATTAATTGCTCTAGCATATTCATGGCGATATTATTTAAATGTGATTAGGCAAACACAAGTTCACTGGGCATAAAATAAGATGAATTTTGTTATACTATTGTGAACTTCTCAAGGCTTATTCATAATGGTAAAAAATTTCAGGATGATATTTTTATTTTCTCTCCATAAGTGGAGCATGAATTCTACATTCAAGATGCTAAAAATATAAATTAGAATTTTTTTTGTAAGAGAAAAACCACTAGATGCAGTTGATTGTAATGTTTCTTGTTGCTTGTAAATATAAGTCTTTTATATATTACTCTTTCTTTATTGTTCTTTATATATTGCTCTTCATATATTGTTGTTCATATATCATTCTTTATATATTTCTCTTGTAAATATAAGTCCATATATTTCTTATTGCTTGTAAATGTAATTCCTTCATATATTGCTCTTTATTCATGCTAAACATTTTTTTTTTTTGGTAGAAAATGACATGTAGTCTTTTAAGCCGAGCAAAGAATGCGATATTAGAAGAATAGGTAAGTATTGAGATTAAGCTTGTTTGTTAAAATTTTAGCACTATAAACTTTTAAATTTAACAATATCATGTATCACAAGAAAAGGCTATCAAAAATTTCTACAAATGCCAAAAAAAAAAACTTTTCCTCACACAATGGGTCGAATGAGCTCAATTTGGGAACATAGGAAACAATATTTAAATGTTTAATTATAACTATTAAACTCTTCATTTTCAAATTTATATATATTATTATTATAATTTTTTTATAGTTTATTAAAAATATTGAAATTATGAAAAATTAATAGAATGCACAAAGATGGAACCTGGCCATTTGAGCATGCTATGCACTGATGGGTATAATTTTATATAGTGATTACAAATTATTTTTAATAATCAGCTCTTCAATATATTTAACTATATGTAATTATAATATAAATGCATGCATATAATCTTCTTGTTGAGGAAGGGCACACACTTGAAGACAGAAATATTGAAGCTAATGAAAGAGTTTTTAGTTTAGTTATGGGACCAGAACATTCAGACCAAGTTCAAACTCAAGGATTTGGTGTCACGTCGATTTGATACTTTCCGCAAAGCACAATTGAAGTAGGTAATGATAACAGAAGCAATTTTTCTCAAATAAAAAGTCTTATAAAGGATTTCTGCTCATTCAGATGAATCAACCACCCCATGAGGATTAGAAATGGTATTAAAAAATTGTGTCATTTTAATGTAAATTATTTGATTATTAGTATATTATTATCTTCATATTATTTTCATGGTGTCAATAACAATTTATCTGATGTCTGACATTCTACATGAAACTTTAGTTTATTCTGCTAATGAGCACATCTATTTCCTGTGATGCTTCTAGTTGTATGGATATTTTATGTATTTTGGAACTTAAATATATATTTAACTCGCATTTAACATAAATTTATTTTACATATGAATTTAAAAAATAAAATGAATAATTATTAATGTATGTTATATATTTTTATATAATTACACACATATATTTAATTCATATTATAAATTTACGTGAGTACATCTGTAAATGATTAATGTTAGATAATTTATTATTAATTAATAATTATTTATTTATTTTTAATAATATATAAATAAATTAATAAATAAATTAAATATTATTAATAAAAAATAAAAGATTTTTATATTATAAAAAAATTTAAAAAAATCTATTTAAAAATGTATATTGTATGTTGTAAAATTACAAACTTCAGTTTATTTAGTCACGCATCAATTAGGAGCATCTTCTTGATATAATTTATATTTCATTTTGAGAACATCATATGGAAACTCATATGGAGTGATGGAGCCATATGAAATGTTTAGTTAAAATTTTGTCAAATAATTTTTTTAGAAAATTAAAATAAATTAATATGTTAAAGTTGATATTTTATTCTAAATATATTAAATTAATATATGTAATTATTTAAATAGTTTATTGAACAAGTTGATTCAAATATATCTAAATCCTTTTTCGGATTTAGGTTGGAGGTTTTGGTTGGTTCAATGTGAAACTAGTTGTAATAATAGATTATGTCGATCTTATGGTCTATTCATAGTTTAACAGTCCGGTTCATGATTAAACCGGCTGGTTCAATCCGATTTTCAAAAATTTGCTCCTATTTTAACCATTTAAAAAAAAAAGCCAACCATGCTTATCAAGATGAAATGTAGAGCTCATATATAATTTTAGAATGCTTTTCTCCTGCTCCAGTTCCGCTTGGGCTTTGCCCTAGCTGCGTCTCCGCCTCTGCGGATGCCAGGTATTTCATTTATCCTTCTCTTTGTTGATTTTGCCGTGGTCTTCTCGGTCCATAGTCTCGTATGGCGCCGAATCGCTTGTTGGATTCTGGTTTCTTGTCTGGTTCCAACTTTTCGCGCTCTTTTGTTGAAGTGTTATCTGGATCTTCGTCGGATGTGTGTTTTTCGGAGCTTAAGGCCTCTTCCTTCAGTGGTTTGCCTTCCCTGTGGATTTTTGAGGCTGAGATCCTAGTGCTTGCTGCTCCGTTCCGTTTTTCGCTAGTTGATTTTTTCCCGTCCCGGAGGCCTAGTCTCGACTCCAATCGTAATTTTTTTTTTCAACTTGAAGCTCAATGGCAATTTTTCTATTACGTTGCTGGATTCATCTCACGTTTTGATTAAGCTGTTGAACGATTTAGATTATAGAAGGGTTTTTAGTCATCGGTCTTACCTTATGTATAATTGCTATATGAAATTAACTAAGTGGTCACCTTCTTTGGATATTGGTGTTGAATGTCCTGTTATCTCGATATAGATTTTGTTCCCTAATCTTCGCCCTCACCTTTTCACCCCTAGGATCCTTCACACGTTAGGTTCGATTTTTTGGTCATCCTCTTAAGGTCGACAATGCCACTTCTTTGGGTTGTTGGCCTTTTATTTCGTGTGTGCTGGTTGAGCTTGATATCACTAAAATTACCCGAACAAAGTTTGGATTGGTCCAAAAAATTTTGGTTTCATCCAACCTATTGAAATGGAGGTTTTCCCTCCTTTTTGCCCTCAATGTAAATCCATTGGCCATTTGAGGGGGGAGTGTCGGTCTTCTGTCCAGTCTATCGCTTCTGGTTTTGCTTTGCCGAATGATTCTGGTGGTGTTAATACTGTTACGAGGGTTGCTCAGGGTGAGCTGTTGAGAGAGGTGGCTGTTATGAATGAGTCCATACATGCTGCTTTAAGTCCCTTTGGTGGTGTTGAAGGGCAGTTTGATTGCAATGTGCATAATGTTCCTATTTGTGTGGATGAAGCTTCCCCTAGTCCTACCGATTTACCTATTTTTCTGCTTGGTTATGAGGTTGGGCCAAAGGTTGTTCTTGTGCCTCATGCTAATGTTTTGGGTGCCCTGGATCCTTTATCTTCTGTTCAATTACCTGTGTATTCTTTGAATGGTTTGAAACCTGGTGCTGATGTGTCCTCTGTAAAGGTTGGTGAGGAGGTTGTGACTGGAGTTTTACCTTCTTTGCCAACCCCCCCGGTGATTGTAATAATGTTGATGGTCGTGTTTGTACTATTAATTCTGGTCCCCACCTTTTGAATGATATCCATACAGCTAATGCTTTACCTTTTGTTCCCCCTGTTTTGGATTTGAGCCCTTTGGAACCTAATTGTTCTGCGGTCATGTCGGTTATGTCGTTGAATGGACTCTGTCCAGCTGATGCGGATGTTGCTGAGATGTCCTTTGTGATTCTTTGTGAGAATGCTGAAGTTGTGGTTTTACCTAATGTTGTGTCCCCTCGGTTTGATACCGCTACTGCTATTTTGTATTCGGGTGTCTGTGTGGGTTCTGCGGCTGATACCTCTAGCTCTCCTCCTATGTTGGATGATTGTTTAGTCTATAATAATTTTGTGGATGTCCTCGTTAATTTGATTGATTCTCACAGCCTTGTGGATCATGTGGGGGGCAATTCTGGCATTGATGTTCGTGGACAGTTGGACTGGCTTCATGGTGAAACTGATTATGGATCTGATTCTGATTCGTTGGAGTCGAGTGGGGGTGACGACCCAGGGAACCCTTTTAACTTATTACGTGATAAACCTGTTGTATCTGTTGCCTCTCGTGGTAGGGCTTGTGGGAGGGGCACACGTGGCCGATGATGTTTTTCTTTTGTTGCTTTCCTGCTTCCTCCCTTTGATGTTGGCTTGCGGTTTTGTTGTGCTGTGTACTTTTTTATGGGTTTGGTTGCCCATTCATGCTTTATTATTTGGACGATGAGGAAGCAGCGCTGCTGCAAGCGTCGTGGATGACCAGGGTTGGTGGCAACCTGGGTGGCCCGTCTCCTGACTGCTTATCTTTTGTGATTCTTCTCTCCCATGGATGGCCACTACTGGCAAACCTACGTTGGTCTGAGTCCGCGTATCCCACTTCAGATCCCGTGTTTTTTAGGTTTTTGAGGGTCTATTGTAATCTATTGCTGTGGCCCGGTGTGAGGTCTCTGATTGTATCTTTATCATTTTAATATATATCCTTGTTGTTTAAAAAAAAAAATGATGAAATGTAGAGCTCGTAATAAAGTATTTCTTTTAAGCTCTCTTATCACACCTTGAAAATATTCCTACATAGCCCTTCTTTTGACAAGTGCATCGCCCTAGCTTATCTACTAGCACTAAAGTCAGTTCAACTTCAAGTCTCAAATAATGTAACATATTAGTAAAGTTGTTTATGCTATCTTTGTGCATTAATTAATATAGCCTTACAAATATTTCAAAACTTAAAGGCCTATTTAGAACTTTCTAATTATTTTTTTTTTCAGATAAATAACTATAACTTTATTTAATTAATACGTTATTACAGTTATTTTATTACTTTTTTAAAAAAATTATTTTGAAAATCAGATTTTTTGCAACGTGAGCAACTAAGGCGTCATTTTTTTGTTTTTCAAACCACGATCATAATTCCCACTTGACCATTATTTTTTCGTTACTTTCAAAAAAAATTTGTAATAAAAAACTACTTTCTAATACAACTTTAAAAAGTCAGTTTCTCTGTCTTAAATTTATAAAATAATTAGAAAATTATCCCAAATAAAATTGAAGTTATTTCTCTCCCAACAATTTTACAATCAACTTTATAAAAGACTTTATAATAACTGTTAACATCAATGGCACATTTATAGAAGAATTTCTTATTATATGAGGTTAGTAATATACTTATTATTCGGATAAACGAGTTAAATTCTAAAATAAAATGTAATTTTAATAATACATATATCCATGCAAAAATATTTATTAAAACAAAAACACTAAGGATCAATAAGCCCTAAAAATAATAAACTTGTTTTTTTTTTTTTTTCAAACAATTATTATAATTTATTTTAACAGTAAACTAAACATCATGATTAAAATCATTATTTCACAGTTCGAAATTTAAATAGATAAATTCATTATCTAATTTAAAATCTCTTTAAAATTTGAAACAAAATAAATTTTATATTGTTTTTTTAGAAGATTTACATACATATGACACAATTCTCATCTATTTTTATATCTAATAATTAAAATTTAAAATTTACTTATATAATACCTAAATATCAAAAATATCACTGATATTAATTTTTAAAAATTCTCTCTCTCTCTCTCTCAATATACATTAACATATTATATATATATATATATATATATATATATAGAAACTGAGGTGTTATATATACAAATATATAAAATGGATGAGGCAGGTATATATACAAATCCCCTTAATTTTCAATAAATCATAATTAATAAATGTGTTTATAAACTGATTATCTTATGCTTTAATTTAAAAAAAGGAATTATAATAACTAAACAACAGATCCAATTAAAAGAAAAAGTACTATATATTCATCCTCAAAAAATCATCTTGATCGGGCATGAATCTCAATGCAAAATCAAGCGGGAAACTTCTGAAATTAAAATTGGGATCATCTGAACTCCGATTTTAGCAAACTTATAGTCGAACTGATCGTCTGGGAAATATTAACCCAGCGTCATCAAATTTGACTCAATCCGAGCCCAAATGGGTCTGAATCAAAGGCCCGAAGTAAATTCGGAAGGTTTGATCCATAATTTGGATTACCAAACGGCTTCCAAGTATGACATGTTTATAGTCGAATCAAGGGCTCGACGAGACGAATCCAACAAGCCCAAGATCACGTAATTTTGACATCATTAAGGCCTTCAAATGCCTGATGAATAGTCCACGATCAAAGGATTCAATATCGGCCGTCCATCCGATCACTCCCTATTTACCCCTAATCTCTCACATATTTACAAGTCATACCACTCCATAATATCTATAAATATACATCTCATTTCTCTTGAGAAGGAGGGAGAGCAAAAGCAAGGAGGGCCCAAGCAAGAAGAAGAAGAGAATTATAAGAGGGAAGAAACTCCTCAACCATCGCCGGAATTCTGCCCGACGTTCAAGTGATGCCGAAATTTCACCCGACATTCAAGTAACGTCGGAATTCCGCACGACTTCTAAGTGACGCCGGAATTCTGCCCAAACTCCAAGTGGCGCCAGAATTCTGCCCAAGTGACGCCGGAATTTTGCCCAACCTCCAAGTGACGTCGGAATTCCGCCCGACCTCCAAGTGACGCTGAAGTTTCACTAGAACTCCAAGTGACGCCAGAGTTCTGTCCAAATACCATCTAACGCCGAAGTTCTCCTCGGCCGCCAACTTACATCGGACTTCTACCTAACGCCAGACCTCCACTCGTCGCCAAATTTCCAACCGACACTGGACTTTTATCTATTGTCAGACTTTCACCAGACATCTATATGATGTTGGATTTCCGTCCATTGATGGACTTCTACTAGACGCCGTCTTTCTGACTTTTGTCGTCAGACAATGGTCCTTCGGTCCTTCCAACCTCTGTCGCCCGTCGACTACAGTCTTTCTGACTTACGTCGCCCACCGACTATCGTCCTTCCGACCTCCGTAGCCCGCCCACTACGGTCCTTCTGACTTACGTCGCCCGCCGATTACAGTCCTTCTGACCTCCGTCACCTGCCGATTACAATCCTTCCGACTTACGTCGCACACCGACTACAATCCTTCAGACCAAACAAACACATCAACAGTGATGCTTTTGTATTCTCACAATGTATTGTACTCTATAAGATGTACATAAGACTAAGGCCTTCCCTTGAGGAAGGACCTCATTTGTAATCAAACTACAATACTAGTGTATTCATTAATGCGCCGTGATTTTTCTCCCTTTTTCAAGGGTTTTCCATGTAAAGATCTTGATTTCTAATGGATGACACACCCTATCTTTTTATCTAATTATATGCCAGATTTTCGTACAACGCTAAGACGTTAAACTTTATATTTCCCTACGACCGCAAATACTCGTGCTCCTGGACACAACAATTCATCTGCGAAATATATAATTATTAATTTTCAGTCATATTATCAACTCTTAAAATTTTATTTAAAATCTTAAACTTGAATATTCATGAAACAACTATTAGGATAATTTACTCTCACAAAAATTTTATTTTGTTGCCATGCATTCTATATGATCTTTTATAATCAAGTGTGATACAGTGTTGATCATACTCTACAATATAAAAATTATTACTGAATTATATTTCATTAATATTTCTAATTAATAACTTAACTACTCATCATAAGGATCAAAATAAAAGAATATTACATGTTCGTGTACCGAGTTGAATTCTTTCATCTACGGAACTTAGAACCTGTTTAAACACGACTGAGAATCACCAGTTCTCAAGCCATCAATCAATATGAACATGAACTGTTTAGCTGATGATCCTCCGAATCCATCAACTTAAGCTTCACTAAGCCCAGACGGCGAGAGAAGACATGGAAGCAGCGCCGAGGAAGAGCGCGACGTAGGAGGCGACCTGCATCCGGAAATTGCAGCTCATCCGACGGCTTAGGAAGTCGGCTGCGATGAGATCGACGAGCGCCATGTAGATGAGTATGCCGGCGGACACAGAATCCAGTACGCCTTCGACCACGAGCGCACGCGGGCTTCTGCTGTCGTATTGCCTCGCCAGCGCCGTACCAACACCGACTCCCGCCGGCGTCGTTATCGCGAAGAAGGACGCCATCAACGCGGCCGCCGAGTTCTTGAACTGCGCCTGCACCACACCGCAAGCGTCAACCTCAATGGATCCGAGAATTATCAGTTCTCGTTAATTAAAGAAGTTACGGCTGATAATAGAAAACAGCTAAATTTGACAAATTCTATGGACGAAACAACGAAAAATGACAAATTTTATCTAAAAACGATGCAATATCAGTCCGCATAAATTATAGAAGCTATGGTTGATGTTAGAGAACAACTAAAAATGACGAGTTCTATCGATCAAACGGCTCAGATTCTTCAACCGAAAGGCTAAAAACTCATTAATTTCACGATTACTAATCATTTCCACAGCTGTAAACAATCCGAGAATATCAAAAGAAAAAAAAAAAGCTCGAATTTTATCGGAAACAATCATAAAATTTTCAAGCTTACTCCAAAATTCTGGTTACCGTCGCGTAAATCTTCCAATCGACAAGAACATAGCATAGTAAAAATGCCCAAAATCACTAAAATTTTACAGTTATTTCAAAAGGAAAAAAAAAAAGAAATTTTACCGTAATTAAAATCATGAAATTTCTTAACTAAGAATACTGCAAACAAATAATAATTTCACTTAACAATAAGAAATAAGAACAAAATCAAGCTTTAAAACTAAATGGAAAAAAGAACCAAAGTAATGAAAAAGTCCTAATTTACCCACCTGCGATATACACCCGCCCAACGCGAACCCCTCGAAGAATTGGTGGAAAGAGAGCGCAGCGATCAATGGCCGGATTGTGCACGGGCTCTGCGATACGCCCAGCGATAACCCGATGATAACGGAGTGCGAGACGATCCCCAGCTCCAAAATCTAAGCACAAATCTTTATCACTTAGTTATCAGATTCTTCAAAAAGAACTGCGATTAGCGCCATGAAGCGGTGTATAACAGTACCTGCGAGACGACTACGTGCCTCACGTGCGAAGAGACTTGGCCCTCGTCGTCGTGGGTATGCGCATGCCCGTGCGGGTGAGAGTGTGTATGACGATGAGACGCTGCGTGCGCGTGGATTCCGACGATGTGCATAGGATCCTCGCCGTCACCGACCTCCTCGTCAAACTCCGGCGCCGCTGCAACGATCGAGTCCGACGAGGTCGCAGCAGATGCTGCGGCTGCGGCGGAAGCGGCCGCCTTCAGACCCATTTGCTCCTCACGATGCTTTCGCTCATACATCTGCGTGCTCGCGAAATCCACGACGAGGGTTCCAAGCGCAGCGAGCATTGCAAAGAAGCCTGAGAAGGGAAATCGCTGCCATGGGGATTCCGGAAGGCAGGGATCGGTAAGAGCCGTCTGTGCGTCGTGAAGCATATGGACGAATCCAGTCGCGAGGATAACCCCCGCGGCGAACGCCTTTGCCAATACGAAGAGACTTCCATCCGTTCGAAGAATCCGCCGCTTCCGTCCCACAAGAGGAATCGCAACGCCACCAACGCCGGCTACCAGTATTGCTCCGACCGCCATCATCTTGAGCCGGAAAGCGGCCGCATCGTCTCGGCATGCATCGCCGACTTTGCCGTGGCCGTTGGAACAGCTCGAAGCCGATAGAGACGCCGTTGCTTGCTGAATTAAGGTTTCTAATACATCATAAAAGAAAGAGAGACCAAAAAGAAACCACAAATCACAAACTTTAACTAAAACTAAATGGAATATTATCAATTTCTTGAGCTTTACCTGAATACAGACGGGATTTGTGGCGTATACCGCTGAGCAGAAACATGGGCTCAGGCTCCTGGGTACAGATTGGAAAATTAGGTTCAGGGAAAACTAGAAAAATCTAAGCTTTCGATTCAAAACAGAACCCTACCTCGAGAAAAGACATCAATCTGAGCTTTCTGCTATCCGTAAATCGGTAGCCTCGTTATTGATTACAAGCGATTACTCTCCGAGTCTCGAGGAGGACGAAGATGCAAGGTGAAGCGTGACGGTATTATTAATTCTTCTATCTGCCTTTCTATCAAGAGAATGTCGACATCCACGCGCATGAGAAGTAAAAGAACCTCCTTGTAATTGTAGCGTAGAGGAAGGCGGACAACCCTCCTCTCGAAGAGATTCTTCCCTGCTTTGTTTGGCCGCCTCGTGGCGCATGGGATGCCGTTTGTTTTATAATCGAACGGTGAGAATGGAAGGAAGAGAATCGAGGCCATGGTTTAAGAGAATTTAGAGAAGAGGGCCGTTGGTTTTCACACGTGGCGGGATCTCCTCCCGGATAAACTAAGTGTTGAGAGAATGTCGACATAATGACGATGGCGGGATCCGGTGTTGCCATTTTGTGGGCTGACTGACATATTTAATAAATAATTGTTTGCCGTATGGAATCACTCATCACCGTCTGCTATATCATTTTAATATATCACGAAGTGCAATGAACGGTGATCCATAGTGATGGACGGAGATTTTAACGTTATGTACGATGAGAAATTTCTTAAAAAAATTTTATTTGTCTTAGTTCAAGTAAGCTAAGGGGAAGAAAAAAGACTCCCTTTATATATATATATATATATATATATATATATATATATATATAAATATATATATATATATATATATATATATTCATAAAATTTTTAAAATATTCTTCATATTATGTATACCAAATTTAATTTTAGAGTATTATATTGCGCAATTTAATTTATCGAGTATATAAATTTAATTTAAAATAATCTCTCATCTTATAATTATGATATAAAATTAATTTCAATTTAATCTCTTGATTTTATAAAATTAATCATAACTTAATTCCAAAAGGATCAATTTTGTATAAAGAAGAGAGTACGGCTTTGTTTGGGAGGCTATTTTATTACTTCTTAAAACAGCTTTTTAGTACATAAATTTTAATGATTGTGCTAGAAAATTGCTTTAAGAATTAATATGAAAGCCTTCTAAACAAAATATAAGGCTTCATTTGAGACGGCTTAATTATTAAATTTTAAAACAGGTTTCTAGTATAAAAATTTAATTTTATACTAGAAAATTATTTTAAGAAGCAATAAGAATGCTGTCCCAAACAAAAGACTTCGTTTGAAATAGCTTTCTCATTGTTTTCTAAAATAAATTTTTAATATAAAAATTTCTAATTCAATAAAAATTTTTAACTAAAAAATTATTTTAGAAAGCATTAAAAAAATTGTCTCAAACAAAATCTAAATTGAATCAATGTTATATTGTGAAATTAAAATGATCATATGAATAACTGAGAAATTAGTTTAAAATATATATGTTGCATATTATCATTCATTTTAATGAAAAAGAAATTTGATGATTCATTTAATGAAATATTTATATTATAAAAATTATGCTTAAATCATTCTAAGAATAATTAGTTTTCTCAAATTATATTACTCTTCTTGTATCATAACTTAAAAGAAAAAAAATATATTTTTAAATTAGTGGATATGATAGAAAATATGGGTAGAATATTTTAATCTAATTTTTATTAAAATGAGTGCTATTTTTTTTATTTGAAATTGAATATAAATTATTAATAATGAAAGTACTCCTATATTATATTCATCTCATAATAAATTAAAAAAAAATTCTTTATTAAAATTTGATAACTATTTTCTCATTTATTTTTCTTAGATATGAGTATTAAGTACCATCTCTCTTAATGTTAAGGGCATCAAGAAATTCCCTTTTGATGTATCATAGCCGTTAGATGAGATATATTAAAATGTCACTACCATGATACCTCTAGTGGCTCCTTTCATGTTACTAGTTTCTCACTTTCTCTTCACCATAGTGAATTGTGCCATTTTAGTTGATGCCAAATTGATGTATAGAGTAGAACAAGGGCGGAACCCCTTTGGCAATTGCCCCCCCTCAAAAAAAAAAAAAAATTTATTATAATCTTATTTAGGTGCTTTTTAGTCTTTATTACAAGGGTTTTTAGACAATTGCCCCTAATATAATTAAATACATTGTGTATATGTGTTGTTGTTAGGGAATTATGAATCAAATACAAAGAGAAATAGTAAATCAAAATTTGTTCTGGGGGCGCTGCCCCTGGAAACACCCACAGCGGCGCTGCCCCTTAACCCCGCGACCTGACCAGGCAGGTCGTACCCCACCAAGGGGCGCTGCCCTCTTGGACCCCCGGCATATACGCAAACAGTTACTTATAAATTAACTCCCCTCCCCCCCTCTGCGCGAAAATTTTGACTCATTCCACCCTGGACTAGAAGAATTTTAGGAACTTGATGATAAGTAGGCTGATGAATTTAGAGGTAGCTTTGTTTGTAATATCTCTTTCTAATACTTATAATTCTTGTGAGACTTGTCTTTTTTTGTGTTCCAATAAGAGTATAAAATCATTTCTTTATTAAAAAAGGCCCATGAGAAATGGTTTATCAGACTTGTTGATATTCTTTTTGAGTTATGAAAGATTTATTCCCTTTTTTTTTTTACCTTCTCAATGAGAAAATTGGCAAATTAAGCTTCATTTGAAACGGCTTTCTTATTGCTTCTTAAAACAGCTTTTTAGTACAAAATTTTTAATTTTTTGTATTAAAAATATACTTTAAGAAGCAGTAAGACAACCAAAGCCTTAGGCTTCGTTTGAGATAGTTTTCTTTCTGCTTCTTAAAGCAGTTTTTAGTATAAAAATTTTAATTATTTAATAGAATGCAGCTTTATGAAGCAGTAAGAAAGCCAACTCAAACAAAGCCTTAGAGTGCCTTGATAGTTGTCAGGATCAAGTTAATTAAGACAGATTACAAATGCCACTCACTTAACAATTTAATAAAAATTGCTAGAACAACTTGAAAATGTAACTGACTAGTCCAAGAGGTCTCTCCCAAAAGAATTTGTCTAATGAAACACAATTTCATTTTTAAGTTTTATAAAATTTAGGAAGTACTTTATAGATATTAGTCGATAAGAATTACTCATTTACAATAATTATTATCAAGATTTTCAATGCAAGTTTTCTTATGTATCTTAATAGTAGCATGCCTTTTAGGCTTCGTTTGGAACAACTTTTTTACTGCTTCATAAAGCAATTTTCTAGTACAAAAAAATATTTTTTATACTAAAAAGCTACTTTACAAAGCAGAAAAAAAAGCCGTCCCAAACGAAACTTTAGTGTTAATTCTTGACCTAAACCAATTAAGGCGGTTGGGGTCCCAAAATATGCTCAAAGAATACTTAGATGGACTTTGTGCTCCATCAATTTAGTAATTTCTAACATAAAAATGTCATAAGATTTCCAAAGCTCATCTCTCTGGGTCTTTCTTTCTCTCTCAATTTTTCTCTTCAATCTTATATTATGTTTGTTAGTAAGGCTCTAATCATCTATGAACAATTTTTTATCGAACATACCGATTTCATTCTTTAGGGGCTATTTCACAACAAGTAGGAATTACTAAATTCTACGAAAGTTAAATACTAAAAACTGTTTGGCAAGACAAGTGTTAAATCATGTTAAATCCTATAGAACTAATATGCAAAGTAATTCAAGAATTAACATGATTAGTTCATTACAAAAATTAATTTAAATTATATTTTAATTTTAATTTGTATTATAAATATAAGATATATATTAAACCTAATTATAATTAATAGAAATTAATTATAATTATAAAAATAATATTATTAGAGAATAATTTAATTATGAAATATTTTATTAAATTTAATTTTATTATATTTATAATTATTATTTTTAAATATTGTTACTAAATAATCAATCTAAATATTATAATTAGAATTTATATTTATTATCAATTAATTTGAGTAATTATTTATTTGTTAATTATATTTTAAATTAATTTTAATTAAGTTAATTTATTTTTTTGCTATATTTCTATTTTTTTTATGAAATTCATTTTACTAATTCTCTTACTATTTTATCTTCATATGGATACCTTGATTCTGCAGATTTCCTAAATTTGCTTTTCACTTCTCCATTAATCAATGCTCTTCAACATTGCCTCTTTCATGTGACAGGTAGAGTTTTAAATGAGTAGCTAAATAATTTCTTCATCTCCTTCAACGTTCCTTCCTGTCGGATCTAAAATCACACCTCATCGTTTGTTTGTTCAATCAGAAGTAAAGACGATGATGGGAGCTTGCTCGTAGCGAAGGTAGCCATTTTTTTTTCGTTCGTGCACTTCTTCAACCAAATACCGTAAATTCATTGAACTCTCGGATTTAGAAAATCTGGTATTCACAACAAAAAGAGCAAAGTAGAGGATTTTTCTTGCTGTGAGATTTAATTGTTCCCTAAATTCTGTTTGGCAGGACTTAGCATAAATCCTTTCAAATCCTGTATAAATCGCATTGCCAAACAGCCTCTTAAGGTTGCACCTTGATAGAATGATATGATATATGATACACTCATAAATATGAACTGATGACTTTTTACATGAAATCAACTGACTTATAACATGCGATATGAGATTTATTCATATTTACATGACTAATATGATTGAGACCGATTTTCATTCGGTTTGAAGGACTTACATGATTTGATACATAAAAAACATCATAAAGTGGTTCTATGTCCTGCCTTACTTATAACATGATTTGCATACATGTTAGGATTGCATGTTAATAGAATGAGGCATGATATAATAATTGAATAAAGGATATGACAAACTATGAACATAATATATAATATGAATGATACATGCATATGATAAGATTTATAAGACTAATACCAAGACTTATGATGCATCTAAAATATATGATATACATGATACACTGCAGTTGATATAGAACATGATATACATGCATTGATATTATATGACATGCAAAAATAAATATAGAATTGATATACTTGGGATGAAATATAGATAAAAATAAGGTTTAAATCATAAACATGCATATATTCATGACTTTACCGGTTGTATTGCATTTGTTATGAGTATAAGAATGACATAACATGTTGATCCTTTATATGATATAAATCTCTGATTCACTAGTGACATTGTTTGTATTAATTTCCATAACTCATATGAATTAAGAATGTTCATATTCACTGGTAGAGCCTAAAAGGGGGCACAAATCAGATTTTTAAATATTGTCCCATTTTTTTTAATTCATGCTTGAGACCGTAACATGCATATATTCATGTGCCCACAAGCCCCCCTTAGCTCTGCCACTATTCATATTAACTGTCCCCTTTTCTTACTATTACATATTTATATATATTTATACGGATTGAATGATTACATATATGTTATTTCTATTATCTTGTATGAATTGTGCAATTGTAATTTCTGACGATAGACACTTAGTTTTTAGCTCATACTATGGTTTTAGAAAAGGATCAGGGCCCATTGGAGTGAACTTGGTATAATTTTTTATTTGGATATATGTATTTTTTATCATATTATATCATAGTCAGATGTCTTAAAAGATAAACTGATATATTAATTGAACTTCTAACTAGTATAAATGAATTTAAAGAATACTTATTATAGTGAAATATTTTGATATATGATTTCTTCTATTGAATTTTTTATTAGCTAAATGTATTTAGTAGTTATTGTATATAAATTAAAAGATAAAATATGTAATTCTTCTGCATTTAGATTTTGGGTTATGACATGTAGCTTGCCATATTAATTGCTATTTATGTTTGAGATTATCTCTTTTTTCACCATTAAAAATGTACTTATAAATGAAAACATATTAAAAATTGTCGCATTTTAAAAATGGTGTGCTAAAAAGATATATTGCATATGTAATGAGCTTATAATATGTCATGCTTTTTTGGTTTTCTTATTTTCTTTTAGAATTGCTTTAATCCTTAGTTAATTGTTTAACATTTCATGTAGTTTTTCTTTATTTTATTTGTGTGTAAGAATATTAAGCCTACATTATTTGCATTAATAAAATATATTGATTTAGTTCTCTAATAACCAAACAAGTTAACAGACATAATAACTCAAACTACTATAGCTTTTTTACATTCTAATTATTTCAAAAACTTTAATTTTTGTATCCTCAAGCAGATTTGGATTATCTTATTTTTAAATTCATTATATATGAAAGCTAGTGAGAATTTTATTTTCCTAGTGAGTGTAGATGGGGTGATCTTATAAGCCCATAAGATTAATGGTAGTTCAGTTACCTAAGTTTTTGAGCTACCAAAATTCTTCCTCTTTACTAATTTAGTATAACTTGTTTGTAGTATCTATTTATTGATCTATATGAGGGCGATGGGTGAAGAAGATTATCAAATTAACTCCATTATTTATTTAGAAGCTTACCATTTTTCTTACTTGAAACTTGAAAACCTTTAGTTCTTATAATGATGAGTGGAAGTCTAAAGTTAGTGAAAATTTCATGCTAGAAAAGCTTCATTGTTACCTCAATAGTAGCTCATGAGAATGTGGTAGATTGCCTCCACCCAGCTATTTAGTGAAGTAATCCACAACCACAAGCATAAAATATCACTATTGAAAGGTCGTAGAAATGACACTAAGGTTAAGTGTCCCCCACACAGGAAATGACCATGGGGATGTAATTAGCTAAAGGGTCAACATTGGCTAATAAAAGTATTATGTCATGCATTTGATAACTCTTATATCTCCTTGTGAATTTTTTTGCATTATCTCTCGTTATTGGACAATAATAACTTTGTCTTACTATTTTTTTCTTGATGGGCTCTCTATTATAGAGTGATTCACCCACACCGACTATGATGAATTTAATACATTAAAAATATACTTTTTTTTTTTTGTAGATCCAACACATATTAAGCTTATTTCCAAGGAAAATATCTTTATTTGCTCTTTTTTGTGGAGTCCATTGATACCTTTTGATCATACTTCTTTCTTATTTCTCAAGAGTGACTTGTGAGAGGTATTTGGATATTGAGCTAAATCAAAACTCATGCTAATTCACATTTTTTATCTCATTTTTCTTCAATGGTTAGTTTATTAAATTGCTTGGTAGATGTTTATGAGAATTACCAAAAATTTCTAGCAAAACAACTACTTTTCTCTTCTCTCTTTATACATTTATGATATGATACTTCTCAAGCTTCTTAATCTTAGGTCAAACTTTCTTATCATAGCTCCATAGTGTAGAATTCCAAGCCACATATCATTTAATACATGGTTTGATATAAACTAGAAGATGCTAAGAGTTTATAGTTTTTGTGCTCCAAGTCTATAGACAATTTCAAATCTTACAAGTAAATGTGTAATACTAGGTTTGATTATTAGTTGCCTTAAAATGAATTTTGAGAGAAGATAAGAGTACCACACCTTGTATATTCTTGAGTAGTATGCTTGCTTTTTTTATTATATCTTGATGCTCGCTTTTTTGATATAAAATGGCTTAAATTTCATTTGAGATAGTTTTTTTATTGATTTCTAAAATAACTTTTGAGTACAAAAATTTCTTAAAAATAACAAAAAAATAGTGATAAAAAACTATTCCAAACGAAACTTTAAATTTATAAGTTCGTAAGTTAGCCTTTGGACTCATTAGATGGACTAAACAACTTGGTTGCTAAATATTCTCGCTTTTATCAGAATGTTCATTAATCCCATCCATCAACATCTTCTAGTACTTGATTGAAATTCAAACGGCATTTGGATTCATTTGGGACTATTTTCTTCTTGCTTTTTAAAATAACTTTCTAGTACAAAAATTTTTTGAATTTGAAATTTTTATAATAGAAAGCCATTTTAAAAAGCAGTATAAAAGCTATCCCAAACGAAGCTTAAGCTTGATATACATTCAAATCGCTGTAGAAAATTACTTGTGATGTAGCTCGATTCTCATGATGCTTGTTTTTCACAAACTTGACTGTTGCTAGATTGATAGGCATTAGGATCACCCAAGAAGAAGAAAAAAAAGAAAATAAAACTTCAGTCAAAACATAGAAACAAATCTACAAAACTATGCTAAAATTTTGACAAGTTATACAAACATGCTATATAAATTTTTTGGCTTTACTATACTATTAGGGAATCCTCTGAACCATCCCCCATGCTAATTCTACAAGATGTATAACATGAAGGAAACAAAAAAAAACAAAAAAAATACAACTTAATGAATAAACTTGAACCTTATAGAACAGGAGAGACAGAGATTATCAAGCTATGATACCGTTTCCACATTTAGAGTTAGCATTTTCCTATGCCACCTTCCTCTCAATTGCCTGATCTTAGCATCTACTCTTGCCGAGAACCCAATCTTTGTTCTCTGCTTTGCCTTAGATTTCTCCCTCTTCCACATCCGTTGGTCTTCAACATCCTTCTTATAGTGCTTCATCTCCTGAATCACATGGTGATCCATTGGATGAAAAGTTCGCTGGTACGAGATGTGTGCGAGGTAGGGGAGATTGCACACGGCCGCGACGAAAAGAGTGGAAAGCCAGTAGATGGGCGCCGGCGCAAGGGCCTCCACAAGAATTTGGCACTCGCTGCCGGAGAATAACGAATATGAGAAGCCATAGCCAAGCAGGAATATGTACCAGGTCGCGATGCTTCCCCACACGAAGAGGTGTTGAATCCATGTAAAATGGCTCATTTTCATTGCAATCTGCACATTAACAGTCCAGATGATTGCAGTGAACATGATTGTTCCAACCAAGGCCATGTCAGTTGTTTGACCCCCAGCTCTGAAAGGTTGAACATTCACTATATTAATTGTTAAGAAGAAAATGATGAGAGATGAGTAGAGACCGTTCGCCATCCAACCAAAAATCCTGAACCAGTCGAAGAACAGATTTTTTGGTCCTTGTTGGTACAGTGCTGGAAACTGCATGAAGCATCATGTGGAGATTAGAAAGGTGCTGAGAATTCTCACGAATTTAGGCAGAATTCTTCCAAAACATTTGCTTATAATAGTTAAGGACATTTGATGTGCTCTTTACAGAATCAAGCATTACGTTGAATACAAAATTTGAGAATGACCCGAAGCTCTCTTTAGGTAGAGCTTCGAGAAATAAAAGAAATTTCTCACTGTATATTTTATTTAGTGGAATTGTCTTTATAATCATAGTAAAGGCACTTCAGAAGTTAAACTTACCTGTAAGCAGACTTCAGAAGATACGTCTTGCTCAAAGACTCCCAGCGATATGACAGGCAATGAGGTTAGAATGACATTGAACAGTAGCATGTACCAATCATCATAGATAGACTGCCCAGAGAAGCCCGCATAAGCCTCGAAGTAGAATAGTGTGAGACCAAAAGCTATATTCTTGTAGAAGAAATAACATATCTGAATGTGATAAGTATCCATATGTAAGAACCGGGAAGGAAGTTAAGGCTCAAAAGCATAAAAAAGATTGGACTGAAATACAAAGTAAAGTAACTGAAACATTCTCTTCATACCATCTGGGCTACCCTTTTATAACACCAGTGGCCATGGACAACAAGAAGTCGCTCAAGAAAACGAAACTGTGCAATAGAGAAGTCGCTGGCCATCACTGCCTACAAAGAGCAGAAAGAAGTAATAATTGGACAATTTCAAATTCAGAATATAATAATGGACACACTATCAGCTTAGAATAAGCTATGAAGTTTTCAAAATTCATCTTAATTTATTACCTGCATTCCTTCAACCCCACTGATCCCCACACCAATATCAGCCTCTTGAATCATGCCAACATCATTTGCACCATCACCTATCGCTAGTGTAGTTTTTCTTGTTCCTTCTTTTACCAAACGAGTCACCTAATAGCAAAAGAACCAAAAGATAACTTATACAATAGATTTGTTGCTGCGATTAATGCATTAGAACAAAAAAGTTAAGAAGAAGAAGAAGAAAGCCAAACAATTTACCAGTGCTTTTTGCTTTGGGGAGACCCTACAGCATATTACCGAAGCACAATTAACTGCAAGGTTAAGGAACTCTTTCTTCATATCATCTTCTAAAACATAGCTTAAAGCTTTCCCATCAATGATCAAGGCAAATGCTTCGTGAGGATCGTTCTCTAAGTTCACAGCTTGTGAGGCATTAGCGATTTGCATCAACATGTTCTCTTTTATAGCCTGGCCCATCATCAATAAGAAGAGCTTACATGAAACAAAATTCCAGCAGCTAAGAAACTTGGAATGCTCATCTGAGGCTAACTTTACCTTTTTAGCCTCTCGGCCTATCAATTCAGTGTTCAGTGTTGATATACATATCTGCTTCATGCCCTGTCTTAATAAACTACATGCGAAGCTGCAAAGTTTTAAAAAGATGAGTAATAATCAATGAATAACAAGGATAGAAGCGAACTTGACAGAGTTAAAAAGAAACAGACCCTATATTAATAGCAGTTTCCATCTTATCACCAGTTAGAACCCAGATCTTCAATCCAGCTTGTGCTAACTTATCTATACACCGTGGTACCTGAAGATGTCGGAAACGGAGATATCTCAAGACACTGAGGAAAAGAACAGAAATTCACCAGTTCAAGCCAGACAAATACTTACTCCTCTTTGCAATTTATCCTCCACTGCTGTAGCACCAATTAAAAATAAATCTCGCTCAATCATATCAGCGACTTGCTCCAGTTTTGATTCTCTGTCTGGTCCAATTGATGTCTTTGCTTTTATAAATTCATTATTCCAAGATGAGTACTCAGCATCCTCAAGTTTCTTGTATGCCAATGCTAATGTCCGCAGGCCTGATTCCCCATACTCATTTAGATGCTTTTGAGTATCATGTTCATACATTCTTCCATGTTTAGATAGTCTTTCAAATATTATGCTGCTTAGTTGAAAAAGAAGAATGAAGATTCGTTTAACAGTGAGCATTGCTACAACAGAAAGTTACTTCTAAGCTCTAACGCATCTTCAAGTGCATTAGAAGATTTCAGGATAAAACTAGATCAAAAACTTCGATGAAAAATTAATGGAAGAATATACAATTATACCTATCAGCACCTTTGCACAGAAGAAGTATCTGTCCTGATTCATCGCGTACAACAACTGACATCCTCTTCCTTTTGCTGTTAAATTCTAACAAATTGAGGACCTTGAACTCCCTGAAACACAACTATAAGGTCAAAATTGAAACTTGTCCATGATTTTAAAAAACATTTAAAACTTAAAACATGTGGTTTTATGTGTTAGCTTAAATGCTAACCTTTCTATGGGGTATCCGGAAATTTGCATCTCACGAACAAACACACTTGATTGGGTTCTCTTGCAGAATTCAAATCCAAACTCTCTGGCAGCAACAAGAAATGCCCCTTCATCTGGTGATTCAGCTTCATAGTTAAAAATACCAGTTTCCTCATTTAACTCTGGAATAGCTGTGTGACAAAGTGCAAGGATCCGAAAGAATAGAAGAACGATATCTGCATTTGGATTATTGATCCAGTTTCCTTGCATAAGACGATCATCTACAAAGCTGAAACCTTTGATGGAAGACTTCTTCTCTTTCCTCATCATGGGAGAGTAACCACTGATGGAAATAATTTCGGAAGATCCATATGTACTTGCTTGTTTCTCCCATAAATCCTGATTACTACTCTGCAACGCAAGAGGACTTGAAACATCTGAAGCCATGACCTTTGCTGCAGCTAATTCTACTTCACTAGAACCTACTCCATATGATATTCCTGCTATAGAACACTTCAAAAAGTCCATTTGGTTGCAAGTCAAAGTTCCCGTTTTATCTGACAAGATTGTATCAACTTGACCAAGCTCCTCATTCAAATTTGATGTTCGGGCATGTGCAGGATTTCCGGAATCTTCATCATATAATTGAATATCTTGATTGATAAACATAGCTTGCAAAACTTTCACAACTTCAATGGAAATATAAAGCGAAATGGGTATGAGATATCCATATAAAATGAGAGCTGTAACCAGATGGAAGAAGCCTGCCGCTACAGGTTTTGAAGGATCATACAACTTTGCATTCTTATTTGGTTGCAGATACCACCATTTTGGCATCCCATACTTTATTTTTACCGCAAATCCAATGGAACTGATCAGTGAAATCAACACAAGAAGGCTAAAGAGTATGTATATTATACTGTCCATTTTCTTTTCTATTCTACTTCTTTTTGAAGGAGATTTTGTTGCATTCTGCATGACTTTAGTGTCATGTCCGGTGAAAATTACAACACCATAAATAAATGAAGTATTCCTAAGCTTCGAATCTCGAAGAAGTATCTGGTTTGGATCAAGTGCATACATTTGACGCTCATATTCAAAATTGCCAACAAATGTATAGAGGTTGGAATTTGGGTCCTCGCATCTGATTGTGCCTGCAAAATCCTTGAAAGCCTCATCATCATCTAGGGGCAGGGTCACTTCCAGTGATCTTTTCACCTTCAGGTTTGTCTCGCCATCCAAATTCATAGTCTCAACATAGCATATCCCATCTTCATAGCTAGATGACAAAAGAAGCAAGTCCGCAGGAAAAAACTGATCTTTCTCAACTTTCACAACATCCCCAACTAAGATATTTTGACAATTCCTATAACCAAACTGACCTTCTCCTTGGTGGATGCTGAACTTCCTCCTGTTGACCTTCACATCCTGCATAAATCTTTGCCAATCTTCCAATGCCTCTTTTGCCATACTGAGCCCAACAACAAAGGTTAATGGAGCAATCATGCTCACAGGAGTAAAAGGAGTGATTGGTGTGAGAGACAGGGCTGCAGTCAATAGAAAGTAGAGGTTTGCAACCCGCCGGAACTGTTCGAAGATTGCCTTTGGAAGAAAATTTACAAAATTATACTTGGTGGTGGAGATGTAGTTGGTGGGGTATCTGAAGGGTTTTTTTCGATGAACAAGAGGCTGGTTACAGTGGACGACTCGGGAATAGCCTGGCCCTCTGAGGGAAGGGGAGTTATCCAAGTCTGACTTAACAGAGGGACGAACGCAACTGAAAGAATAGAGCTTGCTCCATCTCAGTTTCTCCTTTGGCCTACCCCTTGCCATCTTCACCTCCCAAGGTTCTTCACAATTTGAATCTAATTTAAGCAATTCAAATTATTTTCAAATTCAAAAACTAGGTCTCTCCCCTTTGCAAAATCAATAACATAATGCCTGAAAATTTTGACACAAGATGGAATTGATTCATATAATAAAATACATCTACTGCCAAAAAAGGAATACTATCACAGCTCTACCAATAATAATCTTGGAAAGACATAGGAAGATCAACCCAATACTAGAACAAAAGATCAATGTTTACTGCTTTTTAATGCATAAACTTGCGGGGTTTTGGATCGGTTTCTGCATCTATTTCAGTTTATTCTGCTTGTATTTCCGATTCTCTCTCTCTCTCTCTCTCTTAAAGTTTGCTCTTCTTCAGAAACAAGTTTCCCGCAAAATTTCAACTTTTCTAAATAAGAAACCAATGATCTCATCCCATCCAATTGCTTTAAATAAAAATCACGGAATAGTTCATATATTCAAGACTCTGGCAGCGTTATAATCGATAGAAACAAAGAAGGGCTTCCAGCAAATAAGAGAAAGAAAAAATCTTTCAGAAAAAACAACATGCCATAGAAAGATCACACTGTTTGCGCCCCCAAATCGTCCAAATTTCCAAAAAAATAACCCGCATTCAAACAAGAACAAGCATCAAAGGGTCAAACCAGTAAGATTACAGCTTGAGAAGAAAAGAACCAAAGGGAAAGTAAGATCCAGCTGAAAATGATTCCTGGTTCGATAACTAGAAAGCAAGCTAACCTGGATTTCTATAGTCACCACACGGACGATGCCCCGATCTTCGAGAGATGAGTCCAAACTCCTCCCTCCTTGAGAATCAAAAGAGAAGAGAGAAAGAGAGACGAAGAGACTTTACTAAGAGCAAGAGCCCGCCGCCCGAGCGACGACCAGGGACTACCGGCCCAGTGGAGTTTTAAAAATATAATTTAATTAATTTTCTGTTAAAAAAAAAAAGCATATTAGCATTGGCCAGTTCATGGGCGTGTGAAGACTTGGTAAAAATGAGTAGGAAGACCTTCAAGAATGACCTAACCCTGGTGCAGGCTGGTGGCCAGCTGGTTTGGTAGGGTTTTTGCCTTCAAAAATTGAACCATGTACAAGGTTGGCTTGATTTTGATCAAGCTAATTAAGGTTTTATTTGAAGCAATTTTTTATCATGATCTTTCCGTTGCTTTCAATAATTTTTTTTAAATTTACATACATACCATTTTATAACATCCTATTTACATATCTAACACATAAAACTTTAATATTACATGAATACCACCCTATATTATTTTAATATCAAATATATCACTTACATTTCTTTCCTACCACTCATATTTGATATGAAAATGAACTATGGGTGGTATGTATGTAATATTAAAGTTTTAGATGTTAAATATGTAAATAGAATAGTATTAAGTGGTATGTATGTAAATCTTCTTTTTTTTATTAGAAGGATGCTTTAGAAAGCTTTAAGAAAGTTGTCTGAAACAAAGCCTAACTTTGAATT
Source organism: Dendrobium nobile (assembly GCA_022539455.1). Classification (NCBI taxonomy): domain Eukaryota; kingdom Viridiplantae; phylum Streptophyta; class Magnoliopsida; order Asparagales; family Orchidaceae; genus Dendrobium; species Dendrobium nobile. The sequence continues at coordinate 16,003,763 of CM039735.1, forward strand.
ACTTTTCCAAGCCGAGTTAGATCATATGGAGTTTCAACCCTAATTTTAGATGGTACTGTGGTATCATTTATGATAAATTTCAGTATGAGTACTGAATACAAAATTGCTGGTGCATATTTTGATGGAGCATGTGATTTTTTTTTTGTTAATTCGATGATGAATTTTGGGAGTTGATACGGCAGGTGTTTTCGCTTAATAAAAAGTATTTGTTGATAAGACTATTGTATGATCTCTAAGATATATTTAATATTTATTCCTTTGAGTTGTTATTTAGGAGCTTATATAGATCAAGGTTGATATATGGGAAATGTAAGGTAACCTCAACTTGACTAGGGGTGTCAATAAATGGTCCAACTAGAACTCAAACAAAAAAAAATTATGTTCGAATTGGTCCGTTTAATATACGAGTTGGGTTTGAATCTAAAATTTTGACCTATTTATTAAACAAGATGGATTCGAGTTGATCTGTGAACCACATTTGACCTAAAAATGATACTTTTAATTATTTTTTTTCTTTCAGGTATGATCTTTTTATTTTTGATCAAATAACCTAAATTGTAAAGTTGATAAGTTATAAAAAAATTGAAATCAAAATTGGTTGATGGGTCAAGTTGTGGTTCGTATTTTTTTAACCCATTTATCAAACTAGTCGGGCTCAGGTTGATAGTATTTAGATAAAGTCAATTACAAGGTTAGACTCAAACACGGCCCATCAACTTATTTTGATACCTCTAAACTTGACAGAAAATTGAGAGTCTCGCTGTAATATTGCTTACATTGTTACAAAGCTTATGCCTGTATCATTTTATAAGTTTTTTTTTTTCATTAGGCATGCAAACCAGCTACCGTTAGGCTAATCCCAACTTTGCAAAAAAAAAAAAAAGTCATAAAAGAGAGTACTAAAACTTTTACTATAAAAGAATAAATGTTTTTTAACCAAGTTAAAGTACAATGGGGAGGAAGTGCAGGCAGCTTAGGTGGTTGAGCGCAGGCGTTGCCTCCCGCCTGGCTCCTGTTTGATCCCTAACGCCCCAAAAAAAGTACAATGGGGAGTTGAAGCAAGAGAGAGTTGAATAATTACAAAATATAGCGAGTGTGAACAAGAAAGAATGAGTTTGTGTGTGTGTGTGTGTGTGAGAGAGAGAGAGAGAGAGAGAGAGAGAGAGAGAGAGAGAGAGCAGGTTCATGTTAATGCGCAAGACAGTACACAACCTTTTGGTTGGTAATGCCAATGTTGGAAGCCATGCAACTCAACTTGGGTGATTAGCTGGGAGCATTGCCTATTAATCAAGAGATTATGTGTTAAAAAATTGTATGAAGAACTTTAAAAATTCAGCTTAGAAAATAGATTTTTCTTTAGAGATGCACAACATACGCTAGATAGAGTTGCACCTTAATATGCTAGGTAGACTTCCACAACCCGTAGGCATGGAGGTGTCTAATAAGGAGAGAATATCAATATAAATGCATGAGAATCTCTGATGTGCCCTAGCATACTTATTAGGAAATGTTTATCTTTCTATGTGAGCTTGATATTTTTTTTATTTATTGACAAGTACAATAATTTTTTTGTTGTCCTTAAGAGTTTAATTGTGTTCCAAGCTCAAATAAAACTTTGCATGTACGAAAGAAACCTAGAAATGTATGTAATTTCTAAGGCACAATCAATTTAAACAATCATCCAATCAAATCATGTCAAATGAGTAGAAAAGTAATGTGGCAAGTGACACTTAATGTACAACCTAGGGTCTGCATAAATTAAAAATGGTTGGGCTCCACTAATAACATCCTATATTCTAATCCTACAGAATGATATAAGTTTTATAATGAAATATTTTTTTGGTCTTCACTTCATCGGTTTCTTTCTTTGGGCTCCTTATATCTGTCGGGTCCAGATATCAAAATGGAAAGAATTCCTCCCTGAAGGGGCATTTCTTTTCTATTTGGATTTCAAGTTATCTTAATTTGGATCTCCATATGGAGGGAACTCCTCCCCAAAGGAGTATTTCCTTCCTCTTTGGATTTCAAATTGGATACTAAAATATTCTATTTTAAGTAACTTTCATAACTCATTTTAAATTTATATTAATAAAAAAATAAAATAACTCTAATAGAACATGCATGTTATCCTAAACAGCTCATATATATAATCATTCAAATCACTAGTAATAATATAATTAATTACTCAAAATTGAGTCACCACATTTACTTGGCCATGCTTTTAAATTTTAGATGGGGCTTAGCAATTTTAGCATCTGTAGAAATTTTATTAATTACATTTTAATTAGATGTTATAGCTCTACATAAGCATGACTATATATAAAAAACTTTATTAACATATATATCATCCTAACCTAGGAGAAATCTAGCATCCATCACATCATATCATAGGTCGCATAGATAGGCATCCTAGATCACATCAAGCCATAACAGCCAACATGCAATGAAATCCGTGTAAATCCATGTCTCACAAAAAAATAAACATGAAAGAATAACAACCTCGCCTAAATCTAGGATTGGTTGTCCTACCAAGAGATCTATAGTGCATATATTGGGCCGTGTGGTTTGGATGTATCATAAATTTGTTATTATTTGAGTTTTTTCATCATCTTTTTTAGTTTTTTTGTAGGTTTAGAAGATTTTAAATTGAATTAAAATATTAGTATTTTAGTATTCATTTTAGAATGATTTTTTCAAGTATTAGAATTGCTTAATTATTGGTTTTCTAAGATCCTAAATTTTAATTAAATGTTTTTGTCCTTAATCTTCAAAATTTAATACACTTATGCTTTTCAAAATTAAATTTATATAAGGTATGAAGGCTCCCATTAATTAGTGATTTATGGTTAATTATTTAGGTTAAATAATAACTGCTTTTGTTTACACCAGGGCCTTGAGATTTATGCACCCTCTTTAGGGCTAACTTAATAGACTCAAAGGCCTGAATTACCAAGCAGTTATCTTTTGAGTTATGTTTGATTTATTTCATTGATTAGTTATCTAAGTTTGTAATTATATTATTAATAATTTATTAAGCTTATAATTTATGGTTTACATTTCGTCAAATTTATTCATGGGGTTGTCACAATGGGCACAAAGACTTAGGGCCTCATTAAGACATTTAGCCCATTAACCTGAGGTATTCCATCTTAAAAACTTCATTGATGAAATGTTGGTTGTAAATTTTAATTTTATAAACCAATTTAATCAATTTGATTGGTGATTTATTGAAAATTTGATTATTTGTTGATTTTTGGTATTTAATTGAATATTTAATGTATTAAATAAAGGGTTAATTTCTTGACTTTTGTATTTACATTAAGTTATGGAGTTTTTATATTTTTAATAAATATTAAACCCTAAGATATGTAAAATACTAGTGAGTTTGCTGGACATAAAATTTTTTACAATAAATTATAAATTTTTAAAGTTTGGGTGTGTTTTTGAATTAAAGTTAACCAAAAATGTTAACTTTTTATTTTTAATGAAATTTGGCAATTTGATATTTTTCATAAATATTAGACCCATGAATGAGTCCAATTTCATTGAGTTTTTTCAATTTAAGATTTTCTAGAATTAGCTATGTGTTTTTAAAGTTAGAGCATTTAATTGAATTATTTAATTACATAATTAGAGAGCTTTTTCTTATTTTGCACCATATTGATTTCAAACCCCTTGAATGCCCTCCCAAATATTAGGAATGCCCTATATGAGTAATTTCAAGTGTTTAGAATTTATTTGGTATTTTAATAAATTTTAATTATTTATTTTAATTAATTATTGAATTTCATAAATTATTAAATTAAGCTCAATTATGAAGTGTTATAATTGGACTTTTAATTTTTTCATATAGGTTATTCAATTACAAGCATTTTGAGCTATTTTTGGTATTTTACTAAATTGGATTTATTATATTTTTTTGAAATTTTAGACCCATCAATGGGGATGATTTTGGTTTTACTTAATTTTCTTTTCAAATGAAGTCCAAGTTGAATTTAATTAAAGCTTGGGGTTTAGGATGTTACTAAGTAGAGGTGTCAATATTTAACATGACCCAAAAATTTGACATGAACTTTACTCAAAAACTTTTGGTTAGGGTCAACCTGATCCCGAAATGGGTCTTGTTCAATTCAAGTTCAACAAATTGACCCGTTTCAAAAATCGAGTCAGGTTCATGTTTACCCATAAACCAGAAATTGTCCCATTTTGACCCGAAATATGAGATTGACCTACTTTTGACCCAAAAATTGAATATTGATCCATTTTTTGACAAACAAAAACTAGCAATTTTTAGTCGGCCCCGAGTCATTTGGGTCGTGTCGGGTTGACTCAGCCTCGAAGCAAGTCGGGTTCGGGTTGACCTGAGTAGTGCTAGGTAAGTTTTGAGTTCGACCCAAACCTCACCCGTGACCAAAAATTGACACCCCTATTACTAGGTTCTTTGGTTTAAAGTTCATTTCTATTGAGTATGTGTAGAATTTCTTAAGATTTTTCTTAAGTTCTCTAGACAAACACCTTAATTATTGTCTCTAGTTTTCTAAAGGGTTGAAAATTTAGTCTGGCTAATCCTCACACATACACAAGCACACCAAAGGAAAATTCTTCATATTTAGACAGTTATGTATTTTCAAAGTTAAGGATCCGAAATGGACCCATCACCTTAAAAATTAATTTCACAGCAATCCTGAGTATACCATAACTTACAAAAATTATTGGAGGTGTATAAAACACTAAAAAATCTTTTATCAAAATTTGAGTCCATTTTGGCTATTGGATCTTAAGAAAATTGAAGAAAATGTATTTCAAATAAATGCTAATATCTTAAAATACAGTGATCAAAATGATTGAAAATAATATTTTTAGAAAATATTAGGGATCAAGCCTTTTCCAACGAGCCCAATAACACTCAATTTGGTGGAAAATTATTTTTTTTTTTGTGATTTTTCAAAATTATGGGAATTTAGATTTATATTTAAATCAATTTTAATTAAAACAATTGTGGACAATCATTGGCGAGAGAAAAACGGTGGCTTTCCTCATACGGGACATATTACGGGTAGCAGGGTCGCCACTTATCCACATAGAAAAAGTTCCATACCATGCAATCTGGCACAGATTGGATCAAGGGTCGAGATTTGGCTACATCACCCACGACTTATTCTCAAAGAACCTGAGTTTTAATACCAGGGAAGGTGCACAAAATTGAGATATTCGATCGGCTCAGTTCAAAGGAATGGACAACCCAGATTGATCAAAATTTTATGTTTATTTTTTAACCAAAATTTTAAATGCTCATAACTTTTAATCCAATCATCCAAATTTGATGAAATTTGACACATATGATCTATTTGATCAGATCTTTTAATGCTTGGAGTTTGGAGGCTCTATATATTAAGTTCTGAAAGTATTTTTAATTTGATCTTAAAATTTTAAATGGACATAACTTACTAAGCAGTAGATAAATTTTCAAGTTTTTTGGCTCATTTTTCTCTTGAAGATATCTTTTTCAACTTTGTAGAAGAACCCATAAGCTGGTTTTGGCCAGATTGAAAGTTTACTTCAAATCTCCACTTTCTCTCTCTCTTCACCAATATAGGCTTTAGTGGCTATGGAATGGTGAGGAAATGGTTGAAGAAGGTGAAGGAACTCCTAGAGAGGTAAAGAGAAAAGTTTGGGGGCTAGAGAGAGATAAAGAATATGTTTGAGGAGAATGAGTGTTTTGGGAGCTTTTAGGTCATTTAGTGCCCTAGGCCTTAAATGGATGGCTTAAATTGATTAGAGTGGAGTTTTGATTGCTTTCCACATGTCCTAGATGGCTGGAAGCCATAGGTAGGCTGTTTGGGTGAGAGTGACTTGATTGGGTTCATGTGATGGGAGGGGACCACTTATTTCCCCTTTCAGCTAAGCCAAGCCTTGAGCTTAGTTTATGTGCAACATTAGGGCTGCTTTATGTCTGATTTGAACATGTTTGGGTGGGTTTAATTAGGAAGCTTTGGAGGGAAATGGAATATTTGGTATGGTTTGACCATTTGACCTATTTTCACCCATGTTTTTGGTTTTGTTGACTTCTTGACCAATCAACAAGTCAATGCTAACTAGAATAAGTTAGAGAGGAGTCATGCATGACGTAAGAAGAGGCTGCAAGGGGTTTGAGCTCAATGTTCATTAGTTTAGATGGAGATTTAACTACAAACATAGATTTGACCCCTCATGATGAGTTATCCAAGTCAACCTAATAATAATTTGACCCATAAGAATGTTGAACCTGCATGAAATATACATTAGCATAATTTTAAAGGTTCATTTTAATTTGGTGATGCTTAGAGCATTGGATTTGAATTTTGTTGAATATATGGTTGATTTTTGTCAACCATGATTGAATTGGTCAACCAGATAAAACTAAGAGTTGGGGTTAGGTCCAACAAGTTCAAAATGATATTTTGGACCTGATGGAGGTGGTCTCATGCAATAGTGAGGTCTTCTTACATGAAATGTATGTTCGGACCCTTAAGTGGGCTTTTGGTCAACATGGTTGAATTTGTCAATCATGTCAAACCAAAACTTGAGCCCTTAAGGGGTTTGGGTCCAACAAGTTCAAAACATTCAAAGGATGGTTTGAATGAGTCATGTTGAGGTTTAAGAAAAAGATTGACTTTCCCTCAAGAATTTTGTGGTTTAGTGGGCCCATGGTCAACCAAGGTCCACCAAATTCAAAATCATTAAAATAGAGGTAGGGTTAAAGTTATATACCACAATCATACTAACTTTTGTAATTGGAACGAAGAAAAATATCATTTAAATTCTTGCTTTATCTCTCCTCTCTCCTCCTCCTTCTCTCCTCTTATATTCTCCACTCTCCTCCCCCTTCTCTCCTTTTGTCTTCTCTCTCATTCGACATGTAAAGGAGAATGGGATTACGATGGATTGGTGTGAGAGTTTAAATGAATGGAATTAGATATTTTATTTAAATTTATTTTTTCTATTTAGCATCACAATGCTTGAAAGCACAACACCATAACGCTCCCAGCCAAAATTTTATATTTACTGGAATTTCAATTAATTTAAAATTTGAGGTTCTTATAATAAGTCTCCTCAATTTCTTTCATAGCATTCTACAGTTCTTCCTTTGCATCAACATTGTAGTGTGCCTTCCAATAAATTTTTGATGCAAGTCATGGTTTGGGAAGGAAGTGGGGTGTGGAGACTAGCATTGAGAGATTTAGAAAAAGGAGCAAGGAAGTATTTATAGAGTTTTTCCATCAAAGCTAAATGATTATTTCCCTATGAATTTCCAATTCCATAGAAGTTTATATTTTATTCATTTTTCAAGACGCTGTTTAAAAATACAAGAAAATAAAAAACTAAATATACTCCTAAATATATGAAGGACTTGGCTCAAGCAAACTTAAATCGATTGAGGCCTTTAATGAACTTTTAAGGATAGGAAAAAGTTACAAGCATATTACGACACTTGTTTATGACCTAGTAGTACATGTAGACATTCTCCAGATAATTTATCAAAAAGGAGATTTCATTCTATCATTGAATACTTCATCTACGCAAGTCAGCAATTTTTTCCAATTAGTAAGTGACACCATCCAATAAGCTTGCCCTTCATGGAAGCCACATAACAAGCAAACCTAGTAAATCAAGAACTTCATCTAGTAAGTCAACAACTTCATATAATAAATCGACAAATCCATCGGCAAGTCAAACCATCAAGTTGGCCTAAAAGTTGGTGACACTCACCCAATAAGTAGGTGACACCATCTAGAATGTCAACTGAAGGACCATAATAATTAAGGAGCCCAACCTTCAAGACGGAAGCTCTAATAACCTATTTTCTATATGTCAGTGATTCATGTGATCCACATATTTTTATGTATTTCTTAGCTCTATTTATGTCCACACGCCTTACGTAATTGGAAGCACTTATTTATTATTATCGTTGGAATTTCTTTTTTGATAGTGCACCCCCATAAACAGAGTTGATGGTACTTTCAAGGAGAAAGTGGAGCACAAATCATGTCATTTTATTCATTTTTTAGCAATAACTTCTCCTTTGTTTGAGCTCATTTTTTTTATCCAAGATCTTGTGTGCCTCTCCCACTTTCAAGTGTTATCCAAGGACAAATACAGATCCAACAATAAAAATACAATGTCTCCAACATCTTCAAAACATAGATGTTGATTAAACAATTACACCACCATAAAATTTTATGGAAATCCAACTTAAGGCTCTTTGATACTTGATATAGTGATGATGTCATTAAAATTTGGGGCATTTATGCATATAAAACTCAAATCTTCTTAATTCATAAAAATAATATTCTTCTAGATATGTTCTTTCACATTATCACTCAAATATTAAAATTCACAAAAAATTCATTCTATATTTTTCAATTTTGTCAAAATTTCAAAGAGTTAATTGTAGCATATATATAAATACACGGATTCAATAATTTAAAAAAAAACCCCCAAATTTTAGCTTTTAAAAATAACAATGATATCGATTTTATACATAAAAAAAATGTTACCAATTTTATAAGATTAAATATTTCATATACTTTTCATGATGCCTCTACATTTTGATAATACTTTCATTTCTATGTTGTAAGTTTTTAGGTTGGTTACTATTAATAATTAGAATGTAAGCTATATCTATTCAAATTATTTATATTATATAGTGCTAAATTATATTATAATATAATTTGAATAATAGGTTTTAGTCTCTTTCACCTATTTATTGGCTTCATGATGTGACCACACGGACCTTTCTTTTGTTACTATTATATGTCTATTTGCAGTTAAATTTTGAATAAAAAATTAATTTTAACAATAGAAAATATGATCTGTAATATTTAGTTGATGAACTTTGATTTCGATGTAATAATGAGCACATGTGATTTTTTTTTGAGCTGGTTTCACGTTAATTTATTATTTTTAACATCATAAATTTAAATAGTTTATTTTATATTTTATTATTTATTTAAAAACTCAAAAAAAAAAAATAATAATAAAAAAAAATTTAAAAGCTGCACGAAAAGGTGTAAACTAGTTGAGCTGATCTCAAGTCACTCTAGCTTAGGCTTGAGCTTGAATCTATTAATTAATTGAGTTCGAGCTTAGCCGTCTATGAGTTCGGTTAAGCTCATGAGCCAAATAATTTTGCTAGAAAAGAAAAAAAATATATAATTCAAGCACTTATTATAATCAAATGATAAAATAATGAGAAATTAAAAGAGAAATAATTAAAAAAATATTAGATACAAAAAAGGGAGATGATTTTAAATATTTTTTAACAATTTTATACTTAAAATTTTAAATGTTAATATGTCTTAAATAAGCTGTCTTGCAGGCTAATGAGTCGAGTCGGGGGTTGGCCCAAATTTGACTTATTAGCTTACTAAGTTCTACTGACGAGCCTTTGAGCCCGAACTACCTCACAAATCGGCTTGACTCACTTAGACCCTTAGCCTCCATGCAATGAATAATTTAGAAGGGAAAAATATAATCAAAATAATAGGATATTTTTTTAAAATGACGAAGTATTTATTTTAAAATATAAATTATATTTTTTATTATATGATAGCATTCAAATTTTGTAAACTCTAAAGAAGAAAATTATCATCTAATAAATTTTCTTAAATATTCTACACCTTTTTTTTTTGCCAGAAAAAAAAAAAAAACCCAATGGAAAGATAATGACATACCTACTTCCTAATCATTGAACTTAGTACTGGTATCCGCATGCCATTTGTTTGAAAATGAAAAAAATGATTTTAAATTTAATTTTTTATCAATATAAAATTCTTATTATTTATATATCTAAAATTCAAATGATTTAGATTACTTATATACCATTTCTAATATTTAAATTAAATTAAAATATTATTAAAATTAACTTATTTAAAATTTATTTTCTTTTTTTTCTTGATTATATTATTTTAATCATTATAGTGACATATAAATAAATATACAAATTTAAGGGGTGAAAAATGTAAATCCTCAAATAAAATTTTCTTTTGATCATGTAGGTGTCATGGGATTGAAAATTTTTTAAAAAGATCATTGTTGACGATTAAATTAGGAGAAGGATCATCTAAAAAATAAAATTTAAAAATGTCATACACACAATAAGAAATTACGTTTTTATATAAATCGCAATTATGAATTGATTTTTCTGTTAAAATGTATTTTGTTATTTCGTTTTTTTTAATAAAACACATTTCAAAATTAAGTTATATATATATATATATAAAAAGTTTTATATATAAAGGATTTTTTTATTGGACGAGAAAGAGAGGGACGAGAGAGAGAAAGGGGCAAAGAGAAAGTGGGAGAGACAAGAGAGAAAAGGCCAAATTTTCGGAAGCAGCGAATTTGTGGTGGAAATTAGCAGAAGGAGCGCGACGAGGAGAAAATTTGAGAAGCAGCCAATACGCCGTACAGTTTAGCACATTCAAAGAATGCGCTTAATGAAACGGCGCATTCTATGAATGCGCTGTACGAAATAGCGCAATAGATGGAATGCGTGGTACTTTGTGGCGCATTTCTCACAACGTTCCACCATCCAGCTGGCAGCGACCGGAATGCACGGTACTCTATGGCGTATTGCTCACAAAGTTCCACTTTGCTGGCAGCGACCGGAAAACGAGGGGTTTTTGTATTTTAGCGGGGGCAAGATCCGGTTTATCCGCGAAAGTAGTTGAGGATATGGTGAAATTGATGCTGGTCGCTGAATATGAGTGGTTGGGAGCTGATAATTGATGACGGGATCGGTTGAAGTTCCGGCTATAAAAGGGCAGGCTGCGTTCTCGTTTACACCACTCATCAACCAGCGAAGTTCCTCTCAAAATTTCGGTGTTAAAGCTCAGAAGGTATGGTTTTTTATTAGCTGTTTAATTTCATAAGGTTTAAGGCTCTCCAATTTTTAAGCACCACCTTGTGGGAATAGATTTCCTAAAAGGTCGATTTCTAGAACTTGGTCGTACTAAAAATGGTGACATTGAACCCGGTTTGGGAAGGTCTATGATGGATATAGACAATTGTATTTTGTACTCTGACTGGAACCCTCTCCATGATAAGCACATATTAGATTGTTATAAACAGCTAACGCAGACTTCTAAACATGCTAGACCAAAGGAATTTCTTAATGGAGAAGATTGGCAGCAAATACAACAACAATTTCAGATCGACTTCAAGTGTTGTCCTACACAAACACAGCTGCAAACTCGTCTACGATATCTATTAAATAATATGAAGTAGTGTGTTCACAAAAACTAAATAATATGTTAAGCACCACTCCTATTACCGTGCCTCAAAAATGTACTTTATGGTGTTAAACATTCTTGAAAAATGTACTTCTTCTTCTTATGTTCATGCTTAATATCTACGATTTTTGTTAGTAGTCAACTTATCATTTGTTTTATTAATTGGACTCTTGCTCTTCAAATCCTTCTTTTAAATAAATTATTTCATATTAAATTTCTAATGAATACTCAAATAGCATTTTCTAAATATTCAGCATATCATGTCATCCTCATCAAGGACCTCCTCAATCAAGCGCTCACCATCAAGGGATTTCCTACATATTATTCCAAGAAAGAAGTTGATCTATGATGATACAATTCGATTGACAAACTCTATGGCATATCCCATGGATCAATTCTTGGAGGAGAAAATAAGAGCGAATGAAATTTTTCGATGTTGTTTACATGAATGGTCTTGGTATGAGGACGATAATTTATGGGACGTATATCATGAAGTTATCAAATGTCGTTATCCATTGTATGTGGTTGGAGATACAATTACTGATATGGGTTGGAAATTTATACGACAAAGATTTAGGGATCATAATGGTCATTTTGCACCTATAAGTATTCTTAGAACTAGAATTGGTGAAATCGCACGAGCAAAAGATGGTTCAGTTGTGGTCAATGTTGACAATCCGATAGCTGATGTGCAACATTGCATCCTTTACAAAAGTTGGCATACAAATCAAGATGCATTTCTATCAGAAAAATATCAAGAGCTAAATATTATAGATGGTAAAAAACAAAAAGAGTTCTTAAATAGCAATGTTTGGCAAATCATCCAAAAGCAGTTCACAGAAAAATTCTTATGCTGTCCAACTTTAACCCAGCTGCAATCACGTATGCGTATAGTACTTAGCCATATGTAATACTAATTTTTTCGATGTTGCTTTCGATCATTATTACATGTATTAACATGAGCTACTGTTAAATGCTTCTCGCACTATTTCTATTCCAAATTTGTATTTTTTTTGCTTCTAGTATTTCACAGCACTTCAGTTATCATTAATAAATATTTTTAATTATTATTTAAAAAAACAGTTATAACCTTAACATATCTAAATCAATTAAACCAACTTCTAAGTTATAAATTCGCTAAAGTATGGTTGTTTTAAAAACAGTCTATCTCAACTACCAAATTTAAGATCCTAAATATTTTTATACATCTCACTCTAACTATACTTTAATTTTAAAGAAATTGAAATTTAAATTTTTTAACACTTTCTTTCTCATTTGATCACTTAAATATTACCCTAATTCACTCTAATTATATATTTCATGGAAAATATGATATTTCGAATAATTTTAATAATCTAAAAAAAGTTATTTAAAATTTTATTATCTCGTACAAATTTTAGTAACACATTGGTTTACATCAAATTATTTTAAAAAAAAAACAAGCTTTTTAATTCTTTACAAACAAAATTGTTTTTTAATGATTGTATTTTAATTTTACATTTATTAAAAAAAAAATTATTCCTACTCTTTGAAAACTGTTGAATCCGACAGCAAAAGAGTACCTTTTGGGAAGATCATAATTAAGCAAAAGACAAACTCCATATTGCTACCTTTATTAAAATTTTATTTCTCCATAAAAATTTTAGCCAAAAAAAAAAACTATTCTGCTTACACCGACTATCAGCTCTCCAAATTTAGGAAAGTCTGATCACACGGAATTTGAGGATAGATTTCGCATGCAAAGACACTGAAAATGGTAAAGCAGGAATACGCCAACGCAATCGGCGTAGTGAAGTAAAATGGATGAATGCGCGAACCTATTAAGCGCATTCAAAGAATGCGTCGGATCAGTCGGCGCATTCTTTCAATGCGCCAGATCACTAAGCGCATTCAATGAATGCGCCATTGCCTCGCGCGTATCGGCTGCTTCTTAAATTAATTTGCAAACCTGCTTTTTCTGCTAAAATAAAAGCCTGACATGCTCATTCTGAAAATTTGGCCGAGAGAAAATGGGAGAGAGAGAGAAGAGAGACAAGAGAAGGGGGAAGAGAGAGCATGTAGAGAGAGAGGAATTCAATCATCTAACTTTAAATGCTGAAAGATTATATTTTTAATATTTAATTCAATTTTAATTAATTTTAATTTTTTTAGTAACTTTTGAATTATATTTTAAAATTTTAATAAAATTAATTTAAAATAATATAACAATTATTTTTATTTTAAGGCATACAATTTTTACTTAACTTAAATATAAATAAAATTTAAAACTATTTTATTAATCATAATTATAATGTTTATATTTAATAGTTATAACTATTAAATTTTTAAAGTTATAAAAAATATGCATTAAATTGTTTTCAAATTTTAAAGTTATAAAAATATATATTAAAAATTTCATAGTTATAATTATTCAATATAAAAAATTTAAAGTTATTAAAAATATATATATTAAAAATTTAAAAGTAATAATTATTAATATTAAATATTAATTTTAATATTTAATAATTACAACTATTAAAATTTTAATAAAAATATTTTAAAACATTAAAATTTGAAAAAAATTAAATCTATATATTTTTATAAGTTTAAATTTTGAAAAAATGTTAATATATATATTTTATTATTTTTAAATTTATAAAAAATTTTAATTTTAATAGTTATAATTATTAAATTTAAATAATATAATTATGATTAATAAATTAAATTTAAATTATATTTATATTTAAGTTAACAAAAATTATATATCATAAAATAAATATAATAGTTATTAAATTTCAAATTAATTTAATTACATATTTAAAATATAATTCAATAGTTATTTTAAAAAAATTAAATTAAATATTAAAAATATAATTTGTAGCATTTAAAGTTGGATGGTTAATTCCTCTCTCTACCGACTCTCTCTCCCCCCTTTTATCCTCTCTTCTCTCTCTCTCTTTCTCTTTCCCCTTCTCTCTCCCGTCTCTCTCTTCCTCGCCGGTAATAAAACAAAAAAAAAATTCTAATAATTGTGTTTTATATAAAAAATGCAATTTCTGACGTGCCTGATTCTTTTTAAATTTTATTTTTTACTTGATTTTTCTCCTAATTGGTCAACACTAATACTTTTAAAAATCTGCCCATTGGATTGTTGGAGTGTTCAGCTGTGCCGTGATGTGTTGAACACAGGCGATCATTTTTTTATTAGCGTGGATGTGAATGCCACTACTTGCTGACGTGGTAGATAATTAATAGTAAATGATCGTCGTTATGCGCTAATCGCTGGTGAGGCACTTCCACGAGTTGCTTGCGGAAGCCGTCTAATTAATTTATCATAACTAATACCGTACGGTTAAAATACATTTTAGGGACGTAATCCTCAATTTTAGCTAAGTTTGCTGAGAACAATTTTGGAAATTCTAATCTGCTCATGAGACAATTTATGAAAAAAGAAAAGGGGGATTATATAAATAACACTCAACTTTTGTACTAAAATAATAAAAATGTGAATTCAAGTAAGACAAAAGTTGAGATAAGGTAGAGTGGTGGAATTTTCAAATATTTTTATTACATTTATATTTAAATAATTAAATATAAGTTTATGTTATATTAATATTTTTACCAAACATGCCTATGATTAGGGTGTCAAAACAGGTTAGCGGGTCGGGTTTGAGTCTGACCTGAAATTGACTTCACCCAAATTCAATCAATCGGGACTGACCAAGAATCAATAGGTAGTAGCCGAGTACTCCAATTCCCCGCTCTGCTAGTATTTCCCTAGTCGTCCTCAGCTTTGGTCGCTACTGATGGTGGAGTTTCTCATTTTCTTTTTTTCTTTTATGCTAGCTCGTGGTTTTTTAGTTTTTTTGTCAATTCGTCCACCTTCGCTTGGCGGAATGGCAGTGAATCGGCTAGTAAACCCTAGTTTTTTGGAAGGGTTGAACAAATCTCGCTCGTTCCTTGATGCCTTATATGGTTCTTCAGCATCTGTGTGTTTTCCCAACCTAAAACCTACAACATTTCATGGTTTTCCTTCATTACGGATATTGGAGGAGATTCTTGCACTAGCCGCTCCTCTTAAATTTGCTTTAGTTTGATTTTTACCTTCTCGTCTTCCTAGTCTCGATTATATTCAAAGGTTTTTTTTTTTCAACCTTAAGTTGATTGGGGAGTTCTCAGTTATCATGTTAGATCACTTTGATCAAGTTGGGAAATGATCTTGATTATAGTAAAGTTTTTTTTTTCGTAGATCTTATTTAGTAATTAATTGCTACATGAAATTCACCAAATGAGCTCCCTTAGTTGATATTGGTGCTGAATCTCCCGTTATCCCAATTTGGATATCATTCCCCAACTTGTGACCACACCTATTCTCCCCTCGAATCCTTCTTGGTCTGGGATTTTTATTTGGTCGTCTGTTAAAAGTTTATAATGCTACTGCAATGAGCTATCGTTTATCTTTTGCGTGTGTTTTGATTTAGATTGATATTATCAAAAAATAGTCTGATAGAGTGTGACTAGGTCCTGATAATTTCGACTATATACAGTAGGTTGTGATGGAGGAATTCCCTCCCTTTTGTGATAAATGTAAACGTTTAAGGCATTCAATCGGTGCTTATTGCCCCACTCCTGCTTCTATTTCGATGTTGGGCAATAATGCTATTCTCTCAAATTTGATTAATGATATTGTTTACTCTGATATGAATGCTCATGATGTTGTGAAAATTATTAATAATGTTACTTCTGTTTTGCCTATCTCATCGATTAATGATGTGATGGTTAATGAGGATAATGGCTTCCAAACCATTATTGAGGTGGATGCAGATACTGATAATGTCAATTTAACTGACAGGGGTGTTGACACGTCAACTGCTACTTTGCGTTTGGTTTTATCATGTAACAATAGTGTGGGCACCAACCCCTACTTAGTTAACTTGATAGCTAGATCGTGTCCCCTAATTCTAATGCTGGAGGTGATGAGAATGAGGTTTTTGATTTTACTCCTTTGGGGCCTGTATTTGCTGGCCTTGTGGGTATTTTGGTTTCAAACTTACCAAGTAAGAATGAAAATGTTGGGTTTGGTGATAAGGATTTGCCTATTAATGATGTTGTTGTTTTAAATGGTGAAATTAATGTTGATTCGAATGTACAAGCCCCTGCCCCTCTCATTGATATTTCTATTTCTCTTATTGTTAATGAAGCTTTGTTAGCTCATTTTGCTGAAAAGTCGAAGGAGAGTGTAATGGTTCAAGGTGACTGGGTTGATGATTGTGATTCAGCCTCTAATTGGGATGTCAGAGAAAAGATGGATTAAATGTGATTCAAATAGCTTAGGATGGTTTCTTTAAAAAAGTTAGTAAACATAAGCAAAGGAAATCCAAAAAAAAAAAAATCTTTTGGATTTCCTTCCTTTGCTCGTGTCTTTCTGGCTTGGCTTGCTGGTTGTGCTATCAGGTACTCTGGGCATAGGTTGGTTGCTATCTCGATGTTGGTTTCTGGTTCTTGCGGAGACTTGATTTATTTGTTTGGGGTCTGTTGTTGACTGACCGACCTGTTTAATAATAGATAAAAAACACCAACTCGAATTTGACCTGCTAACAACCCAAATGACTTGAATCTGACCCATTAATATATTTTGGTTAATTTTTTATATCTTATTAACTATAAAGTTTAGGATATTTTATCAAAAATAAAAAGATATACCCGCAATGAAAAAATATATTAAAATGATCATTTTGAGATAAAAAATAGGTTCATGAGTAAACCTAAATCAGGTCCATTTATAAAATCAGTAAAAAAATTCAATATGAATCCGACAAGTATGTTTATTAAATCAGTCAACCCGAATCCGAATTTTTTGGGTTGGATTAACAGGTCGAGTTATTGACACCCCTACCTATGATTAGATGAATAGAGTAAGAGCTAGCTCAAACTTGACCACGAGTTTTTTATTTTGCTACACTCTACCTGGCAGATCAGTTATGGCTATTAAACCCCTAATGCAATTTTATTAGACTAATAGGAACAATTTTATTTAACTGGAAGATTAATATAACCATCAGAATTTATTAGGACTACCATGTATTTCAACATTAGCACTATACAACACAAATAAGTTAGAAAATATCTTGGCGGAATTGTAAAAGTATCATTAAATTAGATTTATTTTTACCAAAATTTTACAACTCAAAAGTATCATATGTCATTAGGGGTGTCAATTTCGGGTCACGGGTCGGGTTCGGGTCGAACCCGAACTGACCCGGGTGCAAATGGGTCAACCCTAACCCGACCCGGGTAGATAAACGGGTCGGAAATCCGAACCCGGACCAGACCTGGTGGGTTGCCGGGTTGACCCGACCCGACACGGGACCAGCGGGGTGCTCGGGCGAAGCGGGTACGGCGATGCACCAGCGGGCGCGCGCGCGGGCGAGCGCTGGCAAGCGCGGCAGAGCGGGCAGGGGGGGCAGCTTCGCGGGCAGGTCCGGGTCAGCGGGGCAACTTCGTGGGCAGGTCCGGGGCAGCGCCGCAGCGCGGGATTTTTTAAATTAAACGGGTTTTCGGGTTGACCCGACAACCCGCCGGGTCAACCCAAACCTGACCCGTTTTTTCAAACAGGTCGAATCTGCAAACCCGAACCCGACCCGTTTTTCAAACGAGTCAGGTCCAACCCGGATTTTTCGGGTCGGGTCCGGGTCGGGTTTTCGTGTTGTGTCAAATATTGACATGCCTATATGTCATGTGCCATTCAATTACATAATATTTGAGTAAGAATGACTAACCCTTAAATATTTAGGGTTTGTTTGGAACTATTATAGCTTTTATATAAAAATAGTAATTAAACTTGATAAAAAATAACTTTTTTGAAAGTTGTTGTAGGTATTACAAATATGTTCTTTAAGGCTTCGTTTGGGACGGTTTTTTTATTGCTTTCTAAAACGAAGTTTTAGTACAAAAATATTTTGTACTAAAACTCCGTTTTAGAAAACAGTAAAAAAGCCGTCCCAAACGAAGCCTAAAAAAAATGAACAACTGCTTTCTTAAAACTAACATATTTGAGCAATTCTGATTGTAAAAATTAGCTATCCATCACATAAATTTCAATAAATAGTTGCCAAACGAAACTGTGATTGATGTCTTAAAAGAAAAATAATGAGAAAGTTGCGTCAAAGAGACTCTTAGGCTTTGTTTGGGACGTCTTTCTTACTGCTTTTTAAAGCAGCTTTCTAGTACAAAAATTTAGAAAGTTGTTTTAAGAAGTATTAAGAAAATCGTCCCAAATGAAGCATTAATTTCAGTTAAATTATCGATTATGATGCAAAGTTTAAGAAGAGTAAATTTTTGAGAGTCCATATTGACCCTAATAAGGATTAATGAATGCTCAAAAATTGATTTAGGTTAAGCTAAATTAATATATATGATTTTATACCCAAATTTTTTATTAAAAAGTAAATATTATGTGAACTTTTAAAAATTATATTTCTTATGACTTGGATTCAAATAAAAGTAAAATAATATCATATGAACTATATGCTAGTAATTTCAAAAAAACACAAAATGATATTAAGCTAGCTTGAAATTAATTTATTTTTAAAAAATATGGTTATAAGAGATAGACTTGTAAATAAAAAATATTACTAGTGGTTTTGAAAATATAATTAATCAATACTTTTTTTTAACTAGAAAGAAAATTTCATTTCATGAAAAGAGCGATTACAAGATCCAAAAAGACTTCAACTACTCTTCCCACAAAATCCTAAATCATAGTTTAAGATTTTGTTTGAGACCATTTTTTTAATGTTTTGTAAAACTGTTATTAGGAAAAAGAATTTTTAAAGCTTTTGTAGAATTATAAATTTTTTTGAAATCAATTAAAGAGAAGCAGCGAAACGAAAATTATGATTACAGTATGAAAAACAAAATATTTTGAAAGATGCCTCAAACAAAACTTAAGAGTTTGTTTGGGATAACTTTCTAGTTGCTTTGTTCTTCAAACAATAACCACAATTTTATTTGACTTGTTTTTTTTAATTGCTTTTATAAATTTCTATGATAGAAAATTATTTTTTGCAACTGTGATAGCTAAATTATTTTTCTCTCAAAAACTTCACAACGAACTTTATAAACCTCTGCAACCATACCAAGCAAACAGTAAATCACAGTATTTTTTACCCTTTTGAAATTTTTTTTTGGAACGGGGGTATCTATCCGCTGCCACTCCAAAGGGAACGCTTGGCGGCAAAACCAATCCCTAGGTGGAACCTAGCGAGGCCTCCCACCGGCATCGGGCCAACACTTGCTTTACCCCACTGAAGAGGCGAGACTGTATTAGAAGGGATTCGAAACCGGGATGGGGGTTTCCAACCGCGCTCGCCCACCTACCACCCTTTGCCTCGCTGGTATCTTTTAAAAGATCAAAAAATAAAAATAAAAAATGCCTCTTTTGAAAGAATCATTCAACAAATCAAAGAAGCATGAGCCATCTCTTTCAATGTGAAGGAAATAAATATAAAAGAAGAAGGTATTTTCAAAGTATTTTTGACCAATTATTTGCCGCTATACCTCCAAAATATTATGTTCATTTCCCATTATATATTTTTTAGCATATAATCCAAAACGCTATTAGACCATCTATTTGTTCTCTACTTGGACGGCGTAGGCAACGCCAACAACACGGCACTGCTGACAATTGGATTTGCCCACATTTCATTTTCCTTTTTTTAAATATCATAATTATCATTGAAGTTATCCTCATTATTTGACATTAATTTAATAAATGCAATATATAATCAAATAACGTTGATGGCTGATGACAGTATATGTGGCAATGATCGAAGGTGACGATGGTCGATGATGATAGTGACTAATAACGATCAGTAAATGATAATAACACAATCAATACTAAACACATAAAAATAAAAGAAAGAGCGAAAATAATTCACTAAAATTTTACAACTTATTCTTTTTTTTTTAAGAAATCAAACATAAAAAATTTAAAATCCCTGTAATTGAAATATATGTATATATTTCCAGTAAATCATAGAAGCCCAAAGAAAAATAAACTTAGATTTCGTATGATCTACCAAACAATGATTATTTAATAAAATTTCAGATACCTAAATAGAATTTTCTGTCATTTATTATCCAATCAATTATTGTACTGTAGGTAGTTTGACATAGCCGTACGTAACGTGCAGTTGTGACCAACGAAGACCGCATCAAATTCTCAATTATTATTTTTTTATGACGAGGAACCATCGGGTGTTATACCCGATTTTATCGAGCGCGTATGGCGGTCCGTAAACCCCGGTCGACCTAATGGGCCACCCAGGACACAAACCCATAGCCAGCGCTTTGGATCCTCCACTTAAGGGCCAACTGCCGCTCGAGGGAATCGAACTCGGGATGGGGGTTCCCAACCGACAGGGGCAGAACCAGCTATAATTTTCAGGGGGGGGGGCAAACTTATAAGTAACTGTTAGCCGATATATCGGGGGTCCAATGGGGGGGGGGGGGGGGGGGGGCAAACTTATAAGTAACTGTTAGCCGATATATCGGGGGTCCAATGGCGTAGCGCCCCCTAACGGGGTTCGCCCTGCCCGGTCAGGCCACGGGGTCAAGGGGCAACACCCCTGCGAGGGTGAACGGGGCAGCGCCCCCGGAATAAATTTTGATTTACTATTTCTCTTTGTATATGGTTCATCATTCCCTGTCAATAACACATATACATAATGTGTTTAATTATACAGTGAGCAATTGCCTAAATACCATAATATTTTAAAACTTTTAGGGGGGCAATTGCCTTAAAACCATTATAATAAAGAGTAAAATATAAATTTATGGACAAATCATCTAAAGAATTACATATTAAATTTCAACGTGAAGCTTTTTTTTTCACTCTAAATTTTTTTTCTGAAATATATAAATAAATTAAGATATATATATATATATATATATATATATATATATATATATATATATATAAGGCTTGAATAATTTTTTTTTAATTAATAGTAAACAATCTTAATTAACAAACTAAGATAAGTAGTGCCTCTAATAATATCTGACCCTTCTATTTTTAATAGCAACTTAATTAAGAAAAGGTCAAATACTATTTATTCTATTTTATTTTATTTTTTAAGATGAGCACCAAAATATAATTTATTAAAAACTGGTATATTAATAAATTTGAATGCAGGCTGATAAGAGCTTTGTGTATAATAATTTTACAACTTGATTTATCAATAATTGAAGCCGTCCTAATAAAGCATTTTTTTAATAATAATATATTTTTCTTGAAGCACAAGAAGACGGGAAATATGCCCAATGCTCTTTAAAAATGGTTCAGATTAACTGATGAACCGAACAGATTTGTAGAGATCACCATATGTCATGATTCTTTTTATGGAACGATTTTTTTTTATTATTTTATGAAGTTATTATTAAAAATAATAATTTTTTAAATTTATAGTAAAAAAATAAATTTTTATTATAAAATTTTTTAAAAAGTAGCAAAAAATAGTGTTAAAAAAAATTATGATTATGATATGAAAAATAAAGCAATAAGAAACATGTCCTAAATAAAATCTTAGTGAGTTGTTTTCAGCTTTAATTAAGGATTTAAAAAGTTTTGAAGAATATGATTGGGTATTTTTAGGGTTGTAAAAAAAATGACCCCACTCATTAACTCGATCAAAATTTGAGCCGGTTTGAGTCGTGTATTCCAACCCGTTTATTATTGGAACGTATTCGAGTTGACCCTTTAACCCGAGTTTGATTTGCAATTGACTCATTTAATATTTTTTCTTATTTTTTATTCTTTGATATAATTTTGTTATTTTGTATCAATTAATTTAAAATTTATGATTAATAAGCTAATATTTTTTCTTTAATAAAACGAATTTTTGGGTGGGGTTCAAGTAGGGTGTCAATATTTGACACGACCCGAAAACCCGACCCGAAAATTTCGAGTTAGGGTCAACCCGAACCCGAAACGGGTCGGGTTCGGGTTCAGCATTTCGACCCGTCTCAAAAATCGGGTCGGGTTCGGGTTAACCCTTTGATCCGAAAGTGACCCGATTTTAACCCGAAAACCCGAGTTTGACCCGGCAACCCGAGATTGACCCGATTTTGGCCCATTTTTGACCTGAAAAGAGGAGATTGACCCGATTTTGACCCGAAAAGTAGCTTTTTTTGTTAGAAACGGGTCATTCGGATCGTCTCGGGTTGACCCGGACTCAAAGCGGGTCGGGTTAGGGTCAGGAAAACTGACCCGTTTTAAAAACGGGTCGGGTTCGGGTTGACTCGAATAGTGCCGGGTCAGTTTCGGGTTTGACCCGAACTCGACCCATGACCCGAAATTGACACCCCTAGGTTCAAGTTGCTAGCAGGTTAGATTCGGGTTCAATTTTTTGACACGTTTATTAAACGAATCGGGTTCAGATTAATTGGGCTCGCGATGGATAATTTCTTGTCGGGTCGGAACCTAACTTATTAACCTACTTTGACACCTCTAGTTATTTTTCAATTAGAGGAAATTATGATTTCCCTATTTATATGACGAGAGGTCTGGGAAGTAGAACTCAATGACAAAAAAATAAATAAATAAAAAGAGGAGAACTCAACTTATTCCTTGTAGCTTCTACATCACTCGTCAATCTAAGAAGCAAGTTACACCACGCAAGAAAATTGATGAGCACTCAACGACAAAATTCTGGTTGTAAAATTTTTGTGAAATTCCGTTCAAAATATCTCATAGGTGTAACTCATACGGCTTCTTTTCAGATAGTTTGCTTACGACATTGTTAATCGTTTTTTTTTAATAAAATAATTCATAAAAATAATGAAAAAGTAGATGTTAAAAGGTATGGGTGTCAATTTCGGGTCACGAGTCGGGTTCGGGGCGAACCTGAAAATGACCCGGGTTCAAACGGGTCGACCCTAACCCGAGCCGGGTAGGTAAACGTGTTGGATATCCGAACCCGGACCCGACCCGGCGGGTTGCCGGGTTGACCCGACCCGACACAGGTTGACCCTAAAAGGGTGCTCGAGTGGCCGCGTTGGCGAGCGCGAGCGGGTGCGCAGGCGAGCGATAGTAGACGCGCAGGGGAGTGCGAGCGGGCACGCCGGCGAGCACCAGCGAGCACGCGGGCGAGCGCGTGGGTGGTAGTGGGGGGCCGCGGTGCGCGCGGGCCAGCGCGGTGCGAGCAGGCGAGCACTGGTGCGCGCGGGCGAGCACTAGTTCTTCGCGGGCAGGCTGGGCAGTGCGGGCAGTTGATTTTAAACGGGTTCGCGGGTTGACCCGGCAACCTGTCGGGTCAACTCAAACCCGACCAGTTTTGAAATCGGGTCGGGTCAAACCCGAAATTTCCAGGTCGGGTTCGAGTCAGGTTTTCGTGTCGTGTCAAATATTGACACCCCTATTAAAAGGTATCCTAAATAAAACTTAAGACTTCATTTGTGATAGTTTTCTTAATGATTTTAAAAATTATTTTTTTGTAGAAAAATTTTTTAACTAGAAATTTTTTTACTTTGAAAGTTATTTATAAAGCAACTAAAAAGCCGTTCCTAATTAATCGTAAGTTTCATTCGATAAGGCACAATAACTCTTTGAGTTTCATCAAAACTATAATCTAGACTTAATATTTTGATGATACAAACATAAAGACAATAAAAATGATCTCATTCGAGCCCAAATGATCACAAATAAGACGCTTGAAGCATATTTGAAAGCTTTCAAACATTAATTAAAGGATCAAACAGTCTTCAAATTTTGTATGGTTATGATCAAATCTCGCGGCTTGTTAAGATGAATCTAACAAGTCCAAAACAAATTGATTATGTCACTATAAAAATACTTAAATATTTGATAAATTATTTATGATCAAGGAGATTAATAGAAAGATAGACCATTCAAATGAGTGTTTTGATTTTAGCCAAATTTAACAGAGTGCTCTCTTAACAATACTGTAAATAGGACTTCTTTTTCAACAGATGGGAGGATTCAAGAGCTGAGAGGGCTAAAATTATAACTCTTGACTATAATTTTTTTTTTGAAATTATTTGATTTACTTGAGATGAATATACTATTTTATCAATTAACAAATGTCTGTCCAAGATAATTTTCAACAAACTGGCCCTATAAAAGGTGCGGAGTGCGGACGGGGAGAACCGTCCG
The DNA here is from genome assembly GCA_022539455.1 of Dendrobium nobile. Lineage (NCBI taxonomy): Eukaryota > Viridiplantae > Streptophyta > Magnoliopsida > Asparagales > Orchidaceae > Dendrobium > Dendrobium nobile. The sequence continues at coordinate 16,028,189 of CM039735.1, forward strand.
CACAAGTATTGGGTACCTAGCGGTACCCGCACTCGGTACCGCTGGGTACCGTGAGGTACCCAGTACTTGTGCGGGCGCACTCCGCACCTAATTATTTTTCCTATAATAGGCTTGCAATTAAGCTCTATGAACATGAATAATTTACCTTGCTTGACAATGAGTACAAGCAAACGGCAAAAGTCGGGAGGGGTAAGTGGCTAACTATACGCAGCTCTTTTTCTCTTTTAAAGTTTTGTTTGTGATAAATTTTTTATTATTTTCTAAAGTAACTTTTTAGTACAATATTTTTTTAAATATAATGAAAAAACAGTTGTCAAAAGCTATCCCAAGTGAAGCCTAAATTTGTGAAAGAAATTATTGTAGTCAAGTAAACTATTAAAATTTCATCAATAAAATTTAAAGCAATATAATTATGAAAATTTTGAATTTTGATTTTGTTTCCTACTTTCCTTCTAAATCCTAATATTACCAATAAATTATGGAATCACGAAATCTATTTACAAATCTTTGGTACAAAATTATAAATTAGATTTTATCTAAGGATATATATTAATGAGTTAGTAGAGCTAGAGTCATTTTTTTTTGGAACAGGGAGTATCGGCCCGCTGCCTCGTCAACTTGTGAGGCGCTTGGCGATGTTCACTAGTCTCCTCGACTGACCTAGACGAACAACCCACACATATTACTACTCGTGGTCCGCACTTATTGGGCCCCCCCTAGAGGGGCGCTGCCGGCCGAGGTAATCGAGCACGGGTTCGGGGGTTCCCAACCGCACTCGTCCACCAACCAAGCTAAGCATCAGTGGGTGAGCAAGAGTCATTGTTGGCTTGAACTTGAGCTTAGTTTTACGAGTTCAAGTTGTCACATTTATAATAAAAGAGATAAAATCATTCTTATTGAAGTAGTTATTAAAATATCATAAGAACAAAGGCAAAAATATTAAATAAAAAAAAATAAAAAAAAACCTCCTTAATTAAATACGAATTAGAATTATAATATTTAAATATTTTTAGTAATTTATATTGAATTTGTTGTATTTTCTATATTTTAAGTATGTTTAACATTAATATTTTTTAAATGAATCGACTCACTAATTGATTAGTTGAGTTTGGGTTGACTCAAATTTGATTTACTAGCTCATCAAGTTTAGCCCACAAACAATTTATCTAATCAACATCGAGTGAACTCACGAGTTGGCTTAACTTAGTTACACCTCTATCATTAGGTACTTGCCATGTATCCTTTTTTTCAAGGGCTTATGAGCAAATTTAAATAAAAGTTACACACACATTATCTATACAAATTTCAAATTTAAGTAAATCTCTACCTAAGGATCTGGTTTGTTCTGTTGCGGGTAATTGTTCTCCCCCCCCCCTTGTTTAAATGATACTACTCTCGGTTTGTCGCATGTGGTTCTGGTGCCCGCTGGTGATACGGTTTTAACTCCGGTGGAAATTTCTGTTAATACGCAGAATTATATTCCTGTAGTTGATCACAATTTGAATGTTTTGGCTGGGGATGTAGTTGATGATTTTCCGTTGGCTGAAAAGGTGGCGAACTCTGGGCCTGTTTGTTTTTCCCCAGTTTTGGTCGATTTGGAGAATGTGGAAAATGCTGTGGTCAATGAGGTGGTTCGGGATGCTTGTGGTGTTGAGTAGTTGCTAGTTTATCCCCTGACGCTCAACCTTTTACTCCTGTGGGTTTGCTTTTGGCCACCAATCGTGTTTCTCATAGTGCTGAGGACCTTCCTCGTAAGGCTCCTTTGGTGTCTATGAGGTCTGCCCTTGCTTCTTTGGTTGGTCATGCTCTAAATTCTGTGGGGTTGGATTGCCCGGTTAAGCCTGCTGTCGTGGAGAGTTTGGGTGAGGAAGTGTGTAAGGGGGCTATTTCTGGTAACTCTAGTCCTACTCCTAATGACAGCTTAATGATTAATGATTGTGTTGATGTTCCTGTTACTTTTATGGAGCCCCAAGGATTAATGTATCATGTAAAGGATAATTCGGGCATTGAAGTGAGAACCCACCTGGACTGGCTTCATGACTATAGTACCGATTCTGATTCTGCTTCTGATTCTATGGAATCAATCGGAGATGGCGATCCTAGCAATGCTTTTAATTTGTTGCTTGATCTACTGGTTGTTTCTATTGCCCATCGTGGTAGACCTCGTGGTCGGGGCAGATGTGGTTGTTGAATGTTGGATTATGTGATGTTTTGGGGTTGCTGATTGTGTTGCCTTTCTTTCATTGGTATGCCTTTGTGGCTTGTTGGTTTACCGATCAAATGGTTTTGTTTTGGACGATGAGGAAGCAGCGTGGCTACAAGCGTCGTGGATGGCCAGGGTTGGTTGGCAACCTGGTTGGCCCTTCTTTTATGAATATTCCAGTGGATGGCCCCGCCCTGGCAACCCAGAGCTTGTCTGAGTCCGACTTTATCGATCTTTAACTTTTTTCGTCTTTGCTTTAGTTTTTAATGTTATTCATGTAAGCTTATGCTGTGGCCAGATGTGTGGTCTCCTTTTGTAACCTTCTTTCATTAATGGATTTTTGTTTTTTTCAAAAAAAAAAAAAAAGAAAAGAAAAAAAAAGACATCTAATTAATCTGAATTCTCTAATACATCATGCTGTGCTGCATGTCGTGTATCCTTTGACAATAAAGTATGAAAAAAAACAATGATAAGAAAGTTAGAGCTGAAATGCTCTGATCGTGGATCGAGCTGAGGCTCATTGATTGACACAGAATAATTTTCTTCCTTATGATTCATGTTCGAATTCCCTAACCTTTCAAAAAATGCTCTTTTAGCTAGGGGCGGTGCTAGAGTGGGGGCCCATAATACCTAACAAAAAAGCCCACAATAACAATAATATCTAACAGTACATAGATAATAAAGCCCACAACAGGCAAATGGTGGATTCGAGCTTATGCATCCCATATTCTGCAAGATGCTATTATCATATGAGCCAAGGACCTATTCACATTCCGACTTTATTTTTGTAGAATTTAAGAGATATTTTATTATTTAATATTTACATTAATAAATTAAGTAATATATTAATAATGAATGAATATATTAATTTAGTAATTATTTAAAGTAAATTATTTAAATAAGTAGATAATACAAGATTAAGTAATAATTAAAAGCATATTGAATCATTAAGTATAAGAAATTTATATAAAATATAAGTTAAACAATTTAGAAATTTAAGAAAATTTAGAATATAAGTTATGTTTTATATAAGTTTTATTGAAAATTAAGTAAATCAGTTATTTTGAGAAATAACTAGATATTATCAAAAAATTTGTAATTTATATAGAATATAAGTTATATTTCTTATATATAAGATATATTTATAGGAAAAAGAAATTATTAGAAGTTACAAATCATATTTAACTTAAATTTATATTAAGATATGGAGATATTAAATATTTGAGAAACAATTTTGAAAATATTATATTAAAATCCGAAGAATTCATATTAAATTAATTTAAAATATATATATATATATATATATATATATATATATATATGGTAATAATTAAAACCATATTAGTAAATGAAGCATATGTATCGATTTAATATTTTCTCATTTACAAAAATAAGAAAAACCCTCTAATAATCCAATTTAATAATTTTATTAAATACAGAACTTTAATAGTTCATATAATATTTAATAACTTAGTAACTTACGTTAATATTACTTTAAATATAATTAAAATATATATATTAAATTTATATCAATTAAAATATAAAGAGGGAAAAAGGGTGAAAGAAAAAAAATATTTAGGTAGAAAAAACAATATTAAAAAATTCATGCAATTCAAATCTAATCTTAGGTAAATAAGGTTTTAATGTATCATATGCCTAGAGATATGATTTAGTTAGCCATATAAATTATAATAAACAAATCACCTTTCATTTCAAACAAAATAATATTATAAAAGCAAATTTAAGAAAAGATAGTACCAAGATGTACTTTACAAATAGCTTATAGACTATCATTCCCTTTGAATTGACTGTGTGATTTTGCTCTCATTCTATCAACCTCACAAAACTCGCTTTATATAGTCGATCTAACTAAGACATATATTTATTAATTTCTTTCTCTTTTTATATTTGGCTTGCAACAATGCAAAAGAATAAAAGTATTAAATGTGCACCCATATAAACCAATTATGCTTGATTTAAACAAAATAATTATAGTTATGATTAGGCAAACTCATTAAGTCATCATAGCTCACTAACCCATCAATTCACCATAACTCACCAAATTTCAAAATGTTATTTACTCAGTAGCTCCCTTCTCTTCTTGGATCATAAAGAACCTGCCAAGTTATACTTGGCTCAAATGAAGATTGAACATCTAGCCTAACTAAAAGTCAAGCTCGAATATTAATTTTGGTGAGGGGGCTGAATAATACTTTAAAACAGAGAGAGTAAATATTTGAACTTAAAAATCAAATATAACAAAATTTGTGGAGAATAATAAAATAGAGAGAATAAATATATGATAATCGATTTTGAAATAAGAATTATTAAATTTCTAGCATTTCCTATATGACTTATTTTTTCATTGATCATTAGAAACTATGTCACGACTCATACTATTCTTTGACGGGACCTACAACTCGCCGAATATTTCACACCAACATATATTGGTGGAAGAAATAGACCTCTGTAGATTAACGACATGATAACCATAGAAGAACTTAAATTTAGGATCCTTAGAGCATTACATCGTGATTACACCACGCATACGGTGAATCTCGCATGTCGACTGTAGAATAATGGTGGTCACACTGTTGTTAATATTACATATGATGAGGTATGTACTTTTGTACTGACGTAAGGACGGCGGAGGACCGTGATCGTGTATGTTGAGTTTGAAGAATTACCCGCACTAGTGGTCCGACCTGAGTCACCACCAAGCATAATGTTCGACAACCCTCGCCACTCCACTTAAATTTCCTGGTTAAATTTGAAGTTGATACTTTAGTGATGTAACAACAACTCTCATATTTATAATCTAATTATAAATCTATGTTCAAAATTTTCTTATAGGCCCATACCCATACATACTGAGCCTCCTGTTGACCTCATTTTTGTATGAGGTCACTTGGACCAATTCTGACCATAGATTAATTTCCAAATCATCAAACTCTAGGCTCTAAGATCCTTCTAGACTTCAGACCTTAGGTTCTATTCTAGACCTTAAGACCCTGCTAGGAGTCAGACTTTAGGATCTACCTAGATCATAAGTCAATCCAGACATATAGTCAATCAAATCCAAAACCCAATCCAAATCCAAAATTTTAAACCAAAATCCAATGCTAAAAGGCCAAGTCCTAAAGGCCTTTTTCAGCAAATTTTCAAACATTTCAAAACCTAATCAAATGACCTCCGATTCAGAGTCCATCTGTTTCATACTGATGGGACATGTCTCTGGAGGCAACCCTCCAAATTTGAGCTCATTCTGAGGTCTCTAACCTCAAAAACTTAATTAAAATCCAAAGGCTGTAAAACCTTCAAATATTTACAGCCCATGCCACTGGACCTATCACTATGAAGTTTTTGACCTTAGAGCCTTCACCAAATTCTCTAGTCACTTCCAGACCCTTAATATTGATATGTTGAGTGATAAACTGGAATTTTCTGGACTCATCTCAGCCCCTAGTGGCCATGAGCCCAAAATGACCAAAATACCCCTATGGGGCTCAAACATACATTTTAAACCAAATGGACTCCGAATTGAATGAAAACATCTCTAGCAAATTTTAAATGTCATTTCAAACCTGTTGGACCCTTTTCCAACCCTTGGGTCAACCTAGTTGACCAAGTCAACAGGTTTGACCCAAGAGGCCCTTTAAGGGTCCAAATAGGTGTTTTGACCCAAATAACCTCTCCAGGCCATGGAACCACTTCCAATGGTCTCTAAAAATCATTTCAAATCTGTCTAGCTCAAACCCATACTCTGGATCAGCCTGGTTGACCCATTCAAACAAGTTGACCCAATTCTCCCTTAAGGTTCTTAATGGGTCATTTTAACCCGTTTGATCTATCTGACTCATTCAAGCTCTCAAATCTATACCAAAACCTGTGTCCAATCTATTCAGCTCATTTGGAGTCAGATCACACTGATTTTGACTCACCCAAACAAATCCAATTTTAGTCAAAATCAACTTAAGCAAAGGCAATCCATACCTCAACATCCCATCCAGGGTTATGTGTGGTTCTTAAATTCATGCACTAATTCCTAAACTTATCTAGATTCCACTCAAATCCATTTGACTTTTGTTGACTGGTCAAAGAGTCAATAAAAGCTCAAATAGGTTTAGGTTGAGTCAACATGACCCATCCAATCCCACTCCAACCTAGGCCCTTCCATCCATTTAAATCACTTCCATAAGCATTACTGGACTCAACCCAACTCAACTCGGGCCCTAGCTTACTCCCTAGCCCATTCAAGAACTCAAATGGGCTTATTTGGTCAACCCGACCAAGCCCATTATCCATTCGTATCCAGGCCCTTCCAGCCTCTGGAATCGACTCCAGAAGCTTCCTGGAGTTCGGCCAGACCCCCCCCCAGCCGTTGGTTTGCCCCCTAGCTCAATTCAATGGCTCAAAACACATCCCATGTTCAATATTTTCAAATCAAGTGCTTTCTCCAAACTATATCAATCCAGCCGTTCGAATCAATTCTGGAATGTTCTTAGAGCCCCCGTAGACTCATCCCAGCCATTCATTTTATCTCCATCTCACACCAAACGACCCGTGGTCCCCCCATTCACGTGAGAAGAACTCCCGTCATTTTCACCTGAGGCAGCACGATCTCTGTTCCTCTAACGGCCGTGGACAGCTGTCCAGCATCCAAAGCCCCTCTCTGATGCATCCTGGCCGTCCCTTTTGGCTCCAGCAGTTGGAATAGGCGAGAGAGGCGGGAGGAGCTCATTCGAAGCAATCCTGCATCCCAGTCCATCTCTAGAACCCTTGAGTGTTCGTTCCAGTTCCATATAGCTCTATCTCCATTCTCCCGTTGATTTCCCGACGTTCTCAGCTACCGCCGGCGAGATCCCTTGCTGATAGAGAGCTAGCTCCGTCCAAACTTCCACAACTCTTGTTCCGGTGATCCTCCGAGCTCGAAGTCTTCAATAAAACAACACGTGGACAGCCTACAAATTCAACCGTTTTTAAATCAACACATTCGATCCATCCTTCGGTGAGAAATCTCAAACCCTAGATAATACTTTGTTTCTCATATAGGCTTCTAAGGAATTTATATTGAGCTCTAAAAATCGTTCCCCAATCTTCATTTCAATTACTGTCATCTAGATCTCGTGTATAAAGCCATTTAACGGATCCTAGAACATGTTTAAAGCAAAATCTAAGATTAGGGTTCGCGGTGGTAAAGTGAGGAAGATGAAATCACTGCCGTTGATCTCATCTATTTGATTTCAACGGACGAGATTTAATCATTTGTTCCGTTAGATTTGATTCGCATGAACGGCTGGAAGATTCGTCTTCATACGGCACAATCTGGTTCATCCTTTTCAAATTGCGGAGCCTCTTTCAACCGTCCGATCTCTTAACCGAGATTAAACAACGGGATTTGATCCCGTCCGTCGGATCAGAACCGCGGAATCGGACGGTGTGGGAAAGGCGCTGACTCATTTAAGTGATCCACGTGTCTGACCGCCGCCATTTGCGTGGACCAATCACCCTCCGCCAAGTGTAAATCCCGTTTTAAGGGTTTATTTTAATTATATTTAATATCATAACTTATAAAAATCATAGAAAATAAAATACTAAACCAAATTTTTCCCACAACCACTCGTTTTTCTCGGAATTAAATTTCCTATTTTTTAAAAATAAAATCAGAGCTTAATTTTCTCTATTTTAAAACTTATATTTTAAACACTAAAATTTTCTTTAATGTCTTTCAAATTATATTTTATTTAAATATTTAATAAATCAAACATTAAATGGCATGATACCTGAGGTTTAGTGTAGGCATACTCTGAATTTTTGGGGAGGATTTCAGAGCTTGGTTCTAATCCCAAATGGATGTTCAAATGTTTAATCCAGTACTTGGATTGAATATTTGAAAATTCATTTGGAAACTTTTCAGTCATCTAATCAATGCATATTAGTATTCCATGGAATCATTGAAAGCCTAACTTTCATTGAAAAATAAGTTCATGTCATAATCATATATGTTTAAGGGAAAATTGATTTGAATAAATATCATGGCCCTCTTGCGAATAACCCTTCAACCATATATGATTATGTTTTTCAAATTGAATAGAATCCTATTTGAAGATGTGATCTACATCTTTTAATATCTTACATTCAGTTTGATATGCTTATTGTTTTATGTTTGAATTATCAAATTCATAAGTATTCACATGACTTATGACTTTAATAATTCTCCATAATTATTCTATGGAACATTAGGATCGCTTCCATCTTGTTCATGATTTTCTATGTGGGGATGTGCTTATATTTAGTGTCCAAGGGTTAGTGAAAACAATTGATTCAAACCTATAACTTAGTGACATTAAGGACAATAATTAAGGACTTATGTTTGGAAAACTTAGAGAAATTCTAATAATTAGGATACACATCTTTTTGACTCAAAACTTTGAACAATTGAACATAGTGACATCTAAAACCCATAGAAAAAGTTTCACTGATTTTTGAAATCATTAAGTCCCTTAATCAATTTCTTGAGTTTAAACCCTCAATTTAGCCTTAAAACTTCCAAAAATTCTAATAAATCAAGATTAAACCCAAAAAATATGTACAACACCTCCAATTGACCAGAATGCAAACCTTAATTAATGAAAATTAAAAGCCCCTTGATTTGACAGCAAATTGAACTCTAATTTAATTTTAATCAAAAATCAATATTTTATTAATATAATTAATTAAAAATACTTTAAAATTCCAAAAATTCCCCAAACACTTGAGAATCTCTTCTTAGGTCATTTCTGACCTTTGGAGTTGATTTCAAGGAGCTTGGGCTTCATTTGGATCAAAATCACAAAAGGCCCCTCTAATTAATTAATTTTCAAAATTCATTAAATACATTAAACTTCAAACCTTCATAACTAATTCCAGAAAAATCAAAATTGACCAAACTCACTTGCATTCAACTCACAATAATGTCTAATATTTATTAAAAATATTAAATTCCATAAATCTGTAATATTTCAAAAAGTCAACAAATTGGTCAAACCGTAGTTAAAATCTAGTTCAAAACTTCAAACCTTTGTAATAAAATACAGAAAAATCCAATTTCAACGTACTTACCTTCTAACTGATCGTAGTAAGGTCTAGTATTTTAATAAAATACAAGCATTCCAGAAAATACCCTTAATCAAAAATTCAAGTTTTCAACCCTTTAATTAAATGATTAAAATATTCTAAAAATTCATAAAAACTTGAAATTCATTTTAAAACTCCAGAATTCATTAATTAACTTCTAAAATCAGTAATCAACCAATTTTTGATAAAATTCATTTACTTTCGAATCTTAATCAACTTAAGCTACTTAATTCTACCGGGTACCACTGGGTAACCCAGGCCTACGAGGCTGTTTACTCAGCCCCAAGGAAGGTGAAATAAACTTCACGTCCTCGGTGTGAAACAAAGGTGGTTTCCAACAAATAATTAAATAATTGATTTTAAAGGATTTAAAATATTAATATTTAAATTCTAATTAAAAATCCCTTAAGTCTTTCAACCAATCGAACTTAAAACAACTTTAATTAATAATCCTATTTAAGACATATCAAAACCACACGACCTATCTCACACACTTTAGATGTTGTGCTAGGATCACCGACTCTAGTTTTAGGATAGGCCGGTGTTTTACTTTTCCTGCTGTGTGCCGGATTTTCGTAGCTTTCACTGTATGTTGTTTGCTAGTGTAGAATTGTTATGTTTATTTACTCGCTTTCTGCACTCTGTGTTTGATTGTGCGTTAGACCTACCCATAGGCTAGGAACGAAATATATATATTTGTGCAATCTTATGCAGGTGGCCATGCTCATATAAGGAGCTGAAAACTAAAGGGGGCAGTTAATAAAAAAATATAACTCTTTGCACAGGTACCTGCCGCGCTTAAGACCCCCTTTAAATAAAAAGAGCATGGCCAAGTGTGGCTGAAGAAATGTATTCCAAATTTTTATATTATAACTGCTTGGGAATGAACATACAACTGTTGATTATTAGGATAACCTTGCAGGATCGAGTCTAGATTTTCTTATTTCTCTCAATGTAAATTTAATTCAGTCAAGGTTGTATTTATTTAAAATGATTTGAGATTGGGATATAAATATCCAATTTGAATTCCAAAGAGGTGAAGACATCCCTAAAGGGGAGAGTCTTCTTCCATTTGGAATTCAAATTAGGATACTTTGCAAATATCCAAAGAGGAAAGATAACACCCCGATCAAGGGGGAGTTTCTTTCCATTTGGATATCCTGAACCGACGAATCGAGATATTCGTGAGAAGACGAAGAAATGGACAACGAGAAGAATCCCAAATTTCAAATTCATTTAATTTAGGATTAGAAATCCGGGTTGTAGTCAGTGGTGCCCGGCCACTTTACTTTCTTGCAATTCTGTGATGTAATAATAAGGGCACTTGCCTATGGACATTCAATTTGATAAATTTAATTTGATTGATTTGTTTAATTTGATTGCGCATTAGAACTCCTGCTTTTATAGTCTTTTTATTTGCATGCCGCATTTGATTTAGTCTGGAATACGAATTTAGGCTCTTAGGGGTCTGTCAAAAAATTCTTCTATTTTAATTAAATAAAAATTTTAGGCTAAGATAGTAACTCTAAACGGTCCTAAGAAGTAAGCTCGGACTCGCCGAGGGTTTTTCATGCATTCATATTATACTTTCTCAACCTTGTTAGGCATCTCCCCGCCTGCGGGTTCTGGCAGACCACCTGGCCTATGAGGGTGCCGATCTGTCAAGGGGATGTTATGCAATCTCTAGGATAAAACCTATTTTCTAAGCCAAGATTTTTTAAACTGCTACATACTAATTCTGCATTCAATCGAGTCAATTAGCATGCATCACATTAGTAACACATTAAAAATCGAGTCTAATATTTAATTGCATTATTTAGACATAAAGCCCGACATGAGTCTAAGGGGTCAATTAAGGATCTGCTCTAGATGTCGACCCCATTCCTCTAAAATTTTCTAATTAACGTCCCTACCACTCAACATTAAAAGACTTGACTCATATTTTAAAAATCGTTTAGGTGGTTTAGCTGGCTCCCCAATCCAGGCCGGGGTAAGACCAGATCAGCATTGCACTAGCTAAGTTCGGGGCACTAACTTTTAGTGCCCAATTTAGACTTAGGTTCTGAGGCTGGCTCGGGCCATAAGACCTCAACTTTCGGGAATTGAATCTCAAAATTCTAATAAAATTGATCACTCAAACTAAAAATTTTTCTTTCAATCAAATACAAGCCTAACACTTAGGATAGATTGAGGTGTTTCTGAAGTAATTCAGAATCTCAAAACACCTCCTACTTTTCTTCCTTTGACTCTGAAAATAAGTCTTCAATTTTGATCCAATCCCATTTGAAATTCCTACCATTTTCGACCTTTGATATCAAACTTTAAAAATCTTAAAAATAAAATTTACACCGCTATTTTAATCGAGAGTTTTCGTAGAAAATTCTGATTTTCTACGATGTAATTAACTACGAGGGCTTGCGCTCGTAGGAGATTTAGAAACCCAGAAATTATTTTCAAAACCAATAATTTTTCAAAATCTCTAATTAACTTTCTTTGGGAAAATCAAACCCGACGATCATTATTGTCATTTTCGAACGATCCATAATAATTGATATCTTCTTTCTTCGGAGAGATATATCAATTATTATTGTGGCTTCGATTATGAAATTAATGATCATTTATTCGAATTAGAATAATCAAACAATTGGTTAAAGTCCATTTTGATCTTCTGAGGTCGAATGTAATTCTCCCTTTGAGTTTGATTACGATAATTCAGATACGATTATAATTTTGAAATTCGAACCCATTAGGGAACGGTATGTTCGTCTTTCGAGGTGATATATTGTTCATAATGACGCGTTCAATTTTAAAATTCAAAATTAAATATTTCCCAAAGAAAATTAATTCTTTTTCAAAACTATATATACATAAATATATTTTTTTTTCAATCAAAACAAAAAAAATGGCACATTGATGGTAAGTACGTTAGAAGGTAAGTCAACAAATTGGTCAAACCGTAGTTAAAATCTAGTTCAAAACTTCAAACCTTTGTAATAAAATACAGAAAAATCCAATTTCAACGTACTTACCTTCTAACTGATCGTAGTAAGGTCTAGTATTTTAATAAAATACATGCATTCCAGAAAATACCCTTAATCAAAAATTCAACTTTTCAACCCTTTAATTAAATGATTAAAATATTCTAAAAATTCATAAAAACTTGAAATTCATTTTAAAACTCTAGAATTCATTAATTAACTTCTAAAATCAGTAATCAACCAATTTTTGATAAAATTCATTAACTTTCGAATCTTAATCAACTTAAGCTACTTAATTCTACCGGGTACCACTGGGTAACCCAGGCCTACGAGGCTGTTTACTCAGCCCCAAGGAAGGTGAAATAAACTTCACGGCCTCGGTGTGAAATAAAGGTGGTTTCCAACAAATAATTAAATAATTGATTTTAAAGGATTTAAAATATTAATATTTAAATTCTAATTAAAAATCCCTTAAGTCTTTCAACCAATCGAACTTAAAACAACTTTAATTAATAATCCTATTTAAGACATATCAAAACCACACGACCTACCTCACACACTTTAGATGTTGTGCTAGGATCACCGACTCTAGTTTTAGGATAGGCCGGTGTTTTACTTTTCCTGCTGTGTGCCGGATTTTCGTAGCTTTCACTGCATGTTGTTTGCTAGTGTAGAATTGTTATGTTTATTTACTTGCTTTCTGCACTCTGTGTTTGATTGTGCGTTAGACCTACCCATAGGCTAGGAACGAAATATATATATTTGTGCAATCTTATGCAGGTGGCCATGCTCATATAAGGAGCTGAAAACTAAAGGGGGCAGTTAATAAAAAAAATATAACTCTTTGCACAGGTACCTGCCGCGCTTAAGACCCCCTTTAAATAAAAAGAGCATGGCCAAGTGTGGCTGAAGAAATGTATTCCAAATTTTTATATTATAACTGCTTGGGAATGAACATACAACTGTTGATTATTAGGATAACCTTGCAGGATCGAGTCTAGATTTTCTTATTTCTCTCAATGTAAATTTAATTCAGTCAAGGTTGTATTTATTTAAAATGATTTGAGATTGGGATATAAATATCCAATTTGAATTCCAAAGAGGTGAAGACATCCCTAAAGGGGAGAGTCTTCTTCCATTTGGAATTCAAATTAGGATACTTTGCAAATATCCAAAGAGGAAAGATAACACCCCGATCAAGGGGGAGTTTCTTTCCATTTGGATATCCTGAACCGACGAATCGAGATATTCGTGAGAAGACGAAGAAATGGACAACGAGAAGAATCCCAAATTTCAAATTCATTTAATTTAGGATTAGAAATCCGGGTTGTAGTCAGTGGTGCCCGGCCACTTTACTTTCTTGCAATTCTGTGATGTAATAATAAGGGCACTTGCCTATGGACATTCAATTTGATAAATTTAATTTGATTGATTTGTTTAATTTGATTGCGCATTAGAACTCCTGCTTTTATAGTCTTTTTATTTGCATGCCGCATTTGATTTAGTCTGGAATACGAATTTAGGCTCTTAGGGGTCTGTCAAAAAATTCTTCTATTTTAATTAAATAAAAATTTTAGGCTAAGATAGTAACTCTAAACGGTCCTAAGAAGTAAGCTCGGACTCGCCGAGGGTTTTTCATGCATTCATATTATACTTTCTCAACCTTGTTAGGCATCTCCCCGCCTGCGGGTTCTGGCAGACCACCTGGCCTATGAGGGTGCCGATCTGTCAAGGGGATGTTATGCAATCTCTAGGATAAAACCTATTTTCTAAGCCAAGATTTTTTAAACTGCTACATACTAATTCTGCATTCAATCAAGTCAATTAGCATGCATCACATTAGTAACACATTAAAAATCGAGTCTAATATTTAATTGCATTATTTAGACATAAAGCCCGACATGAGTCTAAGGGGTCAATTAAGGATCTGCTCTAGATGTCGACCCCATTCCTCTAAAATTTTCTAATTAACGTCCCTACCACTCAACATTAAAAGACTTGACTCATATTTTAAAAATCGTTTAGGTGGTTTAGCTGGCTCCCCAATCCAGGCCGGGGTAAGACCAGATCAGCATTGCACTAGCTAAGTTCGGGGCACTAACTTTTAGTGCCCAATTTAGACTTAGGTTCTGAGGCTGGCTCGGGCCATAAGACCTCAACTTTCGGGAATTGAATCTCAAAATTCTAATAAAATTGATCACTCAAACTAAAAATTTTTCTTTCAATCAAATACAAGCCTAACACTTAGGATAGATTGAGGTGTTTCTGAAGTAATTCAGAATCTCAAAACACCTCCTACTTTTCTTCCTTTGACTCTGAAAATAAGTCTTCAATTTTGATCCAATCCCATTTGAAATTCCTACCATTTTCGACCTTTGATATCAAACTTTAAAAATCTTAAAAATAAAATTTACACCGCTATTTTAATCGAGAGTTTTCGTAGAAAATTCTGATTTTCTACGATGTAATTAACTACGAGGGCTTGCGCTCGTAGGAGATTTAGAAACCCAGAAATTATTTTCAAAACCAATAATTTTTCAAAATCTCTAATTAACTTTCTTTGGGAAAATCAAACCCGACGATCATTATTGTCATTTTCGAACGATCCATAATAATTGATATCTTCTTTCTTCGGAGAGATATATCAATTATTATCGTGGCTTCGATTATGAAATTAATGATCATTTATTCGAATTAGAATAATCAAACAATTGGTTAAAGTCCATTTTGATCTTCTGAGGTCGAATGTAATTCTCCCTTTGAGTTTGATTACGATAATTCAGATACGATTATAATTTTGAAATTCGAACCCATTAGGGAACGGTATGTTCGTCTTTCGAGGTGATATATTGTTCATAATGACGCGTTCAATTTTAAAATTCAAAATTAAATATTTCCCAAAGAAAATTAATTCTTTTTCAAAACTATATATACATAAATATATTTTTTTTTTCAATCAAAACAAAAAAAATGGCACATTGATGGTAAGTACGTTAGAAGGTAAGTCAACAAATTGGTCAAACCGTAGTTAAAATCTAGTTCAAAACTTCAAACCTTTGTAATAAAATACAGAAAAATCCAATTTCAACGTACTTACCTTCTAACTGATCGTAGTAAGGTCTAGTATTTTAATAAAATACAAGCATTCCAGAAAATACCCTTAATCAAAAATTCAACTTTTCAACCCTTTAATTAAATGATTAAAATATTCTAAAAATTCATAAAAACTTGAAATTCATTTTAAAACTCTAGAATTCATTAATTAACTTCTAAAATCAGTAATCAACCAATTTTTGATAAAATTCATTAACTTTCGAATCTTAATCAACTTAAGCTACTTAATTCTACCGGGTACCACTGGGTAACCCAGGCCTACGAGGCTGTTTACTCAGCCCCAAGGAAGGTGAAATAAACTTCACGGCCTCGGTGTGAAACAAAGGTGGTTTCCAACAAATAATTAAATAATTGATTTTAAAGGATTTAAAATATTAATATTTAAATTCTAATTAAAAATCCCTTAAGTCTTTCAACCAATCGAACTTAAAACAACTTTAATTAATAATCCTATTTAAGACATATCAAAACCACACGACCTACCTCACACACTTTAGATGTTGTGCTAGGATCACCGACTCTAGTTTTAGGATAGGCCGGTGTTTTACTTTTCCTGCTGTGTGCCGGATTTTCGTAGCTTTCACTGCATGTTGTTTGCTAGTGTAGAATTGTTATGTTTATTTACTTGCTTTCTGCACTCTGTGTTTGATTGTGCGTTAGACCTACCCATAGGCTAGGAACGAAATATATATATTTGTGCAATCTTATGCAGGTGGCCATGCTCATATAAGGAGCTGAAAACTAAAGGGGGCAGTTAATAAAAAAAATATAACTCTTTGCACAGGTACCTGCCGCGCTTAAAACCCCCTTTAAATAAAAAGAGCATGGCCAAGTGTGGCTGAAGAAATGTATTCCAAATTTTTATATTATAACTGCTTGGGAATGAACATACAACTGTTGATTATTAGGATAACCTTGCAGGATCGAGTCTAGATTTTCTTATTTCTCTCAATGTAAATTTAATTCAGTCAAGGTTGTATTTATTTAAAATGATTTGAGATTGGGATATAAATATCCAATTTGAATTCCAAAGAGGTGAAGACATCCCTAAAGGGGAGAGTCTTCTTCCATTTGGAATTCAAATTAGGATACTTTGCAAATATCCAAAGAGGAAAGATAACACCCCGATCAAGGGGGAGTTTCTTTCCATTTGGATATCCTGAACCGACGAATCAAGATATTCGTGAGAAGACGAAGAAATGGACAACGAGAAGAATCCCAAATTTCAAATTCATTTAATTTAGGATTAGAAATCCGGGTTGTAGTCAGTGGTGCCCGGCCACTTTACTTTCTTGCAATTCTGTGATGTAATAATAAGGGCACTTGCCTATGGACATTCAATTTGATAAATTTAATTTGATTGATTTGTTTAATTTGATTGCGCATTAGAACTCCTGCTTTTATAGTCTTTTTATTTGCATGCCGCATTTGATTTAGTCTGGAATACGAATTTAGGCTCTTAGGGGTCTGTCAAAAAATTCTTCTATTTTAATTAAATAAAAATTTTAGGCTAAGATAGTAACTCTAAACGGTCCTAAGAAGTAAGCTCGGACTCGCCGAGGGTTTTTCATGCATTCATATTATACTTTCTCAACCTTGTTAGGCATCTCCCCGCCTGCGGGTTCTGGCAGACCACCTGGCCTATGAGGGTGCCGATCTGTCAAGGGGATGTTATGCAATCTCTAGGATAAAACCTATTTTCTAAGCCAAGATTTTTTAAACTGCTACATACTAATTCTGCATTCAATCGAGTCAATTAGCATGCATCACATTAGTAACACATTAAAAATCGAGTCCAATATTTAATTGCATTATTTAGACATAAAGCCCGACATGAGTCTAAGGGGTCAATTAAGGATCTGCTCTAGATGTCGACCCCATTCCTCTAAAATTTTCTAATTAACGTCCCTACCACTCAACATTAAAAGACTTGACTCATATTTTAAAAATCGTTTAGGTGGTTTAGTTGGCTCCCCAATCCAGGCCGGGGTAAGACCAGATCCGCATTGCACTAGCTAAGTTCGGGGCACTAACTTTTAGTGCCCAATTTAGACTTAGGTTCTGAGGCTGGCTCGGGCCATAAGACCTCAACTTTCGGGAATTGAATCTCAAAATTCTAATAAAATTGATCACTCAAACTAAAAATTTTTCTTTCAATCAAATACAAGCCTAACACTTAGGATAGATTGAGGTGTTTCTGAAGTAATTCAGAATCTCAAAACACCTCATACTTTTCTTCCTTTGACTCTGAAAATAAGTCTTCAATTTTGATCCAATCCCATTTGAAATTCCTACCATTTTCGACCTTTGATATCAAACTTTAAAAATCTTAAAAATAAAATTTACACCGCTATTTTAATCGAGAGTTTTCGTAGAAAATTCTGATTTTCTACGATGTAATTAACTACGAGGGCTTGCGCTCGTAGGAGATTTAGAAACCCAGAAATTATTTTCAAAACCAATAATTTTTCAAAATCTCTAATTAACTTTCTTTGGGAAAATCAAACCCGATGATCATTATTGTCATTTTCGAACGATCCATAATAATTGATATCTTCTTTCTTCGGAGAGATATATAAATTATTATCGTGGCTTCGATTATGAAATTAATGATCATTTATTCGAATTAGAATAATCAAACAATTGGTTAAAGTCCATTTTGATCTTCTGAGGTCGAATGTAATTCTCCATTTGAGTTTGATTACGATAATTCAGATACGATTATAATTTTGAAATTCGAACCCATTAGGGAACGGTATGTTCGTCTTTTGAGGTGATATATTGTTCATAATGACGCGTTCAATTTTAAAATTCAAAATTAAATATTTCCCAAAGAAAATTAATTCTTTTTCAAAACTATATATACATAAATATATTTTTTTCAATCAAAACAAAAATGGCGTGAGCTCACGACCCACATTCGACCTCAATATACCAACATTTACATCAAACTCACCTTCGATAGTGCATAATATAGGGGAGTGCATTGCAGCAGCTGAAGGACATTCAATACATCCTATCAGCGAACCAATACTACATGATTATGAGACGATGTATAACAGTTTAAGAAAAAACTCGAACGGGGAGGCAGAAGCACCGCCCATGGAGGATGTGGAAGTAACAATGCTTGCGGATCAGATAATTCAACATCATACTGCTCGAAATGTACAAAATCTCAATGATATGATTATGAATATTGAGTTCAAAGATAAATTACATACTGCACAGGCGTGGGATGCATATGATGGTGATGATGCTCCAATAAATATTTATCAAGAATACTTCATTGCCGTCATTCGATATTAATTGTATGAGGGTATGAAATTATGTAGCAAGGAAACACTTCAATGTGCTCTATTTGGGTGGTCAATAATTAAAAATGTAGAGTTCAATAAATCATCCTCCAATAAGACATGCCTAACAATAGTATGTGTCAAACACGATAACCAAACTCGTCCTTATCTTTGGTGTCTTCATGCGGCAAAGAGTAAACATCTTAGAGGGGCATGACAGATTTTAACTATAATCGGGCGACATACATGCACCAATCCGATAATTTCTGCAAGTCACCAAAATTGTACTTCAAAGTTCATCTGCTAATTTATAACAAGAACCTTAAGACAACAGCTAGATTTAAAACCAAAAGAAATCATTACCCGAATCAACTCAAAATTTGATGTTCAAGTATTATATATGAAAGCTTTTGATGCATGAAGAAAAGCAATAAGATTAGTATTTGGTAGTTACGAAGAATCATACACTTTGTTATACCGGATGATGGAAGCAATATGTTTAGTAGTCCCTGGTTATATTTACAATATTCAAGTAACACATGGAATGCGATTCAAGAGCATTTTATGGTCTTTTGGACCTAGTATAGTGGGTTGGTAATATTGTCGACCAATTCTTTGTCTTGATGGTACTTTCCTATTAGGAAAATATAGAGGAACATTGCTTGCTGCTGTAGGTGTGGATGAAAATGGTGGTTTGTATCCACTCACCTTTGTAGTGGTTGAATCAGAATCAATAGAATCATAGACATGGTTCTTGCAGATGTTGCATGATCTAATTGTAAGTACAAAATCCCGTCCTGATTTATGCATTATATCCGACAAACATGCCAGTTTGATACGTGATTATAGTGAGATTTTTCCCTGGGCCGCACATCACCATTATCTGCGTCATCTATGAGAAAATTTTAAGAAAGCTCTGCAATGACTTGCCGTCCCTAACTGCAATGCTGTTTGTGATAAAATGTATTAGATAGGGAATACATATGATATTAAAATCCACGAGAGGTACATGAAAGACATTCAAAATATAAAGAAAGAGGCTTATGATTGGTTGATGGAGAGGGATCATACAAAGTTGGCGTTAACTTATGATGGTGGATTTCTGTATGGAGTAATGATAACAAATGCCTCTGAATGCTTTAACAACATCCTATGAAGAGCCCGTGGATTACCTATATAAGGCCTAATCATGAGTATATATTACAATCTTGTCTCATTATTCCTAAAACGAACAGCTAAGATTAAACATTAGACTGCTCCAAATAGTTCAACATTTGTTCCACGCACAAAGGAAGTCTTGGAATTGGCCGAACGACAAGCACGCAGAAGTCCACAACCAACCCAAATTAATAACCATAAGTTTGAGGTTTTTGACATGTCATGTAGGTCATACTGCTTTGTTATTATATCTCCACAAACATGCACTTGTTCATGTGGTCACCCACATATTTATCACACTCCATGCAAATATGCAATCATTGCCTTGGGTTCATGATGTTGGGATTAAAATGCTTTTGTATTGACCTACTACACCTTAGCATGCTACAAAGAAAGTTATTCACAAAATTTTCATGTCATCCCGGAGAGGACACTATGGCCAACATATAACGAAGTTCATGGGATAATACCATTGTTGCCACCAGTAATCCGACGTCGTTCAAGTAGACCCAGAACTAACCGGTATCGTAACGGTATGGACTAAACCGGTGGATCCTTAAGTAGAACATGCTCCTTCTGTCATAGCATGGGTCATAAGATTGCTACATGCCCTACTAATCCAAGGATAACTAGGAGGAGAGATTAGGGTTGTTTAAACGGGTTGTGGACTTAAGGAAAAAGTTTAATAGATATGTTATTTCAAATGTCATATCGCTTGTACTTCAATCATTAATTAATGTAATGACGTTAAATGTGCTTTAAAATTAATTTTCTTTACATGCATCATAAATATTCTTTACATACGTTAAATGTGACTTTTACTCCTTATTAATTTTCTTTACATTTCCTATTAGAGGGTATGGAAGGTAGAGGGAAAAGAGGTCGGCCATGATGGTCTAGAAGAGGAAGTCGTGCACAAGTCGATGTGGCAGAGGTAGATGAGCAGCCAAGCATAACTTTATTAGGGGATGCTCATAGAGCTTCATGCATTAATGAGGTATATTTTACCTAACATTAACAATTATAATGAACACAAATTTTTAACTTATAATTTAACAGGCTATGCACCTTGTGGTTTTAAACTGACCACTTATATATAGCACATGAGTGGCCAGTCGTTGCTGAAGAAAGCTCCATGCACGATAGATTATGGGATTGGATATATTCAATTCAGCACCAATAATTCATATAATTGGACCACTCTTTGATTGTTGTATTGGTTGAAAGGTGGTGTCCAATAACGAACACCTTCCACTTATCGGTAGGGGAGATGACGATTACATTACTGGATGTTCAGTTGATCTTGGGCATTGGGCATCAGGATTGATGGTGCTCCAATTATTGGTCGTACAATGGTCGGAGAAGGGCTACGTTGGGACACATGGATTGATTGCTGCAATGAGCTTTGGGTTCCCACGCATACCTAAATGTTACATTCCATGATCCTGACGACCATAATGTAGAGGTTAATTATCTTCAGAATGGGGCATTCACAATCTTACTCAATTTTATCGCTTCAATGGCTTAGATGGACCTTCTACCAGGAATCATATAATGATTTACCCCGACATGTATTCATTCGACATGTTAGGGCATACATTATGTATATGCTTGGCTGTTACTTATTGCTTGATACCTCAGGGTACATCCATATGCAGTATCTACCATTACTTGAGCACATAGAGAATTTTGCCCTCTTGGTTCGGCTGTATTGGCACATCTATATAGAGAGTTGAACTTAACAACACGACCTTCCTAAATGTATATAGCTGGATGCCTTCCCCTAATGCAGGTATGGCTTGGGAGAGGATACATATTGGCAGTCAGACACTTCGAGTTCCATACCTGTGGGATATCATTGGAAAGCCCCTATCTTTAAGGTAATTTTTCATTCACTTAACATTTTATGATGTGTTAAACTTCATGAATAATTTGACAAAAATAAAAACATTAAAGGTGGGCTGAGGAAAGAGTGCGAGAAGTTCCAATTGGAAATATAATGACCTACAAAGATGAGTTGGATGGACTTCAGCTAAGCTAGATATCTATAATTTAAATTAAGTATATTATAATAGTAAATAATAATTTGGAACTTCTTCACTCAATCCAGGCCATATTTTTGCCTTACTTGGAATCTATAATAGGCATGATGCCTCCAATATGCCATGAAGCCAATGATCTATGGACGGCTCGTGTCCCATTGATTAGCTGGAAACGTGTCGAATAACATTTGCCTGATAGGGTGATGCGACAATTTGGAGGCATACAATCTCGCACAATGGAGCCTATGGAGAGAGAATTTTATCGGGTTGATGGTAGAGGTCGAGCTGAGATAGATTAGTTTCATTAACATAGAGGATATATTGAGTTGTGGAATAATAGACGAGCGCTTATTACAACCATCAAGCAACCATTGGGAGATAGTAGGGAGTAGTTAGCAGATTATTTACAATGTTACAAATCATGGGCCTTTCTCTACTTACTGAAAGCACCAATAACTCCACTAGAAACAATTTACCCATGATCATCGGGGGAGAGGATAGTGGTACGTGATATGGGCATATTTAAATGTGATTTAATATACAAATATAGTATATTATACTTAATATTGAATTTGTATTTATAGGTCGATTACTTCTTGCGTAGCAAAGACATTGCTGAGTCATATGCTATGGGCCTGTGGTGCCTATATATACAGATTGTTCCCCCAACTATGCAAAACACATCTATATACATAGATTGTTCCACTTGCCTTGCAAGTTCTAGAATGTCTGCATATCATTGATAGATTGAGCCTCGATTCTCCATCTGGCCCATAGCATATGACTCAACAATGTCTTTGCTATGTAAAAAGTAACCGATCTATAAATGCATATTCAATATTAAGTATAATATACTATAATTATATATTAAGTCACATTTAAATATGCCCATAATGACGTACCACTATCCTCTCCCCCAGTGACCGTGGGTAAATTATTTCTAGTGGAGTTATTGGTGCTTTCAGTAAGTAGAGGGAGGCCCATAATTTGTACTATTGTAAATAATCTGCTAACTCCTCCATACCATCTCTCAATGGCTGCCTGATGGTTATAATAAGTGCTCGTCTATTATTCCACAACTCAATATATCCTTTGTAGTAATGAATCCAATCTACCTCAGTTTGACCTATACCATAAACCTGACAAAATTCTCTCTCCATAGGCTCCATCGTGCGAGATTGTATGCCTTCAAATTGTCACATCATCCTGTAAGGCAAATGCCACTCGACACATTTCCAACTAATCAATGGGACACGAGCCATCCATAGATCGTTGGCTTCATGGCATATTTGAGGCATCATGCCTATTATAAATTCCGAGTAAGGTATAAATATGGCCTGTATTGAGCGAAGAAGTTCCAAATTATTATTAACTATTATAATATACTTAATTTAAAATATAAATACATGACTTAGCTAAAGTCTATCCAACTCATCTCTGTAGGTCATTATATTTCCAATTGGAACTTCTCGCACTCTTTCCTCAACCCACCTTTAATATTTTTGTGTTAGTCAAATTATTCATGAAGTTTAACACATCATAAGATGCTAAGTTAATGAAAAATTACCTTAAAGCTAGGGGCTTCCCGATAATATCCTGCGGGTATGGAACTCGAAGTGTCAGCATGCTAACATGTATCCTCTCCCAAGCCCATACCTGCAATAGGGGAAGGCATCCAGCTATGTACATTCGGGAAGGTTATGTCACTAAGTTCAACTCTCTATACAGATGTGCCAATACAACCGAATAATGAGAGTATTGGGCAAAATTCTCTATGCTCAAGTAATGGTAGGTACTGCATATGGATGTGGGACCCTGAGGTATCAGACAATAAGTAACAGCCAAGCATATATATAATGTATGCACTGACATGTCGAAGGAATACATGTCGGTGAAAATCTTCATATGATTACCGATAGAAGGTCTATCTAAGCCATCGAAGCGGTAAAATTGAGTAAGCTTGTGAATGCCCTATTCTGAAGATAACCTTTATATTATGGTCATCAGGATCATAATATGTAACATTTGGGTCTGTGTGGGAACCCAAAAGCTCATTGCAGCAATCAATTCATGTGTCCCAATGTAACACTTCTTTGACCATTGTACGATTAATAATTGGAGCACTATCAATCCTGATGCCCAAGATCAACTGAACATCCTGTAATATAATCGTCATCTCCCCTACCAATAAGTGGAAGGTATTCGTTATTGGACACCACCTTTCAAACAATACAACAATCAAAGAGTGGTCCAATTGTATGAATTGCTGGTGCCGAATTGAATCCAACCCTATAATATGTAGTGCATGGAGCATTCTTCGGCAACGAACTGGCCACTCACGTACCATATGTAGGTGGGTTGAACCCACAAGATGAACAACCTGTTAAATTATAAGTTACAAATTGGTGTTCATTATAATTATTGATGTTAGGTAAAACATATCTCATTAATACATGAAGCTCTATGAGCATCTCCCAATAAAGCTATGCTTGGCTGCTCATCTACCTCTGCCACTTCTACTTGTGTATGACTACCTCGTCTAGACCGTCGTGGCCAACCTCTTTCCCCTCTACCTTCTATACCCTCTAATAGGAAATATAAAGAAAATTATTGAGGAGTAAAAGCCACATTTAACGTATGTAAATAATATTTATGGCGTATGTAAAAAATATTAATTTTAAAGCACATTTAATGTCATTATATTAATTAATAATTGAAGTACAAGCAATATGACATTTGAAATAACATATCCATTAAACTTTTTCCCTAAGTCCACAACCCGTTAAACAACCCTAATCTCTCCTCTTAGTTATCCTTGGATTAGTAGGGCTTGTAGCAATATTGTGACCCCTATTATGATAGAAGGAGCATGTTCTACTTGAGGATCCACGGGTTTCATCCATACTATTATGATGCCGGTTAGTTCTGGGTCTACATGAATGACATCACATTACTGGTGCCAATAATGGTATTATCCCATAAACTTTGTTTAATGGCGGCCATAGTGTCCTCTCCGGGATGACATGAAAATTTTTTAAATAACTTTCTTTATAGTATGCTAAGGTGTATTAGGTCGATAAAAAAGCATTGCAATCCCAACATCATAAACCTAAGGCAATAACTACATGTTTGCATGGAGTGTAATAAATTTGTGGGTGACCACACGAACAAGTGCATGTTTGTGGAGATGTAATAAAAAAGCAGTATGACCTACATGACATGTCAAAAACCTCAAACTCATGGTTATTAATTAGGGTTGGTTGTGAACTTCTGCGTGCCTATCGTTCGGCCAATTCCAATACAGTCTTTGTGCGTGGGATAAATGTTAAACTATCTGAAGCAGTCCAATGTTCAACCTTGGCTGTTCGCTTTAGGAATAATGAGACAAGATTGTAATATATACTCATGATTAGGCCTTGTATATGTAATCTACGGGCTTTTCGTAGGATGCCGTTAAAGCATTCAGAGGCATTTGTTGTCATTACTGTATACTGAAATCCACCATCATAAGTTAACGCCTACTTTGTACGATCCCTCTCCATCAACCAATCATAAGCCTCTTTTTTTATATTTTAAATGTCTTTCATGTAATTATCATGGATTTTAATATCATATGCATTCCCTGCCAAATACATTTTATCACAAGTAGCATCACAGTTAGGGACAGAAAGTCGTCACAGAGCTTTCTTAAAATTTTCTCGTAGATGACACAGATAATAGTGATGTGCGGCCAAGGGAAAAATCTCACTACAACCATGTATCAAACCAGCATGTTTGTCAGATATAATGCATAAATCAGGACAGGATTGTGTACTTACAATTAAATCATGCAACATCTGTAAGAACCAGGTCCATGATTCTATTTATTCTAATTCAACCATTGCAAAGACGAGTGGGTACAAACCACCTTTTCCATCCACACCTACAGTAGCAAGTAATGTTCCATTATATTTTTATAATAGGAAAGTACCATCAAGACAAAGAATTGGTCGACAGTATTACCAACCCACTATGCTAGGTCCAAAAGATCAGAAAATGCTCTTGAATCACATTCCATGTGTTACTTGAATATTGTAAACAAAACTAGGGACTGCTAAACATATTGCTTCCATCATCCAGTATAACAAAGTGTATGATTCGTACTGATCTTTTGCTTTTCTTCGTGCATCCCAAGCTTTCATATACGATACTTGTACATCAAATTTTAAGCTGATTCGGGTAATGATTTCTTTTGGTTTTAAATCTAGCTGCTGTCTTAAGGTTCTTATTATAAATTGGCAGATTAACTTTGAAGTACAATTTCAGTGATTTGTAGACATTGTCGGATTGGTGCATGTATGTCGCCCAATTATGGTTGAAATCTTCCATGCCCCTCTGAGACATTTAATCTTTATCGCATGAAGATGATAAAGACAAGGACGAGTTTGATTATCGTGTTGGACACATACTACTGTTAGGCGTGTCTTATTGGAGGATGATTTCTTGAACTATACATTTTTAATTATTAACCACCTAGATAGAGAACATTGAAGTGTTTCCTTGCTACCAAATGTCATACCCCTCATACAATTGATCTGGAATGACGACATCAAAGTATTCTTGATGATTATTGATTGGAGCTTCATCACCATCACATGTGTCCCACGCTTGTGCAGTATGTAATTTTTATTTGAACTCATTATTCACAATCATGTCATTGAGATTTTGTACATTAAGAGTAGTATGATGTTTAATTATCTTATCCGCAAGCATTGTTACCTAGTCCACATCCTCCATGGGCGGTGCTTTTGCCTCCCCGCTTGAGTTTTCGCTTGAACTGCTATACATCATCTCATAATCGGGTAGTACTAGTTCGCTGATAGGATGTGTTGAATATCCATCAGCTGGTGCACTACACTCCCCTATGTTATGCACTATCGAAGGTGAGTCTGATGTAAATGTTGGTATATTGAGGTCGAATGTGGGTCGTGAGCTCATGCTCAACCGACATGAAGATGGAGGCTCAGTATATATGGGTGTGGGCCTTCAAGCAAATTTTGAACATGGATTTATAATTAGATTATAAATATGTGAGTTAGTGTTACATCACTAAAGTATCAACTTCGAATTTAACCTGAAAATGTAGGTGGAGTGGCGAGGGTTATCGAACATTATGTTTGGTGGTGACTCATGTCGGACCACTAGCGCGGGTAATTCTTCAAAACTCAACGTACACGATCATGGTCCTCCGTTGTCTTTCCGTCAGTACAAAAGTACATACCTCATCATCTGTAATACGAAAAGCAGTGTGACCGCCATTATTCCGTAACCGACATACGAGATTCACCGTGTGCGTGGTGTAATCGCGATGTAATGCTCTAAGGATCCTAACTTTAAGTTCTTCCAGGGTTATCATGTCGTTAATCTACAGAGGTCTATTTCTTCCACCAATATATGTTGGTGTGAAATCTTTGGCGAGTTGTAGGTCTCCGTCAAAGAATAGTATGAGTCGTGACATAGTTTTTGATGATCAATGAAAAAATAAGTCATATAGAAAATGCTAGAAATTTAATAATTCTTATTTCAAAATCGATTATCATATATTTATTCTCTCTATTTTATTATTCTCAACAAATTTTGTTATATTTGATTTTTAAGTTCAAATATTTACTCTATTTATTTTAAAGTATTATTCAGCCCCCTCATCAAAATTAATATTCGAGCTTGACTTTTAATCAGGCTAGATGTTCAATCTTCCATTGAGCCAAGTATAACTTGGCAGGTTCTTTATGGTCCAAGAAGAGAAGGGAGTTAATAAGTAAATAACATTTTGAAATTTGGTGAGTTATGGTGAATTGATGGGTTAGTGATCTATGATGACTTAATGAGTTTGCCCACTCATAATTATAATTATCTTGTTTAAATCAAGCCTAATGTGTTTATATGGGTGCACATTTAATACTTTTATTCTTTTGCATTGTTGGAAGCCAAATATAAAAATAGCAAGAAAATTAACAAATATATGTCTTAGTTAGATCAACTATATAACATGAGTTTTGTGAGGTTGATAGAATGAGAGCAAAATCACAAAGTAAATTCAAAGGGAAGGATAGCCTATAAGCTATTTGTAAAGAACATCTTGGTACTATCTTTCCTTAAATTTGCTTTTATAATATTATTTTGTTTGAAATGAAAGGTGATTTGTTTATTATAATTTCTATGGCTAACTAAATTCACTGTTGTTTTTTCTACCTAAATATTTTTTTTCTTTCACCCTTTTTCCCTCTTTATATTTTAATTGATATAAATTTAATATATAATTTTTAATTGTATTTAAAATAATATTAAAGTAAGTTACTAAATTATTAAATATTATATGAACTATTAAATATTATATGAACTATTAAAGTTCTGTATTTAATGAAATTATTAAATTGGATTATTAGAGGGTTTTTCTTATTTTTGTAAATGAGAAAATCTTAAATCCATAAATATGCTTCATTTACTAATATGGTTTTCATTATTACCATATTTTTTTAAAAAATAATTTAATATGAATTCTTTGGATTTTAATATAATAATTTCAAAATCCTTTCTCAAATATTTAATATCTCCATATCTTAATATAAATTTAAGTTAAATATGATTTGTAACTTCTAATAATTTCTTTTTCCTGTAAATATAACTTATATCTAAGAAATATAACTTATATTCTATATAAATTACAAATTTTTTGGTAATATCTAGTTATTTCTCAAAATAACTTATTTACTTAATTTTCAATAAAACTTATATAAAACATAACTTATATTCTAAATTTTCTTATATTTCTAAATTGTTACAAATATAACTTATATTAGCCAAAGAATTAAAGTCATTGGGACCTATGAATAGTGAGAAGAAGAAGAGGAATGGAAGGTTGAACCCCAATAGTGGGGGAAGATCTTCTATACCTTGTTAATTATGTCTACAATTCTATTCTGGAATTGTAGGGGAGCAAGTAAGAAAGAGGCTTCCCTATATCTTAAGGAGATGGTTAGAGATGAGAATGTTTTCTTTATTGGGCTTATGGAGACGAAGATGTCTAATATTGGTAGAATGGAAGTGGATTGCCTTTTGGGCAATGAGTGGGATTACTTTCACCAACCCGCTGTTGGGACTTCTGGTGGTATTTTGGTTTTGTGGAACATTAAGTTGGTGTCTTTTGAGGTGTGTGAAGCTTCCTCCCAACTGATTATTGGTAATCTTTTGATTCCCTGCTTAGGAATGTGGAAGATTGCTACGGTTTATGGAAGCCGCTGCAACAAGGAGAGAGGTGATCTTTGGAGTCAATTGGAGAGGAGCATGGAGAATTCTAGTCCTTCCATTATTGGGGGTGACTTTAATTGTATTCTAAATAACGAAGAAAAGAGAGGTGGTAAGAGGTTCATGTTTTCTAAGGGACCGAGAGATATGCAGAGCTTCATGGTTAATTCAGACTTCCATGACATTGGCATTGTTGGACCAAGATACACATGGTGTAACAACAAAGAAGGTAACTCTCGGATATGGGAGAGGTTAGACAGATGTATTTTGAACTCCTTGGCTATGCAGAAACTTCCTTTGGCAGTAAACAGACATTTGGCGAGGATGGCGTCTGATCACTGCCCAATTGTGCTCAAGATGGATGATAGAATTCGGTTTAAGTCGAGAACAATCAAGTTTGAAGACACCTGGAGATCCTATCCGGCGGCTAAAAACATAGTTTTTCATTCCTGGAAGAAGCAAGATGAAGGTAATGAGTATGAAGTTTTAAGGAAAAAACTTAATCGTACTTTAAAATCCTTGTTTTTCTGGAGTAGAAATAAGTGCAAGGATTTGAATACTTTAAAGGATAATTTGAAGAAAGAGATCCTTGACTTGCAAAACAAAGAAGCTTTGAATAACAATTGGTCTGCTGAGGACTTGTTTTTACTTAGAAACAAGGTTCATCAACTCAATATCACTATGAAGAGACTTTCTACATGGTGGAATCAAAGGGCCAAGGCTAGGTGGCATGAGGAAGGCAACACAAATTCTAAGTTTTTTCATAACTTTGCAACTGCCAGAAGAAATGGGAACCGTATCTTCCAAGTCAAAGATGAAGCTAATAAGGTGCATATGGATGAGGATCAAATTGAGAAAGTTTTCACCAAATTCTTTGAGAAAAAATGGGAGTATAGGGAATGTGAAGTCACGGGTTGGCCTCAGATTATGGAAAATCAGAAGTTGAATGCTGAAGACATGGACTTACTTAATGCTGAATTTACTGAAAATGAGATGCAAACTGCGGTATTTCAGCAAGGGAACAACAAATCGCCTGGTGCGGATGGTGTGACTTCCTCATTCTACAAATGCTATTGGAATATCGTATGGGATACTCTTTGGAATGCTGTTAGAAAATTTTTCAGCTCAAGCCATATGAATAAGAATTGGAAGGACACTTTGATTGTCCTAATTCCTAAAATTAGGAACCCGTTGTTTCCCTCCAACTATAGGCCCATTAGCCTTTGTCAAACCAATTATAAAATTGTGGCTACTATGATTGTTAATAGATTGAAAAAGGGAATGGATAGAATGATCTCTGAAGAACAAGTTGCCTTCATTCATGGAAGATCTATTGCTGAACATTGTTTGCTAGCCCAGGAGATTTTTCATAAGTTCAAGATCTCAAAAAATAAGAAAGGGATGATGGCAGTTAAGCTTGATATGGAACAAGCCTACGATAGCATGAAATGGAATACTCTTCGTCATATTTTGAGATGGTATGGGCTTCCTATTGTTTTCTCTAATCTTATCTTGGAATGTGTTGTAGATGTAAGATTCTCCATCATTATTAATGGGAAGAACTCGGATTGGATCAAGGCTCAGAGTGGATTTCGTCAGGGATGTCCACTCTCACCTTATCTGTTCATCATGTGTTTCCAATTGATGACTAATTTGTTGGAGCAAAATGGGAGAAGCCTTGGCATTCAAATTTCAAGCGGTGGGCCAAAGATTTCACATTTATTATATGCAGATGACGCTCTTATCTTTTCTCATGCATCGATTGAGTTGGCTAGGAAAATGAAGACTATTGTGAAGAAGTTTTGTAAGTGGACTGGGCAGAGGATCAATATTGGCAAATCGCAATTGCTGTTTGGGAAGATTGTCAACCATCGGATGAGGAGGAAGATTGGCAGGCTTCTTGGGTTTAAGATTGTAAAGGAAATGAGATACTTAGGAGTTAAAATCTCATTGGAAAGAATGAAGATGGCTGATTATCAAGAAGTTCTGAGCAATGTCATGGAAAGGCTTAATGTCTGGAGTAGGAAATCTTTATCCTTGGGAGGTAAATTGATCCTTATTGAAAGCTCTTTGTTTTCTATGGCAAACTTTCTTATTACTCATTCCTTGGTACCTAAGAAGATTTTATATGATTTGGAGAAGCTTTGTAGAAGCTTTATTTGGAATAATAAAGATGGCACTAGGGGGATGCATTATATTGCTTGGAATGATATTTGCAAGCCTAGTAATATGGGAGGTTTGGGCTTACACTCGCCTTTACAGAGAATTGGATCTTTAAGATCCAAAGTGACTTGGAATTTTATTCAAAAGTCTGGTTCTTTGTTTCACCGTGTCATGGAGAGCAAGTATGGGAATAATGTAATGAATGGAGCTCATAAAAATAATAGCTCTAATGCTTGGAGAATTCTACTGGATGGAGGCAAGAATTTGAAGATGGTTATTCGTTGGAAGGTGGGGAAAGGAGATAAAATTAGCATCTTAAATGATACTTGGGTGCTTGATAGATGCTTAAGTCGTTGGCCTACTTTTGTGGACAGCGATTTTTTGGAAGGAATGAATGTTCAGCAATTGATTCTAGACAATGGCAGGTGGAACTATGATTTGTTACAAAGAGCTTTTCATTCTCATTTAGTCTCTGTTATCATTCAAATTCCTATTGAATACAATGAGGAGGATCGTATGGAGATGCTGAAGTTTGGCTCGGGGAAAACGATTTCTGCTATGGTGTATGAACAAATGTGGCTTAACAGGTGCAATTTGGAGGACGTAGAGTACTTCAGCTGGGTGAAGAAATTGAAGCTAAGTAAGAACATTGAATTGTTTTGGTGGAGACTTGGTAAATCAGCCATACCAACCAATATATTCCTTGTGAATCGTAAAATCGCAGATCATGGCCTTTGTCCTAGAGGCTGTCAAGTTGATGAAACGTATGAGCACATTATGGTGAAATGCAAATATCTGGTTGATATAATTCTGAAGTTGAGGGAATGGGGAATCTCTATTCCTAATTTTCACTCACTGGAATGTTGCTTGGAGAACTTGAGGAAACTGTCTGTTAAGAATCCTGGGATTGTTCGGTTATATTGCTCCGTGGTTTATTACTCTTGGAGAAGTCGTAATGATATTAAACATGGTAAGAATGCTATGCCGTGTTCAGTTATTGCTGCTACTGCATTGTTCTATGCTTTCTCCAAGTCCAGTCCATTTCTTTCTTGCTGGGGTACTAATCTCCCTAGGAAGTCCCAAAGAACTTGGTACCCTCCACCGAAAGAATGGATTAAGGTAAATGTAGATGCATCGTTGACAAGTTCTAATTTGGCTGGAATTGGAGGCATCTTCCGGGACTATAAAGGAAGATTTATTAGTGCTTTTGGAAAAAATGGAGTGCATTGGGATATTGGTCATCTTGAATTACAAGCTGTCCTCACGGTTAGAGAATTTTTGAAGAATTGGATGCTGGAATGTAAAGGGCTCATCATAGAAAGTGATAATGTGAATATCATCAAATTCATTCAGAATTCTTTGAAGAATAATAAGGAGAATGTGGGTAAGTGGCCGCATCAAAATCTTTGCTTTTTACATGATTTTAATAAGGTTGTTTTTCTCCATGCCTCTAGAAATTGTAATAGAGTTGCGAATTGTTGTGCTACTATGGCTTTGGAGAATAGTTTTTTCTTTGATAGCTCTTCTTTTGATCATATTCCTTCCTTGATGCTAGACTTAATTAAGGAAGAGTGTGATCCCCTTATTACTTGTACTTAGCTTCCCTTTTGCTTTTAATGCAATTTTCTGCATTTCTTTCAAAAAAAAAATACAAATATAACTTATATTTTATATAAATTTCTTATACTTAGTGATTCAATATGCTTTTAATTATTACTTAATCTTGTATTATCTACTTATTTAAATAATTTACTTTAAGTAATTACTAATTTAATATATTACTTAATTTATTAATATAAATATTAAATAATAAAATATCTCTTAAATTCTACAAAAATAAATTATATATAAACATATATACATATACATACATATATGAGTTAATTAGCAATTGTGTTACACATACTTAATTAATTAATATTCTTTTAGTTTTTAGCAATTTTGTTATTATCTAATAATTTATTTTAATGAAATTATTAAAGTTTCTTTCAACTGATATCATAAATTATTTAACTTATTATTCTATATAAATTTCATTTACTGATTTATTCTAATTGGTTTTAATTAATAATTAATTAGTTATTATCTAATAAATTTTATGAACAATTATTTATTATCAAATCATTATTTTAATGAACAATTGTTATCTATTAACTCTCTCTCCCTTCCTCTCAAACTCTCAAACTCTCTTATGAACAATTATTTAACCTATTATTTTATATATATACAGACATATATACATGCTTAATTAAGTAATATGTTAGTTCTTACATATGGTGTTAATTTATTTATTTAATAAGAACTCTTACACAACTTAATAAAATATATTTCAAAATCAAATCTCAAATATTTACTATCTTCAAATTTTTTTTCTAAATATTAAGTTATATATGAATCTTTAACTTATAATAATTATAACTTCTATAAATATAACTTATATTAAATTAACTTATAAATATTAAATCCTATGTAATTTAATTTAATTTAAATTTAATTTAAATTATGTAAATTTCCTGAACTTTCACATAAATTAAATATATATATTATATAAATATTTATTATATTTATTTAAACAATATGCTTTCAAATATTACTAATTAATCAAAATGATTTTCATTATTACTTAATTTTTACTTAAATTAAGTTACTTACTAACATTTATTTTTTTTAAATAATTTTTCATTAACTTACTTATACATACCTACATATACAGTTAATTATTTAATGATTTTTACTTATAATTTATATTACTATTCTCTAATATTTATTTTATCAATTAATTACTATAGTTTAGACAAGTATTAAGTTCGGAGAATATTTTTATCAAACTCTCAGTCTCTTTTTTACTCTCTCTCTCTCTCTCTAACTCTCTCTCTATCTAAAATTATATATATATTCAAACATTACATGAAGGGAAAAATTGCAATTATTTGAAATATATGAAAATAACATCAAAATAATCTTAAACGAACACATTGCTATTCTAACAGAAGTATTTCCTTCAACAATTTCGGCAAACATTTTAACGTCATTAATTCAACAATATTTGCTCTCAACATAAGAAATTCAACCATATTTGCAATAATATTTCAGCAATATACACATAATTGCTCGGATTTATATATTCCAAAAAAAAAAAAAAAAAGACTATACTTCAATATTAAAACAACTAAACAAATTCTATTAATACTAACCTTTTTGCTTCGATGGTTGCCTCATCTTCAAACAGCAGAAGTTTATATTTCTTATCTCCTCCTATTTATAGGCAAACAAATGAATTAAATTATATATTTTTTTCTTTTTGGGTTTTGGCTGGGTGCTTCACGGAAAAACACTAGCATGTCACGGGCATGTACACCCGTGACTTTCTTCCTTCTTTTTCATCAAATTCCATTGGCTGGGGGTCCAGTATGAAGAAAACGCAAGGCATTGTCGCATTTTCATAGAAAGTGCTAATCAGCTTTGCGTTTTGCATGTAAAACGCATGCATCCATTGCGTTTATTTTCCTGTTAAAGTTCTTTTTTTTATGCTCCTAATACTAAACTTAAACCAAATCTGCTCCATTCGAAAATTTCGCCAAGTTTGAGCCAGATCCAAATCAAATAGTTAGGCAGTGAGTTGACTCATTTAAAAAAATATTAATATAAAATATATTTAAAATATATTAGGACCATGAATTTTAAATACAAAATTATTAAAAATATTTAAAATTATCTCATTTTCTTATATTAAGTGAATATTTATTTTGTTCTTATAATTTTTCATTCTTTTTTATATTTCATTATAAAAGTTACTTAAATCATAATTATTTTATTTTATTTTTTTCATAATAAACGAGTCGGTTCTTCCATTGATTAGAATTCGTAGAATAAAACTAATGCTCGATCGAGCTCGAACACAATAAATTAATCAAGTTCAAGTTCAAGCCATAAGTGACTCGAACTCGACTCAACTCGTTTATACTAATAGCCGGCTTCATTAGTTTATTAAACTGGATAAAGACAAAATAATTTAGTAAACCGATTGTACCTGTTAAATACTAGTTAGTTCAAATGAAATTATTTGTTTGGTTTCAAACTGAGAAAAAAATTTAGTGTTTATTTCACGTCAGTTTTTTTTATTTTTTAAATAATGGTCATTAAATTATTAAAATAAAATTTTCTTAGCGGTTCCTAAGGTACTGACGCTTAGTCTGATTTTTCTAATCAAAATTTATTTACGGAGATCCTTATAAATTTTTTTAGAAAGAATTTCTCATCACAATTCCTTTTTATATTAAATTTTGGTTACAAAAATCTCTAATATTGAAATATTTATATATTAGGCTTCGTTTGAGATGATTTTCTTACTACTTTTTGAAGCAGCTTTCTAGTAAAAATTCTTTTAGTTTAAAATTTTTTGGTACTAAAAATATAATTTAAAAAGTAGTTAAAAAAACTATATCAAACAAAGCCTTCGTTTCGGACAACTTTTTTATTGCTTCTTAATGCAATTTTATAGTAAAAATTAAAATCTTTGTACTAGAAAGCTGCCCTAAGAAGCAGTAAGAAAACCATCCCAAATGAAGCTTTAGCCTACTCATAGTAGAACTTTTTGTTAGGGGAAAAGAATATTTAGGCCTATTAAAACAAACTCATACACACATCACATATGAAAGACTTGAATCCAAGACATCTTTGTAGGAGCAAAAGCTTCCAACCAAGATACCAAGGTGAGTTGTGTCATAGTAGAACTTTTAAGCTACAGAGATAGATTAATTGTTCAAAAAATGAGACAAAATAGTAATTTTTGTCCCATATTCTCTTAAAATTGTAACTAAAGCAAATATTTTTAGCGATATTAATGGTGATGTGGAGAGTAATCGTTAGGTCGTTGGAAGAAGCGGATGCAAGAAGGATTTCCAAGAAAAAGAGAACAACTCAACCTCAAAGGCTTCAATTCATATAATATTCATCAATATCTCAACTCTTCTTACATCATACTATATATAATAATTAGGTAGAAAACTTGAGAAAACTAGAAAGTTCTAGAATCCTATAACAACTTGTAACGAATTAGATAATATACGTCCAAGAAACGATTTAAGCTAAAATGCTCAGCATCAAATGATCTTAAAGTCACACTTAATGGAAAAAAAAAAAAAGACTACTGCTTCTATTGTTAAAAAAGTGGCTGCAACCTTTTAGGTTGCATAA
Organism: Dendrobium nobile; assembly: GCA_022539455.1. NCBI lineage: Eukaryota > Viridiplantae > Streptophyta > Magnoliopsida > Asparagales > Orchidaceae > Dendrobium > Dendrobium nobile. The sequence continues at coordinate 16,064,736 of CM039735.1, forward strand.
CTAAATGGCCTTTTTTTTAGTCAAACTTGTTAAGAAATCATAAATTATTAGCAAATTGAAAGTTCATATCTTGGAGATGTGAGATATCCCTTATAATATTGGAGCATCACATCTTAGAGAAATTAAAAAAAGGATTTGCTTCTTAGGTAGATTGAAAAAATATATGGGGCTAAACAGAGCATAAGAAGATGTGATGAATTTAAAAGGTAGGTCATTACCAATTCAACATCAAGGATGAGAAGATGGCCACTTTAGAGATACCAAAATTTTACATTTAATACATATTTAATGTTTGATGTATTCATCTTTACTTGTAATGCACATAGGAAGGCGCTCAATGGTGTTAACATATGAAGAAATTATTTTGTGCGGAATCTGAACGTATTCGAAGGTGAATCCAGACATGCCACGTCATCGAGGCCCAATGCATCCGGTGACATAACACATCCGGATTCATCTCCGAATGCATTAGGATTCCGCACACAATAATTTCTCTAACATATGTAGTGTGATTGAACTTTTTTGTTTTTGGAATGGTTAGATTTCAATTTTAAGTTTCATTCAGATAGTTTTCTTATTGTTTTCTAAATTAGCTTCTTGTATAACAATTTTTAGTTTTAAAAAATTTTGTATGAAAAATTGCTTTAGAAAGCAATTAAAAAACTATCCCAAATGAAATGTTAATGGATTAGATGCTTGGTCCTAGAGCCTTAGTGGCCCCATCTTCTAAGCTAACAAATTACACCTTGCCCTAGGTGATTCCTAATCAAGCTTGAAACCTGCATGTTAGGCTGGATCAATATAGGAATGCTAAGCATTTCTAGCAGAAATTTCCATAAAAAATTTATAAAATTCCATTACTAAAGCTATTTTTTTTTTTGGAAGTGAGGTATCTATCCGTTGGCACCCCCTAGAGGAGTAATTATTACATCCGGACAAAAAACCAAAAATCTGGACGTATACCGAGCAATACTGAGTGCTCAACACCGAGTTTCAGGTGACGTAGTGCGCGATTATTGGTCTCTGGACGCGTCAGGTGACCTGACATAATAATTGCTCTTATAGGAGGTGCTTGGCAGAATAATTAATTCCTCGGTGGGCCTAACGACAACCAGCCCCACAGGTGCCAGACACGCACTTATTTTCTCTCAACTTAAGGAGTTGTGCCTCTTGAGAGAGGAATTGAACGTGAGTTGGGGGTTTCCCAACAACGCTCGCCCACCAACCCAGCTAAGCCCAATTAGATACTAAAGCTAATTTCTAATGAAAATATCATTAAAAGCTATAAAGGAAAAAAGTTTTCAATGTATTTATTTCTACCAGAAATAGTTCTAGCGGATTGCTTCCAAAATTACCTGTGGATGAATACCATCGATAATTCTATCTTATTAACATAAATGTTTGACAAAATTACTGACAGAAATATATGTCCGTAAATTTGGCTGATAAATCAGTGGATTTATTCCATCGTTAAATCCATCAAAAATTTTTGATGATTTCTTTCACTAATTATTAGTTAGAATGTCATGGCCGACCACTTATATATTAGAAATTTGTCGAAAACCTATAGGAAACATTAAAAAAAAAATAGTTAAGGAATATTTTACCTATTGAATGAAATTGAGCTTGCTTTTGATTGTGGGCGTAATTGCATCCCCTTTCCCAACATAATTAGGGTTGCCCCAAGTTTTGTACAAATCATCTAGGCCAAATGTTCTCACCTATAAATAAGGTTCACTCGCCTGATTTATGAATATCGATGAGCATATCTCGCTCGCGAGTTGAACTCTGTTTCTCAATTTTTTTATTTTTTATTTTATCATTATATTGAGGGATCCACCTAAAATCTTTTTTTATAGCATCAAAATAAATGATGGTACTAGTAGATTATGATTAACTTAAATCTCAAATTACATAAAGGCACTTCATTACCTTAAATTCATGAAACACATGCTATGGGCTTTACTGATATTTTTTTCCACGAACACACTCTCTCTCTCTACACACACACAGAGAGAGAGAGAGAGAGAGAGAGAGAGAGAGATCATCAATTTGAAGTGTTCATTGAAGCTAATTCATTTTGGTAAAATCTACCTTAATCCATAGTTATGATTTGTGAATTTTCATTTTACAATTACTTATGGTAAGTTTTATTTTAAGCCTTTCATTGAGCATAATCACAATCAATGTTTGTATGTATTGCAATTGAGAGGTTTTGGAATGTGAAAATATTTGGTTCACCTCTAGAGTTTTATGATGTAAAACAATATGTCGTGTTGCACTGACCCGAAATGTGAGTGTGTTAGACTTAGCTTTCTTTTGCCATTAAAATTTGATTTAGTGAGGCAAATTTTGATTAGCAAGAATCCTAGTATAAATGCTTTTTTTTTTATTAAACCCACGGAGGGGCCTACGTGTTAATTTCAAAATCGGTTACAAGATCCTTAAAAGGATCCACCAGCTCTCTACTGCTCCACTGAGCTACAATCAAAAAAGAAAGATAAAATCCTAGAAGTCGGTGGTTCCTTGTTCTATGATTACAAAAATAATAATAAGAAACGTTCGGGCTGAAAGGAATCAACACCCAAAAAAGGAAGATCCACATAGTCACGTTCAGCTCAAACTTCCTGCAAAAAAACAAAAGGAAATCGAAACGGAAATGCAACCAGTAAAGAACAAAAACCTTATCATCCTTCTGATTACTCAACAAAATGAAACTAGATGGCTCCCTCCTCTTGAATCTGGTAATCCTAGTAATTCCCACATCAAAATAGGTAGCAAAATCTGCAAAGAAATCTCCAAGATAAACAATCAGAAACATGAGATAGTTAATAAAACGATCTATCAACTTCGAAATGTTCCTATGCTTCCAGTTACCATAGCCCCTAACCTTCCAACCCGAGAAGAACCAATAAAATAAGATCCAGCATAACCCACACGGCAAACCGTTTAAACACACACAATGCCAGAATAAATAAAAACCTAACAACCTACAGAGGAAAGGCCCACAAATTCTCATCTTGACACACACCTTAAAATGCCAGAATAAAGTAAGAAACCCACCCAGATTAAAACAAAAAGGCTCGTGTAAAGTACTGAGATGATCAAAAACTGTAGACACATTCCAAAAACACATATAACTGGCCCAGCAATCACCCAGAAAATCCCTAGAAATATTATGAATGAAACCAACCAACCGCATCAACCCAGCAAAACAACCAACAGAGATCTTCCAGCACCCGCACACCTGGAGCAGCAAAACCACCCAAATATACTCAAACATGTCTAATATAAGGAAGAGAACATTTATCCAACAATAGCATACCATTGAGAATAGGGTCTAAATGCAGAATATTCAACTCCTCAAAACCCTCCAAAATAGCACCCTTTTTAGCCAGCCAATCCGCACACCCATTCCCTTCTCGAAAGATATGAGAAATTTTATAGTTTAATAAATTCAACATCCCCTTAATTCTTCTAGTAAGATAGAACAGATGGACATTACCAATATTCCCTTTTTCCACAATCTGAACTAAAAAAAGAGAATCAACTTCTATCCAAACATTATTAAACCCCATTTTTAAACACAGCTCAAGACCAAAATACAGAGCCTGAAATTCAGCCAAAATAACATTCCTATTCTGCACCGGAGCAGCAAAAGCTGCTAATAATTCACCATTAAAATCCCTAATCAGCCCCCCTGCTCCAGCCTTCCTACTATCAACAGAGCCATCAGTATTTAGTTTAACAAAATGTGGCTTAGGTTTAATCCAATACACAATATAATCCATGTTATTAACCAAGTTAAGATCCAAAATAATATCAAAATTACCAGCTAAATTCGCATGCTTAGAGAAAGTTTTACTAGAAATAACATTCAAATTAAAGAGCTGATGCACCTTTCTTTTAATATTATTAATAATGTTAATATGGTCCATCTTGATGTTATCATGCTTAGCCTCATTTTGAGCTTTCCAAATATACCATAAGATCAAAATAGGCAACAAATTCAGAATATGACCTTTTATAGGAGACAGCCAACTTTCAAACATAGAAATTAAATTGTCTTGATAATGCCACCCATCTCTACCTATAATATTCTTAAAATAAGACCAAACCTTACTAGCCACCACACCATTAATAAATAAATGATCAATATCTTCAAAATTAGAACAGCACAAACATTTAGAAACCAGAGTAATACCTTTTTTTTGAAGCAAAATATCCATCGGAATGAAACCTTTAATACATCTCCAAGCAAGAATCGAATAAGAAATAGGAAAATTATTATGCCAGATAGCACGGAACAGGTTAGACTTCGGTTTTTTGATCCTAAAGTTCTCCCAAATATTACTCAAATGGAACTTCCCATTAGAGGAAACAGAACATAAAATAGTATCAGTACAGTTAAGTTGTAAAGGAATTTTTAAAATCAGCTCAACCACACAATCCGGCACCACTTCTTTCAAAAAGTTAACATTCCAACAGTTATTGTCCAAAAAGGAGGAAACTTTAATAATCTGCATAGTGTGAGTGTTCAAAAAAGAGTCAATCGAAAAATCCCCTAACCATTTATCTTGCCAAAAATAAACATCGCCCTTTCCCAAACCCCATTGGATAAAGTTTTCCGCGTCCCATTTAATATTGCACAACCGTTTCCAAATAGGAGAGTCGGTATTTTTAACAGAACATAAAATCAGATGCGTATTATGACAATATTTAATGTTTATGTAGCGAGACCATAAACTGTTATTAGATCTAAAAGTAAACCATAATTTATGAGAAAAAGCAATGGCCGAATCAAAGATATTCTTGCACCCCAGCCCCCCTTCCTCTAAATGCCCACAAATTTTAGACCAAGCTGCCCAATGAATAGCATTAGAGTTTAATTTAGAACCCCAAAAAAATCTGTTAATCAGTCTCTCCATTTTAGAATAGATATTAAAAGAAGGCATTAAGGTATGAAAAAGATAAATCGGAATAGAGTTTAACACAGATTTAATAAGCACCAGACGACCTCCAAAAGAAAGAAAATTAGCCGACCAATTAGCCAATTTCTTTTGAATGATCGAAAAAATATCATCAAAAAGAAATTTTTCTTTTTACCTTTAAAAATAGGCGTACCCAAATATTTAATAGGCAAATTTTTAGCTTTAAAACCACTTCCTCTATGGATAGCATTAATCCTATTAGGATTTATAGACTTACCAACAATAAAAGTACTCTTTTCAGAATTAAAAGCCAAGCCACTACAATTTTGAAATTCAGTAAGAAATTTCATAAGAATTTTCACATTTTTAATAGCACCATTAGTAAATAAGATGAAATCATCCGCAAAACTCAAGTGAGTGATATTGAAGCCTCTTTTAGTATAATACCTAAGTTGAACATTTTTAGCAAACAGGTCTTCCAAACCTCTAGATAAATATTTCATAGCAATAATGAAAAGTGCCGGAGATATAGTATCACCTTGACGAAGACCCTTAGCAGATTTAAAAAAAACCATGGTTTCTACCATTGATAATAAGAGAAAAGAAACAATTCTTCACACTATTTTTAATCAACATAATAAAATTATGATTAAAACCAAACAAATCCATCACCTTATACAAAAAACTCCAATCCAGATTGTCATAGGCTTTAGTGATGTCAAGTTTAAAAATAATATTCCCCCCCCCCGTAATTTTATTATTTATCTCATGAACCAATTCTTGAGCCAATAAAACATTGTCACTAATACTCCTACCTTTAACAAAACCCGTTTGATTCAGAGAAATAATTCTAGGAAGCATATTAGCCAATCTATTAGCAATAATTTTAGAATTCAATTTATTAAAAAAAGTGCATAGGCTAATCGGTCTAAATTCTTTCCAAGCATTAGCCCCTTCCTTCTTAGGGATAAGCACAATATTAGCAGAAGAAAAAAACTTGGGGTAAGGATTACCTTCAAAGAAATCTTTAACAGCATTCACCACATCCTCTTTAACAATATCCCAAGTTTTTTTAAAAAACTTGGTAGTGAAACCATCAGGACCCGCCATAGCTTCACCATTCATCTCCTTAATAACATTAGTAATTTCCATTTCAGAAGGAACTTGGCAAAGAAAAACATTATCATCCTCATTAATAATCTTAGGAATAATAGAAGGATTAGCTAAAGGATTAATAACAGAAGGCTTACTAAGCATGTTCTTGAAGAAATCAACACCAGAATTACAAATTAAGTCATCATTATCTAACATAATGCCATCATTGTTCACAATTTTATGAATCTTACTCTTCATCTTATTTTTATTCGCAATCGCATGAAAAAATTTAGTATTTCTATCCCCCTCAATAATAAATTTGGAATTGGATTTTTGTTTCCAAAAATCCTCTTCCTGACATTGAAGGCGGGATAAAGCAACTTTAGCAGCATTTAAACTAAGCATATTGCTTTCACTAGGATCATCCATATAAACCCCTTCCAAATCAGAAACTATGGATTCAGCTTCAATAATATTAGTAAAAAGATTTTTAAAAACATGTTTGTTCCAATGTCTAAGGCATTGCTTCAATCTAGAAAGTTTGGACCACAATCTTAACATACCAGTAATATTATTATCCGGAAAAACAGCCGCATTCCAATTCATCTCCACCACGTTTTTAAAATTATCATGCATCATCCACATATTAAGAAATCTAAAGGCCAAGGACCCATTCTGTCTATTAACATTAATATTTAAAAGGAGAGGCGCATGATCCGATAGCGTTCTACTCAAATGCTCAATATTACAATCAGAAAATTTACTTAACCATTCATTGTTAAAAAGAAATCTATCCAACCGTTGATAAAGATTAGCTCTACACCAGGTGAAAGAATTACCACTAAAACCAATATCGTTAAGATTACAAACACTAATCATGTCATTGAAATCTTCCATCGCTCTACTATTAGGACGGCAACCACCACTTCTTTCACTAGCATTGGCAATAATATTAAAATCTCCTCCCACACACCAAGGAGCATTTATATTAGCCGAAAAATTTTGAAGTTGCTCCCATAAAGAAAGCCGTTGAACTCTATTACACGCAGCATAAACAAAAGAAGCAAAACAATTAACATTCCAAAGATTAATATGACAATGAATCACTTGTTGGAAATCAGCAACAATTTGGACAGAAATATTAGTTTTCCATAGTAACCAAATTTTGTTGGAACAATTAGAAAAATGCAAGGGAAATCCCAAAAATTTTGCCACCTCATCCATCTTATTCACATTAACTAACGGTTCACTTAAAACAAGCAATTGAATATTATAAATTCTACACAGATTTTTAACACGAAGTTTAGAATCCCTTCCCCCAATACCCCTAATATTCCACATAAGAGCTTTAACCATTATTAACAATTAAGGACGTATTTGCCCTAGTGGATCTAGGGGTTGGAGGATAGTTATTAAAAACTTGTTTACCTTTTTTCTTCCCTCCTTTCGAAGCCAGAGCTTCCCTTTTTTGAGCATTTAATCTAAGAGATGAAGGAGACATACCTTGCTTATTCAATAAAGAATTATTATCCTTAGAAGTAGGAATAAATTCTCCTTCTTCCTCTGATTCCACAGCCAAATCCTCATCATTACCCGTAGTCTTCCCATTGTCCTGTTTAGCAATCAAGGCATTCTCAATAGCTACAGAGTTAGACATAGCAGGCATATTATTCATTAAATCATCAACCATAATATAAAGCTTAGGATCAGAAGAAACCACCATATTAGAATCTTGAACATTAATAATCTGTTTAGAAGCGCTAAGTTCAGAATTTTTTTCATTTAAGACAACCCTTTCAATAACATCTTCACCCACATTACCTTCATTATGAACATCAATTTCTTCATTACCATGCTGCAAATCGGAAGGAGAATCCATCTGACTAGCAATTTCACCTCCATTGGTAATCACTTTAGGAACGTAAATTTTGCTAATTTCTATGTTAGCCGATTTAACCTCCTGTTTTGAGTCCTTTTTTAAATCCGGATGCAATTTGAAACATTCACTATGAGCAAGTCCATGTATTTTACAATGAGTGCAAAATTCAGGAACTTTCTCAAATTCAGCTTTTTGCATATAACCATAAGCTTTTGATCCAACCCAAACTTCAGTTGGATGCTTTTTCGATATATCAATTTCCACAAGCACTCTAGCAACAGAAGGACGAGTTTTAGACTCAGTCGCCTGATCTGTTTGAAGCGGTCTCCTGAAAATAGAACCCAAAGCATGAAGAACTTTATGATTTAAAAAAATGCAATCTAAGATTCGGGAAAGACACCCAAATGGGAACAATTGGAGATTCTTCTTTAATGTCAAAAAAAAGGAGTCCATTTAAGAATTCGCATTTGACAATTATGAATGAAATATGAACGTCTAGCAAAAACGCGACTATAATCTAAGTAGTTAGAAAGCTGAATCGCCACATGTCTACTATCCAACAGACCAACAGAATAAAAACCCGAGAGTTTCAGAGAAGAGAAAAAATTTCGTATAGCATCCAAATTAGAACGACGTAAACCAAATTTTCCGACCAAGGTAAATTGAAAAGGAGAGGCCAACTTAAGGACCTCTTTATCAGTAAGCATAACTGCAGGTACACCATTAAAAATCGCTTGTTGAACATTTGGAAAAATATCACCTGAAGAAGAAGCACCGGCTAAAACCTCTTTGAAAGATCTAGATCTCGACGGAGAAGCAGATCCCTCAGCATTCAACTCGAAAAAGCCCTTATTCTTAGCGGACGACGTCTCCGCAAATTTCCCCCATGGATTAGACGGGGGAGCAGCACCCGCCATACCCAGAGAGCCCCCCAAGGGCAGCAAACACCAATAGAGCAACCAAAACCAAAGCCCTAACCAACCAGGAACGAAAAACAGTATCCACAAGAGACGATCGGCCGCGAAGAGAACGATCGCAAGCGGAAACCCTAAATCGCCAGAGCGGCGCTCACTCTAGCTCTCTCGCAATGAGTCTTTGAAGTTTACAACTCATGGCCTAGTATAAATGCTTAAAATTGTATGCACACTACCAAGTATTGTTAATTAGTGAATGCATTATATTAAAGTAAGTAAAGTTGGGTTGATTAAATTCATTTTTCATATATATATATATATATGACTTTACATATGACAGCTTGTTTATGAATTTAGCTACATTGAGATAAATACATGATGTTGGAGGGAATCTTGCAACTTTGGGAGCTCAATTGATGCATGATCATTATTTTTAGGATGTAGATATCATTAATATTATTAGGGGTTCCATGATTACTATGAAGGATAAGAGAGTTGGTAGATTGTATATATTATAGGATTAAATTTCAAGGATTACACTTATTATTTATTTAATCATGTTAAAATATTATATTCTAGAAGTAGAGTAGAGTTATCATGTATGCTATAGGAAAGTTCTTGAACAAGTTAAGGTACAAGATAATAGGATGATTTTAATACTAATGCTAGGTCGTACCATTACAACATTTAGAGTGAGAGTTGATTATTTAAGAAGGAAAAAGGTCTTGGGAATCTAATTTCCTCAGTTTTGGTGGCAGACTCACTCTTATTAAAAGTGTCCTATGTGCTTTACCTGTTTATAGTTTTCAAACTATTGCTCCTACCAAAACTGTTTGTAATAAGTTACATAGGCTTATTAATAATTTCTTCTGGCGTGGTACTACTTCTTCCAAAATCAATTGGTTTAAATGGGATAATTGCTGTGGTGCTAGGGGTGAGGGTGGCCTTGGCTGCAAGAACCTTTGGGATCTTGCTAAGGCCTTCACCTTTAAACTTTGGTTTAAATTTCTTTCGAAAGATAATCTCTGGTCTCAATTCATGGTTGCTAAATACGGCAATGGTAAGCATCCCTCTAATATTTGTATCAACCATGGTATCTCTAGAGTTTGGAGGAGGATGTGTAAGGATAAATGGGAAATGGATCCTCTCCTCTCTTGGGGGCTTGGGGTTGGTGAGATATTTTTTTGGCAAGATAAATGTCTTGGTAACGAATCGATTGATAATATTCTTAATACTTCTTCCGTGTCCACGCTTAAAGTTAATTCTTTTTTTAGTAACAATTGTTGGGATATTCACAAGATTTCGAGTGAGGTTCCGGATTGCATTAGGGAGCGGATCATTAAGGTGCCTATTAATAATCACTCCAAGGATATTCTTATGTTTCATGCTTCCAAAGATGGTAAATTTTCTCTTAAAAATGCTTGGAATGCCTTTAGGAATAAAGGTGACTGTCAGAGTATTTTTACTAAAATTTGGCATAAGAATATCCCTACCACTATTTCTATTTTTGTTTGGAGAGCCTTACATAAGTTTCTTCCTACGGATGATGACATGATTTACAAGGGGCTTAGTCTTGCTTCCAAATGTCAATGTTGTTTGCACACTGAGAACATTCATCATGTTCTGATTTCGGGTCCTGTTGCTGTGAGGACGTGGGTTTATTTTGATGATATTTTCAAACTTAATTGCTTTAACTATCATCTTCCTCTTAAAGGTTTTTTGAATTGTTGGTTGGTTAACATTAAAGGGCATATTCGTAATGTTATTCCTTGTCTGATCTTATGGTTCCTTTGGTTGGAGAAGAACAACTCCATTTTTAATGGTGTGAAGATGGATCATTTAAATGTCATTCAAAAAGTTAAAGATAAGGTGGCGGCTCTTTTGGCTGTTAATTTGATTTCTACAAAGGATTTTAAAAACTATTTATCTGTTTTTGAAACTTTAGGTGGTTCCATGGATCCTTCGATTCCTCTTGTGCGTACTTTTAAATGGAACAAACCTCCTCATAACTTCTACAAATTAAATATTGATGTTAGTATTAAGGGTAATGTTACTGGTTTTGGTGGGGTGATCAGGGACATCAAAGGCTGTTGCGTTGCTACCTTTGCGGGGCTTCTAAACAATGTTGATTACCAACAAGCTATTTATAAGGCCATACTTTATGGTTGTCATCTGTGCAACAACATCAATATTGTTAATTTGTTTATTGAAGTCATTGATTCCGTTAATCTTTCTATGTTTTCTGTGGAGGAGGATGCTTGTTGTAATGCTAACTGCTTCTATCTTATCCGTGAGATCAAACATTGCCTGTTGGGTTTGAATTACTCTTTTATGCATATTGTGAATGGTAGTAACGCTTGTGCTATTTGGCTGGCTCGTTTGGGCTGTGTGCTCAATGAGAATAAGGATTTTGTTTGGATAATTGTCCTAAACAGCTTAAGGGTTATCTAAAACTTGAAGAGAAGGAGGTTCCTTATGTTATTTATTGAGTGTTTTCGGTGTTGTGGTATTGTTCCCTTATTTGGTGTTTTGTGCTTGACCATTGGCTTCAATGGTTTCTTGGTTTTTGGTTCTCCTTACTGGTACTCTTTTTTCTTCATTCCTGGAGGAAATGTGAATGATCTATTTTGCTGTGTGGTCTGTGTGGTGGCCTGGTTGGAGGTTTCGCTGCTGGTTATTGTGCAGCTCGTGGTGGTGTGGACGGTTTTTAATTCTATTGCTGTTTGTTGGTTTACTTGGGGCTGCAAGATGATCTTTAGTAGCAGCTATTGGTGTTGGAGCATTTTAATTTCTACTCTTTATTTTGCCTACATTCCCTCGTCTTCGTGGGTTTGTTCTTCTGGTAACAGGTATCCTAATGGTTATGACGATTTTGAGTACATTATCTTGTGGGACTTATACAATCCTGGGAGCATTTACATTTTATTGGGCTGTTTTCCGTATTTTTGCTCTAGTATCCTTGCAGGCATGTTTTTCAGGTTTTTGGACCTCCGTGCTCGTTTTGGGCAGGATACGCATGCTGATCGGAGGGCTATGCTGAAAGTGAATTTTTTCTCCCTTTGCTTTTTGTTTCATAGAATGTTATTAGATTTTATTGTAATTTTGATTAGTAGGGAACTCCGGCTCTTAGGTTTCTTTTTGATTTTGTTTGTAGTTCCTTGGAGCAGTAGTGAGCTAGAGATCCCTTTAAGGACTGTATATCTTTTTCCCAATATTAACGCGTAAGCCCGTAGGTGGGTTTTAACCAAAAAAAAAAGAAGAAGGAAAAATGTCTCTCAAGACTATTCAATTAATATGAAATTTTAACTAGACGTGATTACATGGAGCTAAGCTCTTCAGTGTTGAAAGAGTTGAGAGAGGTTGTTTAGGAGCAAAGACATAGAAGAGACCCGGTTGGGTGGGGGAGGAGAAATTATTAAGCTGGCTAATCTTGTTCCATAATTAGCCTTATGTTATGTGATTTATGTCTATAATAGAAATAATATGTGGACATCACTTGATTAGGATCATGATTATAATGACTAATAAATGATGGGTTGACTTTGATAAGTGCATTATTATGAATCATGTGCATATGCTCTTATGGTTGTATGCTTTCCTTCTCATGATCTTTGAAGAGAGCCCAACAAATATAAGATGTATGTTTGAAGCATCCTAATTTTGAAAATTTCTTTATTTTTCATATATATATTTTTGGTGGTATTGTTCTTGGTGAATTAAAAAAAAAAGCAACAAAAGTTGATCAAGGATTCGTTTGAGACGGTTTTTTTACTACTTCTTAAAACAGATTTTTAATATAAAAATTAAAATTTTATACTAGAAAGCTGTTTTACGAAGCAATAAAAAAACAGCTCCAAACAAAGCCTAGGGCTTGGTCTTGAATGGATTTCTTATTGTTTTTAGCTTTCTAGTAAAATTTTTGTACTAGAAAATTACTTTAAGAAACAGAAAGAAAGTAGTTCCAAACGAAACCTAAACCAAGCAATCTCCTTCCTTATAAACACACATTAGAGGTAGATCCATTACTTCCACAGCTTATATTGGAAGCATTCGGTATGATTATTCCGAAACATTTTATAACTTTTTATTGTCCTATTAAGAATCAATCATCTATCCTGTAAAAATGTTGAAGACATTATGTGGATGAATGATTCTTCCAAGGGGATTGGCGCCTTCAATCAATTGTTCTTTAGGGCAACAGATCCATTCCAGCTCATGTTCACGTGAAACAAGAAGAAGTTTACTTTACGTTAAATCAAAGTCTGAGAGACATAATCTTCCTTTCATAATTAGGATCTAATCTAATCTAATCTAAGATTTTATTTTAATGATTTTGTGAAATTAAAAATTAACATTAATGACTATTTAAATTGAATTTAATAAATCTTATTATATTTTAAAAGTATTAAATTTAAATTAAAACATCCAAATGAGTCTTAGATCGGTCTATTGAGTCTAAGGTTTTGTTTGGGACAGCTTTTTTGTTGGTTCTTAAAATAGTTTTCTAGGTTAAATATTAAAAATTATATACTAGAAAATTGCTTTAAGAAGCAGTAAGAAAGCTGTCATAAATGAAGCCTAAGACTTCGTTTGGGACGCTGCTTCTTACTGCTTTCTAAAACGATTTTCTAGTACAAAATTTCTAATTCAAGAAGTTTTTGTACTAAAAAGACTTTAGAAATAACTAAAAAACTGCCCAAATGAAGACAAAATTTGTATGAGAATAAAAAATTAATCAAATTAGATTTTAAATTTCTCGATCCACTAAGATAGAAACCTTCTATTCCTTGCTCATTAAATAATTATTTAATTTAGTGTTTGTGTGCGGACCATTGAAGTAACCAATTATTTGCAAGTTTATACATAAGTATATGATCTTAATATGCAGCTTTTATAAAATCATTGACCATAGATGTCACACGTGTATCATGAAGTATTTTTTTATTTTTTATGGCATGTGACCTTAGATGGCACACGTGTATCATGAAGTTTTTTATTTTATTTTTTTTTTAATTTGTATGGTATATAGCATTTTCTTTGTATTTATATTAATAGCATAAGAAAATATGTGTAAGAATATCATGAAATAATATTGGTTAGGATGGGCATCAAAGACCTTAGATCTGTTTTGAGATTTATGCCATATTAATTATCTATATATTGCACTAATATTAAAGCATATCTAAGAGTTTTGAGTCTCTTTCTAATCAAAATTTTTTTCATGATATCTTAGTAGACTTTCTTCTTAAACATTCGTCCTAATTAGTGTAGAATGTGAAAAATTGCGTTATGATATCTTGACCCTTCTTGCATAAGATGTTATAAATGCCTACAAATTACTATGTCAAACTACTACAAATATATTGTCTATCAGATAATGTCATATGGCTAACTTGTATAAATCAGTATTTATCTCATCTAAAGATTCTATATAGAGATTGAAGTATGTGTTGATAAGGATCTCTCATTCTTCTCTTAATTTGATTTGGTTGAGTCTATAGAGGTGTTTGATGAAGTTATTGGAAATTTGTGGTTGTCTTAATTGGTGTCATATTGAGAAATTTTATTGTTGGATATGGGAGAACAACCACTAAATAGCCTAAGGTGGATAATTGAAAGATGAGACTCTCATAAAAGAAAATTGGTGACTATTCTAAGGTTTGATGACCAACCACTACAGAAATTTACCTATTAATGGAGAAAAATTTCCTATGGAAATTTTGTAGGTAATTAAGTACCCTGGCAAAATTTTCAACGGTTTTTTTTTTGAATATTTAATTTAATTTATGATGAAACAATTAGTTTAAAATTCCGTCGAAATATTTTGTCTTGATTCTGCTTCCCTCTCCAATTTCATGCTTTTTTTTTTCTCTCATGGATATCTCTCTAAGCCTCTCGTCCGGTGCCTTGCAAGGTAATTTCTATATTTGTTTAACTCTATTTCTTAGATATTTGAAAGGTAAAATTTCATCTATTTAATCATTTTAATTTTTTTTTTATTTCATCCGTTACATTTTGTTAGAAATGAGTTATAGTAGATTTAGATTTTCAAATTTCTATGTTGAATATGATCTTAGAATTTGATGTGTACTTATAATTATAATGTTGGAATGGTTTATGCTTACATTCACTAATTGTACTATAGAAGGTTAATACTAATAGTAGAGAGGGGATGTGGGGAAAGAGAGCAACTACCTTCGTATATTTTCATTTTAGGATTTTCATTTTCTATGTTGAATGGCCTTATAATTAGATCTATGCTTATAATTATATTGTTTGAATGAGTTATATAAAAGTTACATTCACTTATTGGAATAGAAAAATCATAATAGTGGAGGGGATGTAGAGAAATAGACCAACTACCTTCATATATTTCACCTATTCAATTATTATTATTATTATTTATATCAAGTTAGACATGGATATCTGAAGTCAAAGGCCATAGATGTATAATGGATTGTTACCAGGAATAAAGTCACTAAAATGAATTTGTTAAGGGTGTTAAACATTTTAGTCATATGACATGTAAACTATTTTCATTTTTACCAGATGGAAGGCTTAGGTGTCATTGTTCAAAACACAAAAATTAAGCATACCACATATCCAATAAGGTTACACTTGATTTATATCATATAGAATTTATGCTTGGATATAAGTTTCATACCTCATATGAAGAGTATGAGTAACATTTAGACTCTTAATAGATCCCTCCACAACTTCCAAAATAGTAGAGGATGGTCAAAATACAAGCTTGTACGAAAAAAATTATTTTTGATGGAATAAGTTTGGAATTAAGAGAGCATATGGAGAAACCACTTAACATCAATGCACATAAATTCTATAAATTACTACGTGCACTGCTCATTTTGAGTTATTAGTTGCAGTTAGGGTGCTTAGTATTAAGACTAAATACAATATTTCTCTAGAGTGCTTCAATGTCTTCATAGGCTTGCTTAAAGAAACCAATCCTAAGAGCAATTTAATTCCGATAAATTTTTATGGGACTAAGAAGTTACTATCCAAATTAAGGTTAGGTTCTATAAAAATGGAAAATTGTATCAATGATTGTATGATGTATTATAAGGATGACTTGACAAAATGACAGATGAGAGACAATGAAAATAGAAGGGTGTGCCATATTCCTAATTGTTTTATTTGCACACCATTCTTAGACTTCAACGACTGTATGCATCAATGAACTTTGCTGGTCATGTGAGATAGCATAAAGAAAAACTATCACTATCGAGTACATGTTCTTACTCACCAACATGTGTTATCATAGCTACTTGGTGCATTGCAGGAAATTAATAGGCTTGCCATTATGTGCGGAGCTCACTAAATCATTTGCATTAAAACGTAGAGGTAGAGCGATGGGTGGCTACTCTGATTGAGAACATAGAGAGGATACAACAAGTTTAAGCTGATATACTTACATAGCAAATTGAGATGCAAGTAGAGCTAAAGACATTCAGAAAATAACAATCGCAAAAAAAAGTTCAGGAAGCTGAGTAGAGTGAAGAAACTAATGACGATTAGATTTACTATATGTTGTGATAAAAGTGATGACTCAAATTTTTTATTTGACAAATAAATTGAGAACATGTTGTAATATTATGTTTATTATATATTTTTGTAAAATGAATAGTTTTCTGTTGAAATAAATGATAATTTTTATCACTGTTAGCTGAAATAGTTAGTTTTGAGTTATACTAATATGTTAGAATGTGTTGCCACTATATGTTGTCCGTTAGTATCTATTTCTATGCGAATAGAAGTCAAAATTTTTTAGAAGTTTTTGTTGCTAGTTTTTGACAAATTTCTGATAGATTATTCGTCAGTAATCTTTGATGCAGGAAAACCAATAAAAATTTTACCAAAAAAAATTTGCTATAATTTTCAGTAGAATTTTCCCCCAAATTTTTGGCGGAAATTTTTAATTTTGGGAAATTTTTCTGAAAATTCTTTGAAATTCCTATAGAATTTTCATCAAAATTTCTAAAAAAAATTCATTAAAATTTTCATCAATTCAAGAATTTCCAAAAGTTTTTCAGTCATTGGTTAAACTAGTATTTTTTCATTGGTTATCCGATAGAAATCAGTTGGAAAAAGTTTTGACCAAATTTGTCCCGTTAAAAATTGTTTTCCTATGCATGTTATATTACAAAAAAAAAAAATTTATGTCAGAAATCTATCAAAAATTACAATTTTTGACAGAAAATCTTGAAATTTTTTTTTTTTCTGAATCACTTTTTCATGTAGTGCACTGAAGTGGTCCTAAAATGGAGGCAATAAGATTTCTTCTATCTTTGTTGAGCTTAAGAAAAGAGGAATTGCGTTCAAATTTGATGATAAATAAGAGAGAAAATGATGGAATAATATGTGAAATAAAAGTGAACAATGTATTTTGGCGAATGTATGTTTGTCATGTATTTATTTCTGATATAATAAAACGATTGTTTATCAGTTTTGCCATAAGTTTGCATGTATTTTGTCAATCCAAATAAATTTTTATGTTCTATTTTTATTGTTTATTTATGCAGGTTATTTTTTGAATTCTCATGTTCATTATTTCTCTTTGACACATGTTATTCTCCAATAATTCACAATGGCTTAGTGCTTTAGATTTCTAAACAAATGAATTGAAGCTTACTATAATGTGCTAAGAAAACTAAGATCTCTTGCATAAACAAGCATTAGCAATTATATACATGTCACTAACAAAGAATGCTACCTTAAGCATATTGCACGTAAATATCACATATGCCATGATGAGAGCACTATTAGATATGTAGAAGAAACCTTTAGCTATAAATATTATAAATTTGATATTATTGAAAAACTTTTCAATAATAGGATGACAAATGACACTATCAGATATGTAGAAGAAGCCTTTATGTAGAAATGAATTAGCTCAATTTGATTACAAGGTAGTTGATATCACTAAATATCAACTATAATGATAATTTTGTGCATTAAGTTTATTATCATTGCTACTAAAAAGTTGAGCTAGAATTGTGATGTAGATTGGAACTTAATGTAGGCCAATGAAGGTAAAAGTTAATGATTTATGCAAGCTAATCTTGATAAATATGCAAGGAGATGGGAATAAAGTGTAGTTCATATTATATGGATTTGAACATTAAAAGCAGGTGGGTAAGTACAAGAAGAGGATAAAACATAGGCGGACCTATATCTTGATAGAGGAGATAATCAAAAGATAGTGTTAGTGCATGCTTTCTTAATGACATGATTATTCACATTAAAAACATGTTCTTATAAAATGTGGTGGATATAGTTTAGATTAGATAGAGGAATATAGGAATGGAGAAAGTAATTAGACATATAACATACTAATCATTATATTGAATTGTCCCATAAAATCTTGGACATTGGTTTAAGTTCATTTTGCTAATGGTGAACTCTTGAGTGTTGTGGGAGTTGATAATAAGAAAATAGTGACTCATAATAGGACAATGAAAGCCTCAAAATTTGAGGTGTTGTTCAAGTTTAAAGAGGACCTTAGTTTAGATCAAGCAACATTGTGAAGAAGTTTAGGACTAACCTATCTATACTAACAATTGTAAAGTGATAAATGGTACCATGATGATAGCATATGGAAGGAAACATAATCATATGTATATGATTTAAAAAAAAAAGAAAAGAAAAGTGTGACCAACTATTTATCTATGATGATTCAGAGTTGCAACATGAGGTAATTAACATTTATATAAAATGGTAATTTTCTAAAAATAGAAGAGCAGTTTAAGGTAATCAACATTTTTTGAACAAGAATCAATGAAGTAAGAAAATTATCATGATAGTAAGAGATGATAAGTTTACCATCAATAGGAAAAGTTCTTGAAACATGCCAGTCATGCTTATGGATGATTGAGAGAGGTGTTACAAATAGATGAATATCATACGATAATACATTAGGGTTTAAGCTTTGTCTGAAAGATTATTAAGATGTGTAAATATGTTTTGTATTAGCTTGATTATAATTTTAATTCATTTTACATGTATATATTAGATGTATTTTCTTATGCATTCCCAAATATTATAATAAATTTTAAGAGCTATGTAATTAATCATATAATATCATCTATGCAACTTATATAAGTTTTTTACTTATCAGTTTTAAGCATTATATAAGAAGCTGGTTTTTTTAGAGGAAACTCATTGTTGGGCTTACACATTAAAAACAAAAGGTATTACAAGTCCTTAAGGGGTTCAATAGTCCACAAAAGCTCAAAGAGCTACAATCAAAATCAAAAAAAGAAAAAAAAAAAAAAAGAAAACCTAAAGAGCCAAAGAACCTCACTAGTTATAATAAATAAGAAAATAAAAGGGAGGCAAGATTGAAGCAAACTGTCAAAATGAAGCCAAAGCTTAGATCTACAAGAAATCAAGACAGGAGCCAACATACAAACCACTGAATTAGCAGACCGCACAACCCAGCCATAAGACACCACCAGCATGAGCATCAATCAATAAAATCTGTAGGGAAAAAGAAAAACCAATAAGAACATGGTACAGACCAACAACCCCCACCAACATAACACCCAAAAAATTAGGGAAATCAAAGGAAACAACCTAAAAGCACCAACATCACCATAGAAAAACCTAGACCACTTATAAGAATACCAAGGAATAAAGAGAGAATGACAGAGACCATCAAGAACTAACAAACAAAGAATAATAGAGAAATGGCAATCAGGCAATATACATCCAATAAAATTAGAGACAAACAAAACTGCTCAAAAAAAAAAAAAAAAAAAAAAACAGAGGATCCAAGCAAAGGAAAGAAAAAAACATAAGTCCCCACATGCCCATCAATAAAAAAAAGTGAAAAAGGATGACCAATAGCCAACCAACCGACCCCTCATACCCAGGACAACAACCAAACCAACAAACCAGCATATAGAACCAGCCAATGTCACCCCAGCTCCGAAAATAAGGCTAATGCATTTTCCTAATGCAAGGAAAACCTAGTATATTAAGCCTCACCATCCCTTTAACCACAAGAAGATATCTCATAATAATTATGGAAAACTAATGAATCATTAATAAAATGCATTAATAAAATGAGGCAGGATAATCATATTTTTATGAAATAAATAATATAAAGTGGCATTGTTACAAATGTTAGAAGAAATCATATCAATGAGAAGCTTGGAATCAAATTCTATCCAAATATTAGTAATGTGACACTAAAGAAAATATTGAGGCCTTGCATAAGAGTATCCATCTCAGCAAAAATAATATTAAAATTTTGTTATGGATTTTTCAGACCAAATTCACTACAATTATATCACAAAATCTACAAAAATAATATCCACAGCAAATCCGTCGCACTTTTATTAATAAAATATTCTATTATAAAGACCACTGCAAATCCACTATAGATAAGTGCTTTTCCTGTAATGTGATACGATGATTATTTTATAGATTTGACACCCATATTAATTTATTAGCTTTCATACTATACTATTTTATCTTTAATAAATTATACTACTTGTGCATGTGATTTTTACTATTTCTGTGTTAATTCAAAGATCATATAAATGCAATAACTATGATTTGATCCCTTACATGCATATTTCTCCTTTATTGTGCTTTGATATTAGTTATAGATTTTGGTTACCTGTTAAGTTTTTTAACTCATTATATATGGCTAAAAGATTTCAGGTCAGGATAGCAAAGTAGGAGTGAGAGATTAACAAGGAACCCTTAAGTTCGGGTTCTTATTATTTATCTATTATCTTATACTCAAGATAAAATAGTTATGATATGATTATATAGATCTTGAGTAGTATATATAATTTTTTAGAAATGAATGCAAATTTATATATTAATGTTTTAATTGATAGTTTTATTTTTATTGCTATTTAGATTGATAAAAGAAATTATATAGCTCTGGTTATGTAAATTAAAATATAAAAAAATAGTAATTCCTTAAAATTAGATTTTAGGGTATCACATGACATTCTTTAAGTGAAGTGACCTTGACTTTCACGCTTGAAGGAATCCATCAAAATCCTTTAAGGATTTTTTTCTAGCTCTAATTCTTTGAATAAATTTTTGGATCTAAAGGTTATTACTCTAAGCGGTTGACCTACTTTATAGATTTAGAAGGAGAAGTTCAGCATTATGCCATGCTTCTCAAATTTTCTATTGTTGGAAAGTTCAGCATTATGTTACACTTTTTAATGAAGGTTTCGGGTGAATTTTTGATAACCTTCCCAAATAAGAGGCATGTTATGATAAAATTATCAAATGATCCATATTATTGAAGGGTCTTTACGCATAGATCATATTATGTTAATAATTGTTTAATGAAGTTGATAAAATATTCTTTTTTTTTTTCAATATCTTGGAGGAGTCTCTGATTGTCCCTATTTGGATCTCTGGCCTCCCTGGATCTATGCCCCCATCTTTTCTCGCCTCACATTCTACACGGTTTAGGTTCTTTATTTGGTAAACCGATTCATACAAATAATGCAACTATCGTTGGCTCTCGCCCCTCGATGGCCCGTATTTTGATTGAACTTGACATTACCAAAAAAAATACCCCAGTTCAATTTGTCTTGGTCCAAAGAAATTAAGTTATGTTTAGAAGATTTTAATGGATGATTTTCCTAAATTTTGTGTTCATTATAAATCTATTGGTCACAAAAATTTAGAATCTTTTCTTTTATATCCTCATTTGAGGGAGATTATAGTGCCTAAACATCTCCCAGATATTAAAGATATTGGTCATGTTCCTATTGTGGGATTCGAGTTTGTGGCTTTGAATGATCTTAATACCCCTTTATAAAATTTATTTTTGGAAAAGGATTCATTTCTATCTCCATTATAACCTTTTAATGTGAAATTAATAATACGGTTATTAATGTGCACTACTAAAAAACAGGACCTTTCGCAGCGGTTTTTTGCACCGGTTTTAAAAACCGCTGCGAAAGCACCCAATTGCGCTGCGATGTGATGCTTTTGGTGATGTGGATATTTTATGTAATTTCAAACTTTTGTTGTTTTGATTTTGAAATGTAAGATTGTTATTTTGTGCTCATTTCCTCGTTATATAAGAAATAGTATTCCCTACTAATCTTTTTTGAGTTTGACTTGGCATTTTGTGATTTCTAATTGTTTTATTACTTGTACAACAATGTATAAGAAAAGCTCCAAATAGAAATCTTTTTCTGCAATAGGATAAAATGAATGAATATGTCATTCACTTTATCAGCTAGACTATAAGCCTTTAAATTGTTTTTAGAATTTTCTTATTATAAAGGGTTTAAATTATATCATATAGATAAAGAAACTACATATAAAACATCAAGTTTTGTAGATCATCTACATTATGATCATATATTTAAACTTAAGAAAATTTTGTATGGATTATAGCAAGCCTTTAGGTCTTGGTATGAAATATTGAGTTCATGAAAAGATAATGTTTTAAATAGGGGAATGTAGACACCACATTATCTATAAGAAATTTAGAGATGATATGATTTGTGACTTAGAATATGTATATGAATTTCTATTTGGATCCATGAAAGAATCCCTATGTCATGATTTGTGGTCTATTTGTTGTTTGCTGCAGGTGTAGGGTGTGGTTTATTTGTTATTTGTTGCAGGTGTAGTACTGTAGGGTGAACGGCAAGGTTTCACAATTTAAAAAAAAAAATTCTGGACATTAGTGGCGGTTATAACCGCCACTAGATCCCAGAAAACTGCCGCAAATCAGTTATCAGGTCGATTTCGCTAGCCTTTATTGCGGTTAAAACCGCCATAATTCTGTATGTTTGCAGCGGTTAAGACCGCTGCAAAAAATTGCTAGAAAAAATGCTACCCCGCCGGTCTTCAAACCGCTGCGGAAGGCCGTTGCAGCGGATGGAAAAAACAGCGGCTATGCAGCAGTTCGCCGACCGCTGCAAATTAAATTGTAGCGGGTATAACCGCCGGGAAAAGTGAAATTTTATGCTGCGAAAACCCTATTTTTTGGTAGTGGTGGTTATTCACTTGGTTGCTATTTCATCTAATGCCTGGATTGTGAGGGCATAAACATGGATAAGTCTGTTAACCCTATTCTTATTCTTGATAATTCTGATAATTCTTTAATAGCTTCCTCTATTATAGATAACACAAATTTCCAGCCTAATAATAACATGTTAAATGTGGATTCTAATTATTATCTTATGGTCACTCCTTCTCTCCTTCTTAAAGGATTGGATGTCTCTAATTATGAGCGTTCATGTTATTAACTTATTGGTCATTCCTATTCCTGATGATGAGTGTATTAACTTTGGTGGTTGATTGCATCAGCATGTGTTATACTTTATTTACCTTGTGGATCATTTTGACTGAGTTTACTATGAGAAAACGTGAGATTACAGTCGGACATTTCGGCGGATATATATACACTGATAATTACAACTTTTTTATTAGCGACATTTGTGACGGAATGTTTACAGCGTTATTTCCGGTGGAATAGTCATCGGTATTTTTTCGATGCCCTTGATGCCGGTTTATACGTCAGAATATGTGAGAATATGATCTAAAAAGGCGTATTTTATGCCAGAAAACTCCGGTGTATTTACCGGTTGATTAGACGCCGATCTTTTTAAACACAATAAAATAGTACCATCGTAAAAGACTTTGAAAAAACTTTCAACTTTTTATACACTACAGGAAAAACACCGAAATCCGACGGTTAGCCTATATTCACCGGCGGTTTTTTTAACTACCGGCGGCTTTACGGCGGTTTTTGTGCTGACGGAAAAAATCGCGTAGGAAACTATCACCGGCGGTTTTTTACCGGCGGTTTTCCGACGGTTCTGACCGCCGGTTTCAACCGGATTTTATGCCGGCGGTTTTTCGGCTGTGACGCCGCCGGCTATTTGACCGACGGCCTACCGGCGGTCGGTTTACCGACGGTTTTCCGGCGGTTTAGTTAGCCGTCGTAATTTTTTAAAACCGCCGGCCTTCACCGGTAGACCGCCGGTTACCTAACCGGCGAAAGCCGGCGGTCTAACCGTCGGTATTGCCGGCGGTCTATACCGCCGGATGTCCGCCGTAGAACCTCCGGTGGCCGCCGGTTAATTAACCGGCGAAAGCCGGCGGTCTAACCGTCGGTATTTTCGGCGGTCTAAACCGCCGGATGTCCACCGTAGAACCGCCGGTGGCCGTTGGTAACTGCCGGTAATAAACCGACGGTGTAATGCCATTACCGGCGGCTGGAAATTGGCCGTCCGGTATCGTACTTTCCGGCGGCCAAACCGCCGGGTAGCCGCCGGAAACCTGTAGCACCTGCAAAAAAAAATTGACAGCATCCCCTCTATTTGAGGGAGGTTCACCCTAAAGTCTAAACCTGCAGAAAGAGCAATATATGTTGGGAAACACGCTACTATATTCATCACAATCATATGTTGGGCAACACGCCGCTAGATTCATCACAACCATAAAATATAAATACAATCACAAGCTCATCATAACATTACAATCACAGTTCACAAGTAAGTTCATGATAATGTTACAATCACAAGTTCTGAAATTCATAAGTTCTAATTAATACAATCATCAAACATAAAATAGATCTAATCATCATCTGTATCCTCACTGTCTGCAGATGGCTGCTCTTGTTGGTCCTTCTTCCTCTGTTTTTCAGCTCTGTAGGATTGCAACTCTGCTTGCATTTCATTCTGAACCTTTCTTATTTCTTCAATCTCTCTAGATTGAACCCTTTTCATCTCTTCAATCTCTCTAGTAAGCGCTGCAACCCTCTCGCTTACAGATTCTTCAGCTCCACTTGGATCATGAAATGCAGAGGTGTATGAACTGCCCTCAATAGCAAAAGCCTGTGAACCCATGCCATATACCCTCCCCCTCTGTCTTCCACCAACAACTTCTGACCATGTCTGATACTCAGAAATGTGGGCCGATCCAGAAGATGATCCCTCGCTAGTGGACTGCCGGCTTTCTCTAGCTCGTACGAAATCATCCTGTGAGTAACAATTAGTTTTATTAAAATAAATTTTTATTCTAAAACTCCAATAAATTTTACTCACATGAGCCTTCCTAGACTTCTCATCAACCCACTGATGGTCAGCTTGATGTTGATGAGTTCTTGTATGCAACTCCAATGGTGTTGGCTCCCGACCCAGGTGCTCTTTCTGAAAATTTGATGCTTAGTTATACTAACATAAATATATGTAATAAACCAATTCAAAACACTTACCAGTCGCCGCCTATGTTCTATATGAGGTACAGATCCACCAGTATGAAGAGAACTTCCTAAACCGCCGCAGTCAGAGGCTCTGTTCTGTTTATTCTGCTCTCTCATTTTTATAAACTCCGGGGTAGCCCAAGCACTACTCAAATCTTGCCAAACGCCCTCTCCAATCCAATTAGGCCGCTGCCCGGACTTTCTAATGTCCGTGAACATGTCTCTGAGACGGGTCGCTCATCTCCTCTCAAAATTTGATCTGATCCTCGTGCTGTACTCAGGCAACCACCTAAATTCTTTATGTAAAAATTTAGGCAATATCAAAAAGATTAGTACAAATTAAATCATATATTTGAAATCATACCAAAAAAAACATACCTGAAATTCTCCAAACCACATATCTCTAACTGGCTTTGGGATCTTCTTCCAGGATAAGTAAGGAGCATCATACTTATTCTTTATTATATCCCGGATCATATGTATAGGTGGCCTTGAAGGATTGAAGCTGTAAGTGACTTTGTTTATCAATAACATGTAATATATCAAAATAAAAACAACTTAATAACTTAAATTGAACTTACTTATCGCCGTCAGGCTCGATGTATTGACGCTTATCTATTGCTGCTGCAGGATCGCTAGCGCCAACCTCTGGTGGTCGTGATGGTCCACCCTGTTCATGTTGCACCGGATAGGGGTAGTAATATGGGTAAGGGTAAGGAGGGTGAGGACTAGTGGATGGACCAGCAGCCTGTGATGATGGTGGGGGGTAATATGGATAGAATGGAGAAGCATGTGTCTGATCTGGAGAGGGGAAGCGAGGACTCGTCGAGCTGGGAGGGAAGTGGCCAGGGAAGTATGGAGGTACAACAGGAGGTGGATCTAACTTTAAATAGCCGTTGTGTAAGAACATCTATGATTAATGCCAAAAGATGTAGAGTTTTGGCTATCAACCTTCAATAATTGAAAACTATTTAGTCACTCTACAACTACTTGTAGTATTTTGTCAATATTGGATTACATATCTTTAATACCACTACATATCTTTGTCACTCGTTTAATAGCTTATATTACTCGGTTATATGCCCTTGCAAGTCTTAAAATCAATAAAAATCACATGCATATCTTTCTTTTTTTTTTCTATGCATCTCTATTAATTGTTGTAACACAAATATAACATTTATGGAAAATCTTCCTAGCTTGAATCTGAATTAGTTCATCAAATTTCATTTCAATTTTGTAACCTATGTTTTGTCACACTCTCCCATAACGCTATTGCATGACTCATAAATCTTATTTCTTTATAATTAGCATAATATTGAGCGTTATTTTTATGCATAAATATTAGCATCAAAAGTCTTCTTCTCCAATTATTTTACACCCTTTTAGTTTTCAAATTTCTATAGAAAAGATTTTTTTAACCAGACTATTGAAATACATGCATAACTCACCACTTCTCAATGGACAATTTATATGTACCCTAAGTTTAATATATATGTATTTTTTAGAATTAGATCCACTGCATTTTTTATCACCTATAATATTCTTCCCTTCTTTTTCTCTATTTTTTCCTTCCTTTTCTCTATTTTCTTATTCTTCCTCTTCACCATTTCCTTGTTCGTTCTCATTTTTATCATTCTCTTCACCCTAAACTTAGATTTATGTTGAATTCATTCTAAAGTTAGTATCAAACCTAACACATGCTTATGTCTAGTGGGAAACAAATCTAAACAATTTAGATCTACCAAAAATATAACAACATTTACTATCTAAATCATCCAAAATAACTCTAACACATGCTTATGTCTAGTGAGAAAAAGGAATCAAAGAAATAACATAAAATATACCTTAAAATAGAAATCTAGGGTTGAAAACTTGAAGTCGGCCGGCGGTTTGGGGTCGGACTGGGTCAGCGAGGTCGGACGTCGGAGTGCCGATCGGATCTGGGTCAGCGGTCGGAGAAGTTTCGTCGGCGGCGGTCGAAGAACCTTCGTCGGTCGCGATCGCACGAGCAGAGGCGAGCGAAATGAGAGAGAAAGAACGAGAAAGAACGAGAAAGAATGAGATGTGAGTCGCGGGCCTGGTCATTTTAGGGCACTAACCGGCGGTTTTCTGGCGGTCCAAACCGCCGTTACAAAATTACTTATCAACGGCGGTCCAGGCCGTCGCTAAACCGCCAGTTTTAATTAGAATCCAGCGGTTTGCCGGTGGTTTCTGGACCGCCGTTAATACCGGCGGTTTAACATATAAAAAACACCGACAAACCGTCGTTAACAGACGGCGGTTTAACCGCCGGCTAAACCGCCGGTGACATCGGCGGCCCATGAACAGCCGCCAGGAACCGCCGGTAATAGCCATTTTTCCTGTAGTGATACGCCAAAAATTTCACAGGTGAAAGCCCTATTTCTTACCCGAGCCCATCTGAATTTTCATTTCCTTCTGTTGTTTTGTTTGAAGTCTCTGCTCGGCTTCGTCGCCCCAGCGTTGCCCCAACGTTGCCCCATCGTAAATCATCGCTACCAAGCCTTTTGGACTTCCATGAGAGGTCGCCGACGATCACCACCTCCGTCGCCAGCACAAAGTATAATAGGAGGGATCAAAATCGACAGAACAGAGCTTCTAATGTTGGGGGCATGGATAGTTCCCTTCATACTGGTAGCTCAATTCCACATACTAAGCACATGAGATGTTTGATAACGAATTTTAAAAGTATTTTAAAATTTTCTTTAATAGAATTCTATTATAGAAAGAGATGTTGGGTAGAGAACCAACTCCTATGGAATTGCATAGTCACACTCATAAGTGACAGGAGGATCAACAATGGGTTGATGAGCGAGCAAAAAAAGCCCATGTAAGTATATGTATTTAATAATTTTTATTTTTTAGTCTCAATTATATATATATATATATATAATATATATATATATATATATATATATATATATATATTATATATATATATATATATATATATTCTACTTTCACAGGAGGAGTATACATAGCTTCGAGAGAGTCAGGTTGCAGTAGGTGAGGGTTCTTCTGGTAGCTCTATGGAGTATTCTGAGTACTGCATCTGGTCGCAAGCCGTAGGAGGAATGCAACATGTTAGGGTTTATGATTTAGGTTAACAAGCTCAACCATACGAGGGGATGACCTCTACTGGATCCAGTTTTGCATCCAGTTCACATCAGCCCTTACATAGTCAACAGATAAATGCCCTTCAAGCAGAGCTAGAACAAGTAAGAAGATCACAAGCTGATTTGCAAGTTTAGTTGCAAGCATAGATACAAATGTAGATGCAGGAGCAACACAATCAATTATTAGATGAAATGTGTAAAATGAGGGAGTAGTTGAGTGGAAAAGAGGTAGCTCTAGCTGAGAATGAATCCATGAATTCAGAGTAGTTGTTTAGTTTTTTCAATGTAATATGAACTTATATAAGTTTTTTAATATTTGATGTTAATAAACAATTTGTGATATTTTCAAAAATTGGTTGATGTTAATGAATAATTTATAATATTTATGTTTATATTTTTAAGTATTTGTTGAAGTTCTTGAAATCTTTACTATATAGATCTGTGTTGTGGAGTAGTTTTTCCTAGAATTTTCTGTTTATATTTGCAGGTGTAGAAATTTGATTGCTGCTTGGGAAGACAATTTTTTTTTTATTTTTGCTACAAGTTTATGGCAGAAAAGACATCGATATTTCGTCGGAAATGACGATACAACGAATTATTTGATTCTTTCTGGAGTCTTTTATATGCCGGTATTTCCGACGAATAATGCGCCGGTTTTAATTTTGACATACTTTGAGAGGTTTCTTCCGTTGATATTTCCAGCGTATTTTTATGTTGAAAATTCCGGCGTATTTAACGATGGAATAATCTAACGGAAGGCGAGGTAATTGGCATATACTTTTTTATCGATAATGCGCTGGAACGTATGCCAGAACATGTTCTGGCGTATTATTTACGTAGAAATTTTTTTTCTAACGCGTGCCAAACCGGCGGATGAAATTCATCGAAAATTTGATGAAAATGTTATCTTTTCGTCGCAATTTCCATTTTATCGACGGATTACGTCTGTCAGAATTAACGAGTTTTCCTGTAGAGGTTTGTGATATTTCGGGTGATAACTTGTGTGATAGAGAAATTAAGGATTGCAGATGTAATGTGTTGCTGGAGAACATAGATTTAAATATTGTGTAATTTAACAATGAAGGATTCTCTATGGTATTAGGCAAAAAAAATAAGAAAAAAAGAACAAAAATGTGGTGCAGAATTTTGCTTATTATGTTAGTAGAGCTACTAGATCTAAGTCTATTTCTTAGTTCTTTTGGTTAGTCGTTGTTCTCTTTCTGATCAACTTTGTTGGACCTAGGGTTGGGTTGCTTATGCCTTGTTTTTCTGTTCTACTTGCCTTGGTTGTGTTGTTTGTTTGGTTTGTGCGATTGTTGTCTTTTTGTTGGGGCCTCTTTGGGGGTGGTTGGTGTTGGACATTTGTTGCTCTTACTTTGTTAGTGGTGTGATACTGGAGCCTGGTGCTTCATGTTGTTTTTTCTCTTTGGTTTGTTTTGCTTCTCATATCTATATGTCTTGTCAGGTGGGTTGATGGGCCTTCTTAGCTTGGTGTGTTGCGGCTGCCGCCTTGTTTAGCCTGCTGGTTTGCTATTTTTGGTTGGTTTGTTTCCAGTTTTCATCTTTTTGTATATTCGGTGCTCTTATCCTCTTTCTTTTAATTATTTTGCATGCTGTTTTTGGTTAGAGGTGTTGAGTGTAGGCTTGTGGGGTGGTGTTTCGTCGTGCTCTCCCTTCAGAACTTCCTCTAGTTGCTGCTCCAATTTTTGTGGGCTCTTTGAATTTTCTGTGGCGCGTTGTCTTCTTGTGGATCTTCAGGCTAATCCTTACTTGTATGCCTTCAGAAAATGGTAAGGCCTTTCATTTATTGCCCAATTGTATTTTTTTTTTTGTGGTTTCGATTGCATTCTCGCTACTAAACGATCAATCTTTGTTACAGATCCTTTTTGGGTATGACTTCTTTCCATATTTTTCATTTCTCTATGTACTTAGTTTGGGATCTTAGACTCAGATTTTCTTTTGATTGTATTTTGTAGCTATTTGAGCATTAGTTGAGTTTTCGATCCCATTTAAAAACTTTGTCATATTAACAAGTAAGCCCATCTTTGAATTTCCTCTAAAAAATAAGCAAAACAAATAGTAGGTTAAAAATAATTAACTGACCGCCGGAAATTACCGACCGTATTGGCTGCCGGAAAGCTGCCAGAAAATTTAGCCGTAAAAAATTGACCGCCGCAATTTGTTTCATATGCGGTTTATACCGGCAGTTAACAAACTTGTAATTAATAATTTTTCTATAGTGAGAGAGAGAGAAGCCCTCATCGCAAAAGACTAAACGTGGTGAGAAGCAGGATCAATATTTTATTTTTGTTGCCTAGCTCTCTTCTTTAGAATAGGTGATTGTCTTCCACCTCAATCCCTAACATATAAAAAATGGCATTTTGTCTTTATTCATATGACGTGCAAATTCAACAAGCTACTTTATAGAAAAATAGGATAATATTTGATCGAATAGCGACAATGAATATAGATCTATCTTCTTAAATCGTATAATCATATCTTTTATTAGAGATCTATACTGTTTATTCTCTTGCCTTTATTTATTTACTTGTAAGTTTTATCATCAAAATTCTTCTGCTACCATGACAAATATGTCAGCACTCAACAATAGAATTCAACAACCACCTGTTACTAAGAAAAGCTGATTTTTCAATAATTTTAAAAAGATCAGATTAACAATTATTGAAGATTAACTCTAAGATCTCAGATCAACTCTCCCGAAAAATATTTTTGTTGATCGATTAGAGCTCTATAATAAATAAAAAAAATATTTATGTTGAACGC
This sequence comes from Dendrobium nobile, assembly GCA_022539455.1. Taxonomy (NCBI): domain Eukaryota; kingdom Viridiplantae; phylum Streptophyta; class Magnoliopsida; order Asparagales; family Orchidaceae; genus Dendrobium; species Dendrobium nobile. The sequence goes on from CM039735.1 coordinate 16,095,698, forward strand.
TGCAAGAAGAATAAATTAATACTCGAAAATATGAAGGCCCTGATCTCGCTGCACCTTCGTTTCTCTTTCGGTACTTTTTCCTGCTCTGGTCGCTGAGATCCCAAAGTCAGTGGATGTGATACCATAAGCCCCAGCTGGGAGCCCAGCTTCCATCCACGTTATCTTTTCAGCAACTTGCTCTGTTTCCTTCAAAAAAATTCAATAATTAACAGTCTTTTCAGGAAAATGGAGGGCAACAAGTGGAGAAATTATTCTGTACGGTCACCGAACGGTTTAAATAAGAATCAGAATGCATAAATTCCCAAAAAAAAAAAAAGAATCAGAATGCATCATATCACCTGGTACCGAACATTACACAGCAACGAAACATAGAAAAAATGATGTGACATATTCTCGTTCGTCTATAAATGCTGTTCGATGACCACATAGAATAATTTCTCCAATAAATTAGCAAATAATGTTAGAGAAGATTACAAATATTATATAATCAAAATTATATTCCTCCAAAATAAGCTAAATTTTATAAATAAATATGAAATCATTCGAACTGCTTGATATTTAGCCGAACCGGACGGTCCACTATAGCGAACCGGATGAGAATCACCCGAAAGAAACGTAGAAAACTTGCAACTTTAGTGGTCTTACGTAATACTATTCGTTTTTTCATTTTACATCATCATATAATTTTATTTACAAACTCCACCTCCACTACCAAGCCAAGCATATCTTTACACCCTTCAGTCTTTAACATTATTACAACATCACCCACAAAGCGCTCCTACCTCCCGAAGCCTAGGAACAAGCCGCCCACTAAGATGCAGCGCCATAAGCCCCTCAATTCCCCCGACGGGCTCCCCGCCGATGAACATCGCCGGCATCATGGCTGCCGGAGCCGCTGCAGGATCTTCGGCCTCGTCGAGCTCGATGACGGTGGGGTGGACACCAACGGCGGCGAGCAGCCTCTTCATCACGTGGCACATGCAGCAAGAGCTCCGGCTAAATATTACCACGGGGCTCTCTTCTATCAGCCTCTCCACTCTCTTCTCCGGCGGCTCTCCGGCGTCGATTGTTAGCGCTGCGGCCGGCCGCTTCTTGGATTCCGCCGCCGCGTCGTTTCTCATGGCTGGCGTAGATGTCAGGGGAGTTGTGTTGAAGAGGAGGATGGAGCTATTAATAAAGATATTTCACATGGAGAGTGACGTCACGTGATGTCGAAGGGAGCAGCGTGATCGGCGGGAACGCGTCACGTGGACTGCGAAGGGCTCAGGTTGCGTCATGTGGGGCCCGCAAAGAGCTACAGTTATAACTTATCATGCGCGGGCGCCAACATTGGATGATGTAAGCATACTATAGATCCGGTTAGGCAAGGAGGACCGGTAATAGGAGATTTTGGAGTCAAGCATTAGGAGAAACTACAACCTAATCAAAGAAGTTCACACTGAACATGGGATTCTCTCCTCCTCCGACATTTTCAATGCCTTCAACCAGCACTACTCCAATTAGTTTAACTCTCCTCTTCCCAATCACCCTAATCCCATAATCATCCCGCTCCAAAACACTATCCCGACCCACCTCCTTCCCACTATGATTACCCTGTCATTGTGGAAGAAATCAAGAACATCATCTTCTTGGGTCCCTCTTGTTTTGCTCCCGGTCTAGACGGATTCACATTCAAATTTTACAAATGTTGCGTGCTAGAATATACGCGGCGGAAGAGTTTGTAAATTTACGTCCTAGCGTTGTACGAGTATTCAGCACACAAGCAGAAAAGAGAAATGAACACCAAGATTTTTACGTGGAAAACCCGAAAGAGGAAAAAAACCACGGGGCCTCGCCCAGTTGCAAAATTCCACTAGTATTTGTTTGAAGTACAAAGGTTGATCCGTCTTACAAATCAAGACAATCAATTTACAATCAACTTCTTACAAAGTTACAAAATTTCGCAAATTCCCGACGTTTTTCGGAAATCCGGCAGAGTTCCGGCGTCTTCAGGCGGCAGGAAGAGCTCCGGCGGTGGTCGAGGAGGAGCTTCTTCCTTCTCATCCTTCTTCTCTTCTTCTTCTCTCTCTTCACTTTTTGTCCCCTTTGTGTAGAATGAGGGCTCTATTTATAGTTTTTCTGGAGTAGCATGACTTGTAAATAGGTGTGAGATCACGGGCGAATAGGGAGTGGTTTGAATGGACGGCTGATATTGAACCATTCGATCGTAAACCGTTCGTTGGATATTTGGAGGCCTTAATGATGTCAAAATTCGACGATCTTGGGCTCGTTGGATTCGTCTTGTCGAGCCGTTCGATTCGAGTATAAGCTCGTCAAAATCGGAGACCGTTTGGTAACTCAAATTGCAGTTTGAGCCTTCCAACAGCGCTTTGGGTCCTTGATTCGGACTCATTTGGACTCGGATTGAGTTGAATTTGGTGTCGTTGGGTTCGTATTTTCGATACGCTCAGTTTGACCATAAGCTCGTTGAAATCGGAGTTCAGGTGCTCCCGGAATTAATTTTTTAAAGTTTCCAACTAGCTTTTGCCTCAAGATTCGTGCCCGATCAAGCTAATTTTGTGATGCCGTATCAATTGCCCCCCTATTTTCGGACATCAAAGCTCCAGGAGTCCAAAAATACTTGTTCTTAAATTTTAAACTGGCCAAATCGCAAAGAATTACATTCCAAAAATTAATAGCTTGCTCGAACTTGTTCATAGAGGCTCTATTGGGCTCCGAAAGTGTCAGATTTTTACGTGGAAAACCCGAAAGAGGAAAAAAACCACGGGGCCTCGCCCAGTTGCAAACTTCCACTAGTATTTGTTTGAAGTACAAAGGTTGATCCGTCTTACAAATCAAGACAATCAATTTACAATCAACTTCTTACAAAGTTACAAAATTTCGCAAATTCCCGGCGTTTCTCGGAAATCCGGCAGAGTTCCGGCGTCTTCAGGCGGCAGGAAGAGCTCCGGCGATGGTCGAGGAGGAGCTTCTTCCTTCTCATCCTTCTTCTCTTCTTCTTCTCTCTCTTCACTTTTTGTCCCCTTTGTGTAGAATGAGGGCTCTATTTATAGTTTTTCTGGAGTGGCATGGCTTGTAAATAGGTGTGAGATCACGGGCGAATAGGGAGTGGTTTGAATGGACGGCCGATATTGAACCATTCGATCGTAAACCGTTCGTTGGATATTTGGAGGCCTTAATGATGTCAAAATTTGGCGATCTTGGGCTCGTTGGATTCATCTTGTCGAGCCGTTCGATTCGAGTATAAGCTCGTCAAAATCGGAGACCATTTGGTAACTCAAATTGCAGTTTGAGCCTTCCAACAGCGCTTTGGGTCCTTGATTCGGACTCATTTGGACTCGGATTGAGTTGAATTTGGTGTCGTTGGGTTCGTATTTTCGATACGCTCAGTTTGACCATAAGCTCGTTGAAATCGGAGTTCAGGTGCTCCCGGAATTAATTTTTTAAAGTTTCCAACTAGCTTTTGCCTCAAGATTCGTGCCCGATCAAGCTAATTTTGTGATGCCGTATCAATTGCCCCCCTATTTTCGGACATCAAAGCTCCAGAAGTCCAAAAATACTTGTTCTGAAATTTTAAACTGGCCAAATCGCAAAGAATTACGTTCCAAAAATTAATAGCTTGCTCGAACTTGTTCATAGAGGCTCTATTGGGCTCCGAAAGTGTCAAATTTGAGTTCGAAACGTCGAAAAATGTGTTCAGGGATCCCAAAAATATCGAATTTGGACTTGTTGGGGTGAAAAATAGGTGCCGAATGGACTGGGCGGCCGAACCGGCCAGCCGGCCGTCGCCGCCGGCGGTTGCAGAAACGGCCGCTCGCGCTGTGCCGCGAACCGCCCGCCGTGGCCGCTGCCAAAGCCGCCGTGCGCCAGCTTGCCGCGGGCTCTGCCCGCGCATTGCCACGGAACCGGCCGCCGTGCGCCTGCTTACCGCGGGATCTGCCAGCGCGTTGCTGCGGAACAGTCCGCCGCGCGCCCGCTTGCCGCGGGATCTACCCACGCGTTGCCACGGCCACTTGCGCCCGCACGCTTGCCGCGGGATCTACTGCGCGTACGGATTGATGAGCTATCCGCGCGTTTTTAAGGAGAGAGAAAGGTTGGTTCGGCCCATTGTCTTTGTGGGCCCCATGTACGTGAAAATAGTATTTTTTGCTATTTTTTGCTCAAAAAAATTCCAAAAAAATCCAAAAAAATTCTAAAAAATTTGGAAAAGATTTAGAAAAATTAGGAATTTTGAAAATGTCTATAACTCCCCTCTTTCTCTCCAAAACCTATAAATAGGCCCCCTAGGCCTTTAGAAAATTTTCACCTTCTCTCTCTTTCTCCCTCTGGCTCTTTGACGGTTGAGGCTTCTGCTATTTGCGAGTGGGAAATTTCCCCTGCTCGAATTAGCGCCCCTCCTCGCGTGCAGAAGCTTACGGGATTTCTTCTCCTCTCCCCCGACTTTCTGACGGTTGAGGCTTCTGCTATTTGCGAGTGGAAAATTTTTCCTACTCGACTTAGCGCCCCTCCTCTCGTGTAGGAGTTACGGGATTTTTCTTCCTTCCCCCACGACTTTCTGATAGTTGAGGCTTCCGCTATTTGCGAGTGAGAAATTTCCCTTGCTCGAATTAGTACCCCTCCTCGCGTGCAGAAGTCTACGGGATTTCTTTTCCTCCCCCCAGCTTTCTGCCGCTGAGGCTTCCGCTATTTGCGAGTGAGAAATTTTCCATGCTCGACTTAGCGCCCCTCCTCTCGTGTAGGAGTTACGGGATTTTTCTTCCTTCCCCCACGGCTTTCTAACGATTGAGGCTTCCGCTATTTACGAGTGGGAAATTTCCCCTGCTCAAATTAGCGCCCCTCCTCTCGTGCAGGAGTTACAAAATTTTTCTTCCTTCCCCTACGGCTTTTTGACGGTTGAGGCTTCCGCTATTTGCAAGTGAGAAATTTCCCCTGCTCGAATTAGCGCCCCTCCTCTCGTGCAGGAGTTATGGGAGTTTTCTTCCTTCCCCTAGCTTTCGAGAGATCTATTGAACTGCAGAAATTCGGCGTCGGGTAGAACTACGGCATTGGGTAGAAGACTGATGAAATTCCGTCGACGGTCAGAATTCCGACCACAAGTAGAAGTACGGCGTCGGGCAGAAAACCAACAAAATTCCGTCGACAGTCAGAATTCCGACGACAAGTAGAAGTATGATAGAAGTCCAACGTTGTGTAGAAGTACAACGTTGAGTAGAAGACTGACGAAAGTTCGTCGACGAGCAAAAGTCTGACAACGAGTAGAAGTCCATCTTTGACGACTTGCTTGTATTCTATGCTGACGACTTGCTTGTATTCAGAAAAGCTTTGTTGAAGAATGCTTCCACTCTTAACAATATTTTGCACCATTTTGTTGCTGCCTCGAGTCTTCATGTCAATCCTTTGAAAAGTACTATCTTATTCTCCAAAGCCTGCCCACAAGCTCCCCAAATCAGATCCATTCTCAATCTCACTCAATCTAATTCTCATATGAAATACCTAGGCCTTCATATCTTCTACAAAAAATTGAGGCAATATGGTTTCCAACCTCTCTTATAGAAAATTACTACCTCTTTAGAAGGTGGAAAGCTAAAATTGTGAGACCTCGTTCCCTTACTGTTCCTCTCTGACTTGGATTTTCCTCCCAGGATCGGCCGGGACGATGGTGAGATCATCCAGGCCGATCAGTGTACTGAAACGGCTGCTTTCTGGATCGTCCTAAGCATAGTTCTGGGAACCGTCCAGGCCGATGCATTTTGGTCTGATCGTCCCAGGACTATCTTGCGATCGGCCAGGCCGATCAGCTTTATGATATAAGAAATCAGCTCGTTTTGAGGAGAGAGAAAAATCATTTTAAAACAAAATATATTGATTTGAGGAGAGAGAAAAGAGACAGAGAGGGGAAAGCTTGGTTTCGGAGGCCGCGGAGCGCTTTTCGTCCGACGCCGCTGTTGGGAAAAATGAAGATCTCGTGGTAAGGACTCCGAATCCTATTTCTGTTTTCGAAGATATTGAGTTTTGACCGAGTTGTGCACTGTTTTTGTGTTTTCGTAGTCGAACTTTTGACCTGATGGTATTGACACAACTTTCACCGCACAACTTTTGGTGTTATAGATATGACTATTGTACACGATTTGAGTATTTTCTACGATGATTTTACCGGTCGGAATTGATTCTACGCGATTTTAATTGAATAGAAAAATATCAGGACGTGATTTGAATTGGATTCTATAGAATAATAGTCTTGCATTGATGTCGTGATTATTCTATTATAATTTGGAGAAATTTGGAATTTGTGCTTTTTGCAGGATTTTTGTGTAAATTTGACAGACTGCCGTTACTCTGCCGATTTTCGTATTATTTCTGATTTGTCTGAAATTGATAGATTGAATTGATATGCGTATGACTATTGATATGATTGTCCTAGATTGCTTTAATATTAATTATTGAATTGAATATTGATTGATTATTGAAATGATTCTTGAATTGATTATTGATACTGAAAAACAAGTGGAAACCTGGTTGAAATTGGTTATAGAAACTAACGTATGGATATCTACAACGCAAATATAGTTTCTACAACAGCACTATTGATATAGCCAGTGTTTAACCGGTTGAACTATGGATTTCTACAACAGCACTATTGATCATAGCTAGTGTTTGTGTCTTGTCCAGTAAGATCATTGTATGGAATTTATGTATATATAATTGCATCGTATGGATTTCCTAGTATGCATTAATGTATTGTACGGATTTGATTTATCGATCTTGCTTTGAATTTATTGATATCGTATTGATTTCATTGATGGATTTATCTTATTGTATTGATTCATTGCTGCCGATCGTATCGACTTGATTTATGGATTATAGACTATGGATGCAATGGACTATGGACTATGGACTATGGACTAGGGATTATGGATATGGAAGGTATTGATTCATAGATAATGGCACCGATATTGATAGGTATTCTGTGTATTGATTCATAGATATCGACAGCGACATGGATATAGATTGGATTGATTGATAGATACCGACATCGACATCGATTAAATTATGATTGACATATGGATTATGATATTGACATATGGATACTATTGATACGACAGATCCTGACATCTATGATACACTGATACATTGATTCATCGTACCGATTATCGATTGATTGATTGAATGGATTGTTGCCGTATGGATTTGATTTATCGTAGAATAGATTTCTTTATGGAGCTGATTCTATTGATTTCAATTGACTTGATGATTTCATTGTATGGATTTGTTTTCACTTGCTAGGTTGATTTTATGATTGGATTCGATTGTTCTATGGATTTCCCTGCTAATAGATATAATTGACTGGAAAGTGCTCTATTGTTAGATGATTTCCCTATCGTAGCATCGTACGTCGTCATTATTGAATTGTCCTCGCGCTGTCGTGATGTCATTGAATATGGATATTGATATCGAGTAAATCGTATTGAATAATGGGATGACTGATTTACAAGAATAATAGATACAACGAGTTGACTAGACGACATGATTGATTGAACCGGTATGATTGATGATAGATACTGCTACGATGGAAGATACTGACTGGAAGCACTTACTGATTGATTGCTGAGGCGTATTGATTTATCGATGTTTTTACCGCTATATCGATTATTGACTATTGATTTTCGTACTGCATTGACTACTGATTTGATTTTCGCTGCATCGACTATTGATTTCATTGACTATGGATTTCCGTATTGCATAGACTCATTGACCATTGACTGATATGGATTTGATTGACTGACATGCATATTGATAGCATCGCCGTGCTTTGATTTCAGTTGTAGGCTTTGGTGACCTGCTGGGCTTTGTAAAGCTCATTATATGTGGTTAAAATTTTCAGGTCCTAACAAGGGAGCAGGAATGGAGATTGATCAAGACTGTCGACGAATCCTTTCACTATTGATATCTGGGGCATCACAATTAGTATCAGAGCAAGTGTAGTGAAAGGGTTTGATTGATAGTTTGATAGAATGGATTCATTCTACATACATAGTTATTGACATGTGATTGATTGCATTGTTGTGTTGTAGGATTTCGACGAGTTTTGATTTGGATTTGGATTTGGACGATTTGTTTTGCGTTGTTTTGCTTCGTACCTGTAGGAAAATGTCGGGAGACATTTTTCTAAGGTGGGAGATTGTAGACCTCGTTCCCTTACGTTCCTTCTGACTTGGATTTTCCTCCCAGGATCGGCCGGGACGAAACGGCCTCTAAAGCTTTCTGGATCGTCCTGAGCATAGTTCTGGGAACCGTCCAGGCCATGCATTTTGGTCTGATCGTCCCAGGACGATCTTGCGATCGCGCCGGGCCGATCAGCTTTTAGATATAAGAAAACAGCTCGTTTTGAGGAGAGAGAAAATCATTTTAAAACAAAATATCTGATTTGAGGAGAGAGAAAGAGAGGACAAGAGAGGGAAAGCTTGGTTTCGGAGGCCGCGAGCGCTTTTCGTCCGACGCCGCTGTTGGGAAAAGTGAAGATCTCGTGGTAAGGACTCCGAATCCTATTTCTGTTTTCGAAGATTTGAGTTTTGACCGAGTTGTGCACTGTTTTGTGTTTTCGTAGTCGAACTTTTGACCTGATTGGTATTGACACAACTTTCACCCAGCACAACTTTGGTATGTTATAGATATGACTATTGTACACGATTTGAGTATTTTCTACGATGATTTTACCGGTCGGAATTGATTCTACGGATTTTAATTGAATAGAAAAATATCAGGACGTGATTTGAATTGGATTCTAAAGAATAATAGTCTTGTATTGATTGTGATTATTCTATTGTAATTGGGAGAAATTTGGAATTTGTGCTATTTGCAGGATTTTTGTGTTAAATTTGACAGACGCCGTTACTCTGCCCGATTTTCGTATGATTTCTGATTTGTCTGAAATGATAGATTGAATTATATGCTTATGACTATTGATAGATTGTCCTAGATTGCTTTAATATTGATTATTGAATTGATTATTATGATTATGAAATGATTCTTGAATTGATTATTGATACAGAAGACAAGTGGAACTGGTTTGAACGTTGGTTATAGAAACCAACGTATGGATATCTACAACAGCAATATGGATTCTACAACAGCACTATTGATAATAGCCAGTGTTTAACCTGGTGAACTATGGATTTCTACAACAGCACTATTGATCATAGCTAGTGTTTGTGCTTGTCCAGTAAGACCATTTATGAAATTGTATGTATATGATATTGCATCATATGGATTTCTAATATGCATTAATGTATTGTACGGATTTGATTTATCGATCTTGCTTGGATTTATTGATATCGTAATTGATTTCATCGATGGATTTATCTTATGTATTGATTCATTGCTACGATCGTATCGACTTGATTTATGGATTATAGACATGGATGCAATGGACTATGGACTGGACTATGGATATGGATATGGAAGGTATTGATTCATAGATAAGGCACCGATATTGATAGGGATTCTGTGTATGATTCATAGATATCGACAGCGACATGGATATATATGGATTGATTGATAGATACCGACATCGACATCGATATGAATTATGATATGACATATGGATACTATTGATACGACAGATCCTGACATGCTATGTATACACTGATACATTGATTCGCGTACCGATTATCGATTGATTGATTGAATGGATTATTGTCCGTATGATTTGATTTATCGTAGAATAGATTTTCTTATGGAGCTGATTCTATTGATTTCAATTGACTTGATGATTTCATGTATGGATTTGTTTTCACTTGTAGGTTAATTTTATAGATTGGATTTGATTGTTCTATGGATTTCCCTGCTAAGATATAATTGACTGGAAAGTGCTCTATTGTATGAGATGATTTCCCTATCGTATATCGTACGTCATCATTATTGAATTGTCCTCGCTGCGTGATGTCATTAATATGGTATTGTATCGAGAAATCGTATTGAATAATAGATTGACTGATTTGCAAGAATGATATAGATACAACGAGTTGACTAGACGACATGATTGATGACCCGTAGTATTGATTGATAGATACTGCTACGATGGATAGATACTGACTGGAAGCACTTACTGATTTGATTGCTGAGGCGTATTGATTTATCGATGTTTTTACCGCTGTATCGATTTTTGACTATTGATTTCCGTACTGCATTGACTACTGATTTGATTTCCGCTGCATCGACTATTGATTTCATTGACTATGGATTTCTCGTATTGCTAGACTCATTGACCATTGACTGTTATGGATTTGATTGACTGACATGCATATTGATAGCATCGTCGTGCTTTGATTTCAGTTGTAGGCTTTGGTGACCTGCTGGGCTTTGTAAAGCCATTATATGTGGTTAAAATTCAGGTCCTAGCAAGGGAGCAGGAATGGAGATTGACAAGACTGTCGATGAATCCTTTCACTATTGATATCTGGGGCATCACAAAAACTCGTCCTTCGTTGACAAACCAATATTAAAACATTCACTATATACAACACGTTGGTTTACTGAATCAGGGGCTTCCATCATACCCAAAGGCAACTATAAACTAATAAACAGGATGTGCTCTAGATTTATTTACTTCGGTAAGTTAACATGAGGAAACTTTACGTTATTGCGTTGAAAGACACTTGTAAATCGAAACCTAAGGCATCCCTTCATATACTCTCTTTACCATGCTTTTTGTTCCTTGCTTATTTGGAGGTTCCTTAGCCTGATAATCTTCTGTTTGATTGATGGTATTATAAATATATCATCCCCGGAGATGCATTACACCCCATATGTCGGCATACTTAAAGCATATGTATTGTTGCTGGTAATATTAGAAACTGCGTCATTCTTCTATCTTCACTTCCAACAAACTTTCTTTACTCTGGGACTATGTGGTGCAATGGTTTATTTCTTGCTGATTTTGACTACCAACCATTCATTGAGAACAACCTTCCCACCTTCCTACCTGGGGTGTTTCGTAAGTCATCGTTAATGATAAATGGGCACTCCTGAATCCCTTCCTGCCTCTCAATAGCCTCTAAGAATAGTCTAATCCCTATTACTAAGTTCAAAATTAGACATCTATGGCTGGTTAAAAGGAAAAATATTTAAGATTTTTGTAGTTTTTTTTTCTTCTCAACCTGTGGTTAGTTGGCCCAATTACTTTGGCATAAAAGATCAGCTCTTCGTTCTCTGTGTTTGCATGGTTGAATTTTGAGGGCCGTCTTAAAACTATCGACGTGCTTGCTTTCCATGGGGTGCCTTCCACAATATTTTCCCATTACGCTTCTCTGACCAAGAATCCCACGCCTATCTTTTTTCGAATGTCACTACACTTTCTCTATTTACCTAAGCTTCGTGCCTTGGCTGAGTGATCTTTGATCTATGTGACCGAACCTCCACCAGTCATTTGGCAGTATCTTTGAGCAGGGGGTGTATGGCTCTTTAAAAAACTATATCTGTTAATTACTTGTGCGACCATTTATCGCATATGGAGAGCACAAAACGACAGAATTTTGGTGGAACATTTGACTGCCATACCACTATTATTGTTAAAATAAAATAGGAAATCTCGTGTAAAATTTTACTATGGAAGGATCATTATATCATGTACTTTTATAGTTGCATACTATTATTTTTTGGTTGGGTGGCTGATGTTTAGTGTTACAGTTTGTCAATGGGGGCACCTCAGTGTCAATTGCTCCTTTTCTCCTCCTTTGCATGGGGCTATCGCTCACTACAGAAAATTCAGTCATTACTGGCGGTCTGGACTGGTGGTTAAGTAATGATTTCCAGCAATTTTTAAAAAAATCGGCGGTGTTTCGGCGATTCCTAGACGCCTGTAAAAAGGCGCTGGAAAACCCTTACGGCGGTTCATTTTCGGCATTTTTTTGTTTTTTTCACACAATGGTTACCGTCAGTTTGATCGTGGTTAGGTGATGGTCGGGGGATCGGGGTTCGGGCACCGGTTATGGTCGGTTTGGTTTAGGTCGACGCCGTTTAAAAAACAAAAAACAAAACACCACCGGTTATGGTCCGGTGTATAAAACCGCTGGTACCCCATGTGTTTTATAAGATACCTTTAAAACATAAATAAAACCGACACCAGCTGTTTCGGTTCCTTGTCGGCTGTTTACTTACTATACTGTATTCCTCCTTTCTTTACTATACTTACTACTACTACTACTTATTTACTTACCATTCCGACGGTACCAACATACAGTCGGTAAGTTCTGTAGGTCAACTAGGTAATCAGATTAACCAAAGTTGTTGAGA